>BSBK01006301.1:600000-996126 GCA_027943335.1 Chamaecyparis obtusa
GTACTTTGGATAAACTATATGAGAAACCTTCAGCATCAAATAAGGTTTTTCTGATTAAGCGATTATTTAATATGAAAATGGCTGAAAGAAGTTCTGTAGCAGAACATTTAAATAATTTTAATATAGTTACTAGTCAGTTAGCTTCTGTTAAAATTAGTTTTGATGAAGAAGTTAGGGCTCTATTAATTCTATCCTCTTTACCTGAAAGTTGGAATAGCATAGTTATGGCAGTTAGTAACTCCGTTTCCGGTTCTAATACATTAAAATTTAATGATGTTGTTGTAATTTTAAGTGAGGAAATGAGAAGGAAAAGCGAGGGTGAGATTTCAACAACAGGTAATGTTTCGATTGCAGATGATAGAGGCAGATCGAGAGAAAGAGGGAATAACCCAAGTGATCGTGATAAATCACAAGCAAGGTCAAAATCTAGAAGTAGAGAGACTGGTTGTTGGTTTTGTGGCAAGCAAGGCCACATCAAAAGGAATTGTCGGACATATAAGAAGGTTTTGGATCTTGAAAAAGAAGAGGAAGCCAATGTAGCATGCCAAGACGATCCAAGTATTCTTATTCTAACCACCGAAGAAACTGAAAATCATGTCTGGGTGCTTAACTCTGGAGCATCATTTCATGTGACTCCACATGAGTATTTTGAAAATCTACAAATTGGTGACTTTGGTAAGTTTGTTTTGGGTAATAACGAATCTTGTGATGTTTTTGGTAAAGGAAATGTGTTGTTAAAATTAAAGAATGGCAATAGTTGGTTGTTAAAAGAAGTTAGATATGTTCCTTAGCTTAAGCACAATTTGATTTCAGCTAGGCAACTTGGTTCTCAAGGGTGTGAAATCGGGTTTGAATCAGAAAGATGGAAGGTTAAGAAGGGGGCTTTGGTGATTGCTAGGGGCAGTAAAATGGGTGGTTTATATGTAGTAGAAAGTCACACTAAAGTGGGAGTTATTCATCCCACATTAACTTATTCTATGCCACTATCACAACCTCTTGTTGAAGAACCTAATGAAAATATAATAACAGTGGAAAATGAGAAATTAAAAATGGCAATATCTGAACCATTAGAGAAATATGAAAAACAAAATGAGATAATCAATGCTCTAAGCTTAGAGATTCTACAGTTTTCAAAAATGCGAGGTTTGAGCCTTTCACAAAGCATGGAGGAAGAGGACGTGTATAGCAAGACAAAGTCTTTGGAGAAACAGTTGGAGTTCATTGACATGAAAGAAGAGCATAAGAATCAAAAGAGGGAACTGAGGGCATGGGATGAAGTCAAGCATATACAATTTGTGCCACCAGCAATTGGGCAGTTACAGAGATGGAATTACCATTGACATCCAAAATGTTTGTAACCGAGACTTGCTCAGAATGCTCTAAAAGAGGTGGGGAGGTTATGGGTTTTATGGGGAGAAAGAACAAATACGGTACCAGGGCCCTCAATCGAATAGTTGAGGGAAATGTTAATGATGATGCATTGAATGAGAAAACTCTCAGAACACATATTGAAATGGTTCTGAGAAATAAGAAAGAAACTGATAAATTTTCAGAGGTAGATGCAATTGTAACAGCAAGGTTAGATGCTCGAACTAAGGTGTGGGGGAAGTATTTGGCAAGGCATAATGCTATTTATTTGGAGGCAACAATAGAGCCTCTGTCGTGTCAGTATCAGGACAGTAATGCATATGTAGTAGTTACATATCTAATTAAAGACAAATTGGAAGATAATATATCAGATAATGCAGATGGCAGGAAAAAGTATAGGGGTGTTGGATTTATTAATTATGAGAGTAAAACGGTCATAAGTTTTGTTAATTCAGATTTGGTCTGGAGGAGATTAATTAGAAGTGTTTGTGAACATTTCTTAGCAATATTAAAATCATGTATCTATAATATCTCAGGTTGATGCGAGATTGTTTGCAGTAGCAGTGGTTGGGTTTCAAGTGGGAGATTGTAAAATATGAAACCCAACAATCAAGTTTTCCTTCTAAATCTTTTGGTTGTTCATATTCCGAATAATATTTGTCTATAAAAGAATGTTGTTGCTGCATTATATGTATTAGAAAACAATTGATAATAAAATGATTTCTATATCAGAGAGTGGATGTAGACAGTTGCCGAACCACTATAAATATGTGTCTTCTTGTGTTGAATCTCTATACTGTTGTTTTGTCTTTCATTAATTGTTGTTGATTAAATTAACAATTATTCCCTTGTTTCTTCTATGGTTCTACAATGGATGTTTTGACAGGGAACGGGAAGCCCTTCTTCAATTCAAAGCCGACTTAAATTACACTCATTTTCCTTGGGAAAAGGGGTATTCTGTCTCTACCAATTTTAGTTCGTGGGAGAAGGGAAGAGATTGCTGCCTCTGGGATGACATTACCTGCCATTTGTGAACGCTTCTCTGATCTTGTTCTCGGTCTTGACCTCTTGGCAGTAGGATGTCCACTTGAAGGCACCTTTTTCTTAGGAGATGTAACCTTCCCTGCATTGGAAACCACATGAGATGCATTAGACGAAGTATGTTTTACATTTTTAAATGTTGACTTTGCACTAGATTTTCCAATAGGGGGGTTCACAGTTTCCTTCTTTTTCTTCCCTAACAACCAGCGTTCTGTGACTTCTAAAATAGTTCAAGCCCTCAGTTTTATATCATCTTCCTCTACTCTGTTCCAATCTATGTCTAGAAGGCTTCCTGCTTGCACATTACCATCTTCTGAAACTATAGCTTTAGCACTATTCTCTTCCACACTTTCAATATCCAAATTCAACTGCAACATTTTAATCTGCGAGATTGTAAGTCTGGAATGATCTCTTTTCCATATTGCTCTTTCATTGCTGAGGTCCTCCCATAAGTCTTCCAGGTGTGAACTAGGTGAGGGATAATTACTTAGGCTCAAAACCTGCCTGGCAAAACCCTTATTGTCGAAACCTCTTCTCATCTTGTAGAACTGCAAATGAAAACTCAGCAGATTGTTCCCAATTATAGAAGCATCCATCATATTATTGCAGGTTAAATTACCAATCTTTACTGGAAACATAGAAAGCCATTTTTCCTCTGGTGAGGCGCTTTTAACAACCACAAATAGCTACCTGCAAATTTCTGCTAAAATAAAATAGTCAAAAGCGAACCTCGGGAGCTTAATAGGTTCATCATCGAAGCCTCCGACACGGATGTAGGTAAAGCAGGGAAACTGAGTATAGAGACTTCCATAAGTTTGAATCAATTTTCATGCTTCTAATGAGACTCTCTGATCTGGAAAGCCCGCCAATTGCTGACATAGTTTGCCCAAGAAAATGTCATGAACTCTCCTATAGTTTTCCATAATTTTATCCTTCCTTAACAAAGGGCAATACTCATAAATAAATAAATCTTCATTCCAAGGAACCTGTTGTATAGGAGACAAGTCTTGTGTGCAGGCTAAGCAATATATCAAGTATGAGGACATATAGAAACTCTGCCTAGTAACTTGGGCTTGCTTGAGTTGATCTCTTAGTGAACTAGCAATAATTTCTACCCAATCAATGTGTTGCCCTCCTTCTAAGACTATTTCATTTTTTATGAAACATCCATTCTTCATAAAGAAGAACCTGTTCTAAACCCTTAATTCAATGAATTGTGAGGTTTCATGTGATCCTTTGTAAGAACCTTAGGCAATCATGACCCTCCTTTGTAATTAGTTCGGGTTCATTTCCTAGCCACATGACTCCAATTTTTGTCTGCATTTTCCCTGTATTGAGCCAAGGATTGGGTAGGAGTAAAACTACCAAGGGACTCCTCTAGATTTTTGAAGACATCAGTAATAGTTTCCCTATTAATTGGCATGAGGGTTTGTCCATCTGAATTCAAAATGCACTTAGATTTCACATCATACCTATTTATACATTGCTGGATTAGTTCCGGGCATACGACTGATGGTGGAAAAGATGCGGCTTCTAATAGTCCACTTGACATAAACTCTAATCTCTGGTCTTCCCCTGCATGGTTTGCCAGGTCTACTACCATTTTGTCGACCTGTATTCCTAACAGGTTTGTATCCAAGATAATAGGGGCTCAACATTGCATGTTTTTAACATTTCTGAAGAAATGTAAACTAGACCTCATCTTTTTCCTAGAAATAAAAACATAGGCGCTTCCCCCCCTTCTTGAATCAATGTATCTAACAGCAATAGGAAATAAGAGAAAGCTTGTAGAAGCTACCTATTTCACACAAAGCTGGAATAAATCCTTCACCACAGCCGAGACTCCGCAGAAAATAAGACCAGGAAAGAAAGACTTACAAAGTTGTTTATGTTTTTGGGAGGGTTACTGCCCGTAAATATAGACTTAAATGAGCATAAGGCGGAGGCATTAATCTCAAATGATGTGAAAAATAATGACGTAGCAAAAAGGACATCCTCGTAACCTACTACCTTCAATAACTTAATTAATTTTTCCTTGAATAATATCCCCCGCTCGTGCCAAAGATCTCATTAATTCCCCTCGGCAAACTTTCATTAATTTACTTCGTGGATCCTGTCAAATCAAAAGTCGTTGCTCTTTAAAACTTAATCATTTCACTGCCAGCTCATTGCCACGGGTCCCACCACTTGTCCTTTCACTTATGATTCTGCCCTCAAAGTCTCGTTGAACCTCTTCAAACTGTTTTGAACCGGAGTTTGAAGTGGTTCGAAGTGGTTCACCAACCAAAGCTTATGTAGGCCAGGGCCCACCTGCATAAAACAATCATTAGAAAATAAAACATTTATTGAACTACTTTGAACCGGAGTTCATAGTGGTTCGAAGTGGTTCAGGAAGGGTATAAGCTTTGAAAAAGGTTCACCCAAAGAAAAGCCGGATTTGAAGTTGGCAAAGTTAAAGACGGATTCTTGACAGTTTTGAAGGTCATGGGCGCTTTGAAAAATTTCTATACGGAAAGACTGCCAAAGGGATTCGTTAAATGAATTTCACATTAGTGGACTTATAAGGGTCTTTGACACTTCAACAATGGCGACTCTAACTGACCCTAACAGTATCCTAGGATCTATACAACATTCTAATAGCATATGTCCCAGACACGTATAAGAATGGATTCTATTTAGGCAAAGATGATGATTATGCGTATATTTTTTCCAACATGTTGGCCATAGACATCTCAAACAATCAATTGAGTGGAGATATTCCTTCTAATTTGGGAAAGTTGAAAGGGTTGAGGCTGCTCAACCTTTCCATGAAAAATTTCAATGGTACTATTCCAAATAGTATTGTACAATTGTTCATTAATTAAACTCATAATTTCTAGGTGTTGAATGACTATTATAAAACAAAATTAGAATTGTTACATATTTTTGACCTTCAATTCACATTAATTCATACTCTTTATTTTGACGTACTCTCCTTAATTTTTCTATTGTTATATATGTGTTGTAATAAAAGTTTATACGTCAATTGTAAATACGTTATCCATACAAAAAAGATAAAATATCTTACATAAAAAATGATAATATTTAGTTGTAGTTAAGATTATTTTTTAAATTATTAAAATGATGTCATTTGAATTACTATTATAAAATAAAATTAGAACTCTCTCTCTCTCTCTACATATTATTTATGACAAAAATGGTAAAATCTTTTCAAATAGAAAATGGCAATGTTTGGTTGAAGTTAAGATTTAAAAAAAAAAATTATTAACATGATTTATTTTTAAATCAAAATCTTATAAAATAGTGTTTTTGAAATTACTTGTAATTCACTTACAATTGTTTTGTATTTCTAAATTATAAATATAAAATTTAGAACTTTTGTTCCTTTTAAATTTTTACCAAAACATTCTTCTCTTTTTATCAATCATAAAAACAATATTTTATTTAACATATCATCTAATTGCGAGTATTAAATAAAATTAAAAAAATCACTAAAATAGATCAAAATTTTATGACATAATTTCACATTTAAAATATAGATATCTATATCCTTAAATTTATCAAATGAAAAGAATGTAGAAGGATATATATTATTTGTAACATGGTGAGTGCTTCTCCAGTTTTCCAATGTAACTTGAGAGTGCACGTGTATGTACTAAAAAACAATTAAAACATCATTTGAACAACGCATTTCCTGGAATGTGAATCGATGCCTTCTCTTTCTCCTTACAACGCATTCTCTGACTAATCAGCGTCTTGCTTCGAAACTCCATTTTGCTGGCAAAAGTTGTAGAGGTTGGGTTTACTTCAGTCAATTATATTTGATTTAAAACTTCATGATCCTTCTTATTCTTTAGGAGAAATGCCAAACAAAAAAAAAAAAAATTAAAATTGAAAGAAATAAAATAATATTTTTTTGGTTGATGCTGATTATCAATCTCATAAAACACATTAAACCAATATTTGAAACATGAAAAAAGAATTCTTCATTCCCCCAGACTCCTTTACATTCAGTAATCGCCTTAATCAAACACTATCACATGACAAGCTCCGGCAAGAGCACTCAAACTTGAAGTTAGTAATGTTGGGAATTAAATTTGAATTAGTACAAGCACGTAATTTTCTTGGGTTCGTAGGAGGGTCCTCTAAGTTCAAACCTTTCTATTAAGATAAAAAATTAAAGTAGACGTTGGTTGATAAATATGATAGGTATATTGGGAGATATACTTAAGTTGATCCATAAAATCAACAATCTTTTAAAATACTACTAAAAAACAAGGCATTGAGCCATTTAGACTTAAGAGGTAGTAGATAATTTGTTTAAGTGGCAAACGTGAGTCATGATTAAATTCTAACGTAAAATAATTTCAGATTTATTAGGACTTAAAGATCTTAGAAAATTTAATCACTTCAGTCTTAATTTTCTTTGTAGACAAATTAAACTGAGAAGTAAAATATATTAGAGCTAAATCTAACTTCAAGTCCAACCAAACCTCTTAGACGCAAAAACTTATTGACACTAGAATAACTAATATAGAAATTTATAAATTCATAAAGAGATGTTGGGTCTATGACTCTTAATTCTCCCAAGCAATTAACAAACTCGAACCTTACAATTTGACTACTACAATTAAAGTTGAGATATAAATTCTTATAGGAGATCTTAACATACAAAAAATAATCATTCATGCAAAGGCATTGCAACAAACTATTACGAGTGAAATCAAGACTTTGATCTAGGCATTTTTAGACTCAATAAGAATAGAATAAGAAGATTGGTTCAGATATCTTTGATTGTTTATCAATGCAAATTGAAATAAGGTAATTCATGAGCCAAAAATGGATAATCTCATATCAATTTTTAACAATTTCTTTAGTTGAGTTGGGGACATGATACTATTATAGATACACTAAGAATCTAAAAGTTCTTTGGAACAATGAATAAAATAAAGGCAATAAGGTAGAAGGAAATAGATTTTAATAATCCCACACAATATTTACAAGCATAAAACACAAACAAAAAGCAAGGAAATGCATAAAACAATAGAACAGAAATAAAATAATAATAAAAATATAAAACATTGAGCAAATGTATGGAAACACCCAAAACTAAGATATAGAATTTTCGTTGTAAAAGTTCCTATTATAAAAATCAATTGAAAAACTTGGTGCCAATGCTTGCTTTATTAGTTTGGCGTTGTAATTCTGTGATGGACCTGTGCTATTTTTATGTTGACCAGGAATAGTTTTAGCTTTGTTCAGAGCTCTTCAATCCCTGTGCATACACCCTCTCTCTCTATCTACCACACACTTCCCCACACCATTTGCTCCTATGTTATTTCTCTACCGTAAAAGATGTGTCTTTTGAGTTTAAATGAATGATAAATAATCTGTCAACTAAGCCGTAGAGTCTTCTGCCAGTCTATCCCCCCATGGCTGGTGACTTTCTTCATTGCACTTTCCTTTCCCCTTTCATATTCTGGGCATCGACAGTTATAACACCTGTTCTTGTAATTCTTTGACAGATTCAAATGAAGTTTCAATGAATTCACTACGTGTATACTATGTCATCTCTTATTTTCATGTGTTGTCTACCATATGCCATTGGGTATGTGGCCAATGGTCCACTAGAAAGGTAGTATGTGGACATCATGTCAGCATCCCCATGGTTCTATTTCATATCTTGTCAAAATCAAAACACAAATGGATGTTCCTACATCAGACTCCCTGAGTAAGAAAGAAAGCATGTGCTCCTGCAAATGATGTTGTTAATCAACACTTGTTTCTACATTTTTATTTATTTTTTCTTCCATAATATTTTAGGAACTAGTATCATACTCCTCTAATATGACTGCTTATTACTATTTTATTCACTGTTCATGTTGAAAAATAGGATAAAACATACAATGAAAAACATGCTAATATTTATGGAAGCCAAATAAATAGATAACTAATTATTGATGGATGAAAAATAAATGCAAACCATGACTTTAGAATTTATGCAGAAAAACCCTTTCGGAAAAAAATCCACACCCAAAACTCCAACATTTTATTGTTTCCACAATATGTGAATTATATAACATTCTCTTCATCTCAAGCACTAATTAAATAGGCATGAGAGAAATCATAAATCACAAAAAATGTTTTCTAAATCCTTTTAGGTGCAAATCACAAAATATAGGAAATTTTCTCTTTCAACTTGTGTTTTTATCCACCTTTGAAAAACTTCCCTTATCTTATCCATGTTTTATTTTATCTTTCCCCATTTTTCACACTTTTACTATTTTGTCACAATCACATTTAACAACTTCCATGACAACCAAAGATAATTACAAATTTAATTCAAAATATAAATAGCAAAGTTGAGACATTTTCTCAACAATTTACCTTCCTTCTCCAATCCCTACTCACCCATTCAACACCATAAATAGTTCTATGGAAATTTAAGATTTCCAAGCCTTAAAACTCATCCACATTCTTTAATTTAACAAAATCACTCATAGTCTGATAAAAATCTACATTTATAATTTTATACTCTTCTTCCTCTATGACCAAACTATTCAACAATAAATCATTTTGGACTTCATCATTTTCATCACACCCCTTAATGTCTTTTCATAAATTTGAATACAATAATCAGAATCTTCTCTTTGTTGCAATAAGTCGTCTATCCTAAACTTCATCCTTCATCTTTGTATTTTTTATTGTCCTATCTACTTTCATCCCTTCAATCTTAACAATCCATTCTTTCTGTCTTTTCATCTTAATTTTTTTCTTTCATGCCCTCTATAAGACATGTTATTTCTACAAATTCTTCCTCTTCTTCATCTATAAAATCAATATTCTCTTCACATCTTCCATTCACTTGAAGTGTTACCCCTTGACCATGTCCAACAATACCACTTTCAACTTCTACTATCACATGCTTGACCATCGACGCTATATTTTCTATAGCCTTGGGTTGTCGTATCTTTATTTCTACACTTTTTCTCCATAATGCATTGTTTGATTTTTTCCTTAAAATATTTTATGTATGCTTCCTTGGTTACCATCTCACCCTATAATGTGATTTCCAATTGGTCCTCATCGCGTCTTTCATCTTTTGCACATGTTTGTTAGCACCATCACTATCAAAAACACCTTCTTCACACTTTAAATGCCACCCTTCAACAATCGGTTTCCTTTGGCAACTTGGTACTCTATCACCATGGTCTTCCAATATAGGCTTCCACTTCATATATTACATATGTACATATTCTTATTTTTGTATATATGACCAAAATCAACATTCTTACTTCTATTTACCTCTACAATAGGATTCTATTCTAATTCTCTTTCATTCTCGTCTTCACTTCTTGTCGACTTTTTCTATTTTGTGGATTTATTTTCCTTTATCTGCAACATCTTCTAAAGCATTATATAATTCTAGGGTATCTTTGAACTCTTCAATATAATATCAGAAAATATCAACACTAGATCCTCTTTATTTTTAGATATTTTACAATTTACCTCTAGCGTATATGGTTTCCTCATGTCTTCTTGGAAGACCATTGCAACTTGTCTCCTCTTGCTTTCATCCTCGACACTTTCTATAGGTTCTTTACTTGCCCCTTCTCTCATCACCTTCAAGGTCTTATTCTTGACCTTCCTTTTTAGGTTTCTCATACGTATGAACACACACTTAAACATAATAATAGAAAATAAAATAAAAGACCAAAATGTCTTCATAAGTGCCTCCTCCGTGGACACTTTCCTCTCTTCTTTACTTCTTTCCTTGAGTGCTTCTTTATCCACTTTTTATTTTTATTCTTTCTTGTATCATCTTGTTCTCCATTTAACTATAACTTCCTTCATCTCTTGTAGTATACATACCACTCTTGACAACTTGTTGTTTTCCAAACCTCTTGAGGTTTTCCTCATATACTCATCTTCTACTCTTAAGGTAACCATCCTCCTTTTCTTCACAACCCACTCTATAGGCCATTTCATCTTCTTTCCCATTGGCCAACATCGTAGGTAATCTTGGATTATTTCCTCGGGCCATTGCTAAACACCAAATTCTCAAAACCCTTTCTCACCTCTGTTATTTTTCTTACAAGCTCTGCATCTTGCTTCCTCTAATGTTTTTCATGTTCTCTTTCTTTGTAATGTTTTCCTCATAAGTTTTTGTTGAATCTTTCCTTCCTTTTGTTGACTCCTTGATACCTCGCCTTGGACTCAATCCTCTCATTTCTTCTTTCCCATTTTTCTAGTACCCTATCAATCCGAAACACAAAAATATTACGAGGAATTATAAACATCAAACTGTAATTCTCATACATCTACAAGATCAATAGGCATACCCAATCTCCTCACCCAGATCTTTTAGGCTCCAATACTACTTGGTGATAACAAATCCTTTATCTCAACCAAATGAACTTAAACTGTCCTAAAGACAATAAGAAACCAAAACAACAAATAAAAGGAAATTGTAATAGTGTACATCAGGCTTTAGGACTTTGTGAAACAAAGAATAATAAAAAAGTAATCCAATAAATAACATCACAACATAATGTTAATAGCATAGTAATTTGATAAATAACATCACAACGCAATGTTGAAGACTTTATCAATTTAGATTCTCTTTATTCAACAACACCTTTTAACAAACAAAAACCAAATGCTCAAGCATAAAATGTCTACATCAATAACATTATTGTCCAAATATGTAGCACAAGTTAAATCTTCATCTATGTAAGGCCTCTCCCTCTCATTGCATAACCCCTTGGTTCTACTCACATATTCCTCCCTCTCTCAATGCATACAACTCATCCATTCTCTACTTCAATCAATTCTCATAAAGAAAGATATTTAACCCTTATCTTCTCTAACATCAATGTATTTAGAAATTCATATTATGTCTTCCATGTTGTACCGCGACTACTACTAGCATATATATATAATACAACCTTGAATATTTTTAAAAAAATTATCTATTCAAATATATATTATTTATTGTCTTTCTTTATGAAAAAACATTCATACATATTTTATCTATTTTCTTTATAAAAATTAATTAAAATAAATAACCTTACACATAAAATGTCTATTATAATTCAAAATGGAGTGTACAAACCATGTGAATGAGCACTGTGAGCCCACATGAAAACGTATCAGAATCAACAGGACTTCGTCATATTTCTGTCAAAAGTCTGGGTGAGTGCAATTTCATGGAAAGGAATTACTTGCCCTCTCATTACCCCATTTCTTCCTCGCTTCTGCTACTAAAAGGAATTTGGTACTCCTGACGATGAATTTTTTGAGGTAGGTTGTGATTTTGAGTAATGTAAACGGCACAATTATAATTAGAAATGTACAATCTTTTATGATTATCAGATGTTTTTCCCTTGGCATGTTTCTACAAAAATTGTGTTTTAGTGCATCGAAATTGTTGGTCGCCTCTCATTGTTGACTTGTTGACCTCCACTCAACCCCTAATCCTTTTTAATCACTTCCCCTGCCAATTCATTGTAGGCTAAATCCAATGGCTCCCATGGCCAAGTTATTTGTGTTTGTTGTTGTTATTGTAAAATATGAAACCCAACAATTAAGTTTTCTCTCTAAATCTTTTGGTTGTTCATATTTTGAATAATATTTGTCTATAAAAGAATGTTGTTGCTGCATTATATGTATTAGAAAACAATTGATAATAAATGGATTGCTATATCAGAAAGTGGATGTAGGCAGTTGCCGAACCACTATAAATCTGTGTCTTCTTGTGTTGAATCTCTATACTGTTGTTTTGTCTTTCATTAATTGTTGTTGATTAAATTAACAATTGGTATCAGAGCAGGTTGTGCTTGATTGTTTGACATGAGAGATTCAAGTTTGAGTGGGAGCAATGGGAACTCAAAAAATAAAAGTTGAAAGGTTTAATGGCCAGAATTATCCATTGTGGAAAATGCAGATGGAGGATTTGCTATACCAGAAAGATTTGTGGCATCCATTACATGGTAAAGCAAAGAAACCATCAGCCATGTCGGATGAAGATTGGGACATTTTGGATAGAAAAGCATTGGGAACGATTCATTTGTGCTTATCTCCATCTATGGCATTTAACATATCTAAAGCTACAACAACTACTGATTTAATGAGTACTTTGGATAAACTATATGAGAAACCTTCAGCATCAAATAAGGTTTTTCTG
The DNA here is from genome assembly GCA_027943335.1 of Chamaecyparis obtusa. NCBI lineage: Eukaryota > Viridiplantae > Streptophyta > Pinopsida > Cupressales > Cupressaceae > Chamaecyparis > Chamaecyparis obtusa. Next base: position 612,596 of record BSBK01006301.1, read on the forward strand.
ATTAATCGATTATTTAATATGAAAATGGCTGAAAGAAGTTCTGTAGCAGAACATTTAAATAATTTTAATACAGTTACTAGTCAGTTAGCTTCTGTTAAAATTAGTTTTGATGACGAAGTTAGGGCTCTATTAATTCTGTCCTCTTTACCTGAAAGTTGGAATAGCATAGTTATGGTAGTTAGTAACTCTGTTTCCAGTTCTAATACATTAAAATTTAATGATGTCAGTGTAATTTTAAGCGAGGAAATGAGAAGGAAAAGCGAGGGTGAGATTTAAACAACAGGTAATGTTTCGATTGCAGATGATAGAGGCAGATCAAGAGAAAGAGGGAATAACCCAAGTGATCATGATAAATCACAAGCAAGGTCAAAATCTAGAAGTAGAGAGACTGGTTGTTGGTTTTGTGGCAAGCAAGGCCACATCAAAAGGAATTGTCGGACATATAAGAAGGTTTAGGATCTTGAAAAAGAAGAGGAAGCCAATGTAGCATGCCAAGACCATCCAGGTATTCTTATTCTAACCACCAAAGAAACTGCAAATCATGTCTGGGTGCTTGACTCTGGAGCATCATTTCATGTGACTCCGCATAAGGAGTATTTTGAAAATCTACAAATTGGTGACTTTGGTAAGGCTGTTTTGGGTAATAACGAATCTTGTGATGTTTTTGGTAAAGGAAATGTGTTGTTAAAATTAAAGAATGGCAATAGTTGGTTGTTAAAAGAAGTTAGATATGTTCCCTAGCTTAAGCACAATTTGATTTCAGCTGGGAAACTTGGTTCTCAAGGGTGTGAAATCAGGTTTGAAAGGTTAAGAAGGGGGCTTTGGTGATTGTTAGGGGCAATAAAATGGGTGGTTTATATGTAGTAGAAAGTCACACTAAAGTGGGAGTTATTCGTTCCACATTGACTTGTTCTATGCCACTCTCACAACCTCTTGTTGAAGAACCTGATGAAAACATAATAACATTGGAAAATGAGAAATTAAAAATGGCAATATTTGAACCATTAGAGAAATATGAAAAACAAAATGAGATAATCAATGCTTTAAGCTTAGAGATTCTATAGTTTTCAAAAATGCAGGGTTCGAGCCTTTCATAGAGCATGGAGGAAGAGGACATGTACAACAAGACAAAGTCTTTGGAGAAATAATTGGAGTTCATCAACATGAAGGAAGAGCATAAGAATCTAAAGAGGGAACTGAGGGTGCGGGATGAAGTCAAGCCCATACAATTTGTGCCACCAGCAATTGGGCAGTTTATAGAGATGGAATTACCGCTGACATCCAAAATGTTTCTAACCGAGACTTTCTCAAAATGCTCTGAAAGACATGGGGAGGTTATGGGTGTTATGGGAGAAAGAACAAATATGGTACTAGGGCCCTCAATGCAATAGTTGAGGGAAATGTTAATGATGATGCATTGAATGACAAAACTCTCAGGACACATATTGAAATGGTTCTGAGAAATAAGAAAGAAACTGATAAATTTTCAGAGGTAGATGCAATTGTAACAGCAAGGTTAGATGCTCGAACTAAGGTGTGGGGGAAGTATTTGGCAAGGCATAATGCTATTTATTTGGGGGCAACAATAGAGCCTGTTAGCACCTTGAAAAAGTTTCATGGCTCTAGCCCTTTTCTTCTGGTCTCTGTAGTTGTTTTTAGGTCTCTGGCATAAACCCTTAGTTCAAATTTTTGAAAAACTAGCCGTTGGTATAAAAACCCTTTGTTCATCCCTGGCCTTGTTCTATTTTCATGTTTCTTTTTTGGGCCACTTAAAATCCCTTTAAATGCATGTGCTAAATTATTGACCCTTTGTCGCATGATTGCGTGAACCTTTTTCATGTTACGTGATCTTGTGACTAAAGGTTTTATTCCCCGACGGCCTTTAATATGTCCTAAGTCTATGTGCCCGATGAAATTAAACTTTCCTAGGTCATGTCCTTTAATATTTCCTATGTTTCAGCCTTAATATTTCCTGGGCTCGGCCTTCTAACACCATCTTGATCCAACGGTTGTCACGAAAGCGCAAGGGTTTTGTCAAAGGCTTGCGCTTTTGCGATGACCGTTGATTTTCCTTTATGACATAGCGTTTCAGACTATGGGTCCATAATGACACATATGCACAAATGGTGGCTTCTCATTGGTCCATTTATTAGTGCGGTGGCAGTTGTTAGTGGGACCTAAGTTTCCAGCTTGTCAAAGGGTCCTGTCATTGTCAGAAAATCAACGACGGGTGCATGATCTTATGAGATGTGTCAAAAGTTTAAGATCATGCACCGACCATTGATTCTACCTTTTGCAAAGGGGATAAAGTGTAGTGGGTCCACATGCTAGGTGTACTGATTTGGTGGTATTTGATTGGTCCACATAGTAATGACTGGATATGCTGTTAGTGGGGCTAGGTTTTTCAAGGTTCAGTGGGTTCTGACACTTGCAGAGCATCAACGGTCGGTGTGTAATCTGATGGGTTTTTTCTGACACATGCAAACTTAAGATAGCCATTCATCTCTTTCGGTGTCAAAGGGTTGTCAAGGCAGGGTAAGATTCTTCATTCGACGGTTGTCTTATGATCTAGAGGAATCTTGGAGGTCTATGCAAAGATGAGACAACCGCCGATCTTCTTGATGCAGGCCTAGTAAAATTTCCTCAGTCTTTTGGTGGTCCTAATAAAGTGTTTGGTAGTTCCAACAAATTTTCAAGGGTTCACTCGTTCACATAGTAAAATGGCGGTGTTCTAAGAAGTTGGCAGTTCAGCGAACAAGCGTTCGCATAATCGCTAAAATATCTGGTAGTAGTATAAAGTATTCCGCGAATGGCCAATTACCTTTTGTCACCAGTTCGCTAAGTAGGGACTGAGTTTAAATATTTTCCTTTGTTCGCTAAGTCGCAGGGTTGAGCTCGGGTTAAGTTTTTCATTGCACGAACAGGAAAGTGCTTTGTCGCATGTTCGCTAGAGGTAAACCCGAGGGTAGCAATTGAGTTAAGAGATAAAGGCCCGCAAAAAGGTGAGATCTAACGGTCAGGACTTAAAGTTGATCGACATTCAAATGTGGACCACCGATTCGTTGCTGGCGCTATGAAACTGACCGTTTGATTTCAAATTCAAATTTGTGAAGGGTTTCCTGTGACCAAAAGGATCAAAATTGAATGCAGAAGCGATTGGAGCTGGTAAGAGATGATTTGTTTGTCATTGCAGTGTGGTCCAGGGTGTGCCATGATCATTTGCAGGGGTTTGTACTATGTTTTTTGTGCTTGAGGCATGTTGCAGGTGGCCAAAAGAGTTGACAAATTCAAAATTCCATGATTTGCAGTACTTTTCTAGAGATCTATCATAAGTGCAAATCTTTCTCAAGCATGGCCAACTCGTTTCATCCCCTGCATTTAATTTTTGACTATTTTCAGTGGGTTGGGTGGTTGAAACCCTAACCCTAGTCATCCATAGCTTGTTGCAACCTATTTTGGGTTTCCAAGATGACTAGGGGGTATATATTGCAGCATTTTTGATTTTGTAAGGGTTCTAAAACTTTCTTTTTGGTCCCTAGTTGTTGATAGTATTATACTGAAAGAGGAGCTAGATTTTGGGTCTTTTTCCTATCTTTGTGTTGCCCTGATTGTATATTGATCCTGAATATGTTAATAAGAATGCTATTGAGTTCCAATCTTGCATTTGTGTATGTCTTCTTGTTTCAGTTCTAAGCTCATATATGTTAGTGTCACAAAGTGTATTAGCATATGGTAAACAAAGAGTATTGTGAAATCATCTTTGAGTTCCTAACAAAGTTAGGATTAAAGTCTTTTAGGTGAGTTTAGCTAGTTTACAACCAAATAAGAATCTGATGTCCTTGTGTTTGAGGGAGAGGGGTAATAGGCAAAGCACTTATCCTGAGCCCAAGAGTGTTTGATTTAAGATGTTCAGTTGATGTATGTAATTGGGTGACTCTTTGCCCTAGGTTAAGGCACTGGTCCATCCTCTGGAGGCATTTCATTGTCATCAACCACACACACACAAATTAAATGATAATATCTTTCAGTCAGTTAGTAAGGGGTATAGTTGTATATCATTTTGGATTCTTTTGAAGAAGTGAATCAAGGGTACACCCACCTGAGCATTAAGGCTCAAAGTGTAGGAGGATCTCATTGTTGATCCTTGTTAATTGGCCCTCTTCCTTGTGGACTTTAGAGTGGTGATAGAGTCAAAGTTATCTTAAAATTATCCATCAAAGTATAAATCCACAAGTTGAAGATGAAAGGGAACCACCAACAAAATGGAAACTCTACTGGGGAGAACAAAAATGAAGAAGTATATCTGTTAGGATCTCTGGTTGGGGTTATATTGTTACATTCAAAATCTTTTGTTGACCAAATTGATTTACCCATCCAAGTCCCCAACAAAATGGTGACTCTGTTGGGGAGAGTCTAGAGATAAAGTTTTCAAAGTGCACTCTTTTTTTTCTATTGTATTCAAGTAAAGGATTTCCCACTTTGGTGGGTGGTGACTCAAAAGGTTAGAACCAATGTCATACTGCAAATCATGGACAAAAGGAGGAATACTAGGTCCTTTGTCAGAAAGAATCTGGACGTCACTCTAGAACAATTGCCTAGATAGGAGAAGAAGAGTTGGATCAGAAGAAATGGTGAGTCTACTAGTGCTCCCATAAGAGAATAAAGAAATACCAGAGGTAGAGCACCACATGTTTCCTCAAGTGAGGAAGGTTCACAAGACAGAGTTTCTAGATTAGATGGTGGTCGCTCTGAAGATAAATTTTATGATACCCCAGATGTTGTATTTCAAGACAAGGGTCCATTGCCTATAGATCAGGATGAACAAGTTAGAGAGATGGGTTTGGAGATTGATTTAGATCTTGATGAGAATAATTTTAGAAGAGAACCCATGAGACCACGGCAAGTGCATTTCCCATATCAGCATCCTATTGATGTGGAAGTGTCATCAAGCTCTGAAGACAACATGATAGATCCACATGACCTAAATGCACTTAGGTTGCAGTTGGCAGAGCATGATGCCATATACAAGAGGTTACAAGAGGAGAGAGAGGTTGAAAAGGTAAACGCTCTATTGGAGAGGCAGTCTCTTTTAAGAAAGATTAATGAAATGAAGGAGAGAAACAAGATGCTTGCTTCTGCTCCTAGGGTGTTGCAGCATGATGTTTTTGGTGATCTTGAAGCTCTAAGAAGTGAGTAGGAACACTTGTTGCAAGACCATGAGTTTGATGAAGAAGGCCTTGTGATCAAACAAGTGCAAAGCTATGCTTCCCTTCCCAAGGATAAGAATGGACATGAGATCACTAGGCCTACTGTAGTTATTAATGAAAAAGGAAAGAAGAAGATGGTGGGTGTCCAAATAAGCAAACCAGTGACAATACCAGGGATCCCACTACCTAAATCAAATAGGGAGATAGAGATAGAAAGAAAAAGAAAGGAGGATGAAGCTCTTGCTCAAGAGTTGGAAAGAGCTGAAGTTGATGCTGCTATTGTAGAGAAAAGAAGAAAGATCTAATTCTTGAAGGCTTCATCATCTAATGTTCATGGCCCTTCTGCTACTGAACTAGGTATGCCATCTATGAACACTACTGTTCCACTTAGCAATGCTACTACTAGTAATCTAATTCCTAATGTATCTACCAAATCATTTGCTGATCCTAGACAATAGTCAAATGCACAAGTAGATGGGAATGTAGATAAAAATAATAATTCTAGTGGGAACACTAGTTTAGGATTTCAAAGAAGACTTGTGCAATTAGAAGGCTATAGGAAAATTAGTTTCGATGGGATACCAGGCTACCCAAATGCTTTTCCAAATGATATAAGAGATAAGGTACCTAAGTTTTCTGGTAATAATGCTATTAGTTGTGAGGAGCATCTTAGGTTATTTGTTGATATGCTTAATGGTTATGAAATTATTTGTTCAATCTCTGATGGAGGATGCTAGAGATTGGTTTAAGAGACTTCCTGATAAATGTATTGATACTTGGGATTCCTTTGAGAGATGTTTCAAAGAGCAATATGGTGATAGGCCTAATGCTAGTTTCATGTTGAATGAATTCAATACCATAAGAAAAAATTAGAATGAGTCTGCAGCTGAATTCAACATGAGATTTCAGAAGGGTATGCATAAGTTGTTCCAAGTTATGCGGTTAGATGACAATGTCTGTCTGACCACATACTTCAATGCATTTGATGGAAAGATGGGATACTTGTTGAGGGACAAAGAACCAAGAACCCTTAGAGATGCTTTTAGGATTTCTATCAATATTGAGAACAATATGAAGATATCAAGAAAGTTGGGTGGAAAGAGAGATGACCCTAAGTTGTTTGGGGATAAGAAATATAAAAAAAAAAATGATAGGAATGTTGGAACTAGGAGGCAAGAAGAAGATAAACTGGATAAGGTGCTCAATGCATTGAAGGATTTGAAGGCACCTACAAATAGGAACATCAGTGCCCCTACCAATGAAAGGCCTCAGTTCGACAACAATTTCAATAAGCAGAATAGATTGCAGAATTACCCCTACAACACCCAATGGAAGGATGGCAAGCTTGTTGTCCCTGTTGCAAGAGAAAATAATGATAGAGGTGTCCCTGACCCTCTACAAAAAGCTTCAATAAATGTCATGGAGGATATACCTTGGTGTGTTGCATGCCAGTCCCCTCATTCTACAAAGCATTGTGTGGTTGCACATTCTATGGCTGCAAATCAAGATTGTGGCAGTGAGGAGATAGATCAAGAAGAAGATCAAGATGATGTTGGATGCAACATGGCTACTTCATATCTAGGATATGAAGATGATTCTAATTTTGATGAAGAAGTAGATGTAAATGTGAAGAGACATACTCAGGCCCTTTTTCATCAAGAGGTTTTTTCTGAAAGTGAAGACATTGATAAGAAGACATGTAACATGAACTCTTCTTCTGAGCCAATAAATTTAAGAAGACCTTCTAGAGAAGAGATGGATAGGATTACTACAGATATGATTGCCCAAGTGCAAACCAGGGGCATGGTGGTAAGGGATACAAATGAGAAAGTTGCAGGAATGTTTATAAAGAGTACCAACTCTGGAGAGCCTAATGAGAACAAATCAAAAGGTGATCACATGGTGAAATTCAAGAATATAAAAGGTAAGAATTGTGAGCCTAAGGGAGTTGGAGTTGAAAGATCTTCTAGTGAGATTGAGAAGCCAGTTAACAATATGGCTAAGATTGAAAAAATGAGGGTGGCCAATGCACCTAATGTATCAGATAAGAAAAAGGATACTAAGACTATGCAGATTGAGATTCCTCACTTTGCTCCTGTTGATATGTTATATGTATTGTCCCAAATCACAATTAAGGTTCCATTGTCAGAATTGTTGAGGATCCCTGAACACAAAGACAAAGCTATTGCATGGGTAGATAATGTTCATAACAATGATGTTGCATGCAATGGGTCTCAGGATAAAGTTTTGAAAGGTGTTGCTACTCAAGGAATTGTATCTCAAATTCCTCCTATATATTTGGATAGTTCTATCAATGCCAACCTTGAGAACATTGATCCATTCTTTTTAAGTGTCCTTGTGAATGGAATGAAACTAAGAAACTACATGATTGATAGTGGTGCCTCTAATACTGTCATGCCTTTCAAAATCATGGAGAAGTTGGGCCTTAAAGTTGATACAGTTCAAGGTAGATGTTTTGCAATGGATTAGAGGGAGGTACCAGTCATTGGGACTATCAATGCAATGCCATATAGGTTGGTAGCATATCCAGAGAAAGAGTTAACAATGAGTTTTTTGGTGGTGGACATCACTCCTCATTATGGGATGCTGCTATCTAGAAAGTGGAGTGCTGCCATGGGTGGAAGTTTACAGTGTGATCTATCCTATGCCACTTTCAAGATTGATGATCAGTTTCTCAAGATTGAGTGAGAGCCAAGAGTATGCCACATGATTGAAAGAAATATTCACAATGAGACTACATGTTTTGTGGATACTGATATTAATGCTTTTAGGGCAGAGATCCCTAAACTTGAGAAGGAACCTATTTTGTCACCTATCTCTATTGAGATAAGTGTTAATTCTATGGGGGGTGATTTGTGGGTAATGTACTTTGATGGTGCAAATTGCAAGGATGGAGCAGGTATTTTACTTATTTCTCCTGATGGAAACACCTAAAAATTTTATTTCAAATTGAATTTCTTTTGTACCAACAATATAGTAGAATATGAGGCATTGTTGTTAGGATTGAGGTTGGTACAAAAGCATGGTATTAAATGTATAAGGGTTATTGGTGATTCTGAGTTGGTGGTGTCCCAAGTCAGGTCAGTATATGCTTCCAAGAACAAAAGGTTAAAACAATATAGGAATGCAATTTGGGATTTGATTGAACATTTTGATGCCTTCAATATTGAGTGGAAGGACAGGAGTAACAATAAGATGGCTGAATTGTTAGCCAATATTGCAATCAATCCCACTGATATTACATTTACTGGTATCTCTAAAGTTGAAATTCAGGCTAGGCCTAGTATACCATACAATGTTGAGAATTGGTATGTTTTTGATGATGATAATGATATCTTGAAGTTCATGAGTTGTGAAGATCAGTATCATGGTTAGGAATTTGATTGTTTAGTTTTGGCTGAGTCGGTAGAAGGAAAAGAGGTTGTCTTTGGCAATGAAGTTATTCAACTTAGAACTAACAAGGTGCCCAAGGGGCTTGTTGTCTTGAAAACTATCTTTGATAACCAGGATAGAGTTCAAAAGAATATTAAAAGAGAGGATCATGCTGATCTAGAGGAGATAAATTTTGGAACACATGAGGCACCTAAGAAGGTATACATTGGTAGGGACATGTCTCACAATGTGAGAAAATCTTTGATTGAATTACTAAAAAAATCTAGGCATGTTTTTGCATGGTCATATGATGACCTAAAGGTTTATAGAGAGGACTTATTTTAGCATGTCATTCCATTGAAAGAAGATGCTAAACCTTTCCGGCAAAAACAAAGGCCTATTAATCCTACTTTGGCACCCAAGATGCAAGAAGAATTAATGAAGCTGAGAGATGCTGGAATTATCAAGCCTATAAGGCACTCTTCTTGGGTTTCAAATCTTGTCCCTGTTAGGAAGAAGAATGGTGACATCAAGCTTTGTGTGGACTTCAGGAATTTGAACATCAGCTCATTAAAGGATAACTATTGTCTGCCCAACATGGAAGCTATGTTGCAGAGAGTGACCGGATCAAAATTGATGTCTATGATGGATGGTTTCTTTGGTTACAATTAGGTAATTGTAAAGGAATCAGAACAATTCAAGACAACTTTCACAACACCTTGGGGGACATATGTTTATGTGAGAATGCCTTTTGGTCTCACAAATGCTGGTGCTACTTTTCAGAGGGCAATGGATGTTGCCTTTTTAGATTTTATCAATGATTTCATTGTTGTTTATCAAGATGATTTAACTGCCTATTCCAAGAAGGAAGAAGACCACTATACTCATTTAGAGAAAATATTTGTGAGGGCTTTGGAATATGGCATTTCATTAAACCCAAGGAAATGTGCATTTGGTGCCACTAAAGGTAAGTTGCTTGGCCACTTAGTTGGGAAGCAAGGAGTGAGAATTGACCCTGAAAGGGTAGCAGCTATTGATAAAATTCAGAGACCAAAAAATGTTAAAGGGATTCAGTCCTTCTTTGGTCAGGTCAATTTCTTAAGGAGGTTTGTGACAAATTTTGTAGAGCTTACTAGACCTATTTCTAAGATGTTGAAGAAAGGATCTACTATTACATGGGAGGGTGAGCCTGATCAAGCTTTCAAGAATATCAAGTAGGCTATTAAAGATGCACCAGTGCTTAAGGCACCTAATTATAGTATCCCAATGCATATCTTTTCCTTTGCATCTTTTTCATACTTTTGCTACAGTTTTGTTACAAAAGAATAAGGATGGTTTTGAGCAGCCTATTGCATTCTTTAGTAAATCTTTGCAGGCTACTGAATTGAAGTATGCCATAAATGAGAAACAAGCATATGCACTTGTGAAGGTAGTCAAGGCTTTTAGGTGTTACTTGATGGGAGCAATTGTGAATGATTTTGTGCCAAGTGCAGCTATGAAGGATATTTACTCACAGCAAGAGGTTTCTGGGAGAAGATGTAGATGGATCAATAGGATCCAAGAATTCAATGTTGATGTCCAGATTACCAAGTTGGTTAGAGGACAATGATTGGAAAAACTGATGGCTCAATCCAATCTTGATGCAAATCAGGTAAATCATTCTGAAATTGATTATACATGTGATATGGATGATTGTGTTTGGTATCAATATATTATCTATTATCTAAGAAATATGAAATGTCCAGTAGACATGAATGATAATCAGAAGAGGACATTAAAATTATAGGCCATCAAGTATGTAATTGTGAAATGAAAATTGCATAGAAATAATTTAGATTGCATACTTTTGAAATGTGTTGATGAGGATCAAGCTAACAAGTTGTTAAAAGAAATGCATGAGGGGGTTTGTGGTGGACATTACATGGGTAAGACAACTGCTCATAAAATCTTTAGAGTGGGATTCTGGTGGCCCACAATCTTCAAGGATGCAGAACAGTTGGTAAGGAGATGTGATGCTTGTCAAAGGTTCTCTAGTAAGCTTAAATTTTTAGGTAACATGCCATTAAAACCAGTAGAATTACAAGCTCCTTTCCAACAATGGGGAATTGATTTCATAGGGGAGATACCAAACAAGTCAAGTGGAGGACACTCATGAATCTTAGTTGCCACTGATTACTTTACAAAGTGGGTAGAGGCTATACCTACAAGAAATGCAACCAGCAAGGTGGTGAATGATTTCTTATTGAACAATATTGTTACAAGGTTTGGTTTCCCTGAGAGAATAGTAAGTGATAATGCAATGTGCTTCAGGTCTGCTGAATATAAGGACTTTTGCAAAGGTTTAGGAATTCAGACTTCTTATTCCTCACCTTATCATCTGCAAGGAAATGGTCAAGTAGAATCTACTAATAAGAGCCTGATGAAAATCCTAAAAAGGATTCTGGAGAGGAATAAGAAGGCATCGAATTCAAAACTGCCATTAGCTGTATGGGCTGATAGGGTAACTGTGAAGAGGGCAATTGGTTGTGCACCATTTGACTTAGTATATGGAATACATGCAAGAATGCCTCAAAATAATTTGCTGGAAATATATAAGTTTGTGCAATTATATGATGATGACATAGATGATGAGATGCTGTTGAGAATTGAGGACCTCATTAAGTTGGATGAGACTAGAAGAGAATCAGTTGCAAGGAATGCCAAATTGCAGTTGCAGGTTAAGAATTTGTATGATAAGAAAACTATTGAAAGAAGGTTTGAACCTAGTGATTTGGTGTTAATTTGGAATGCCAGATTGGATGATAAAGGAAAACATGGTAAATTTGATCCCGTCTGGTTAGGGCCATATCTAATTCATGAAAATTGGGGCCAAGATTCATACATTGTCAAGGAACTGAATGGTAATGTTCAAGAATTGCCCATTCATGGACAATTCTTAAAAAAATACTTCTTTTGAAGTATTCTATCTTCCACGAGAAGTAGTTAGGTTGTGTATATATGTATAGCCTTGTAAATTTTGTAGTTTTGTCTAGTCCCTGGTCCTGTTTTGTCTAAGTTGCATGTTCTGCCTTGCCTATTCCCTGTTGTCTGTAACTTCTGCCTATGGGTGGTCTACTTTAACTAGTGATTCTAGATCCTTACTATGCCTACAAGATCCACATATCTACAGACAAAGCCAATGTTAGGACCTTGAAAAAGTTTCATGGCTCTAGCCCTTTTCTTCTGGTCTCTGTAGTTGTTTTTAGGTCTCTGGCATAAACCCTTAGTTCAATTTTCAAAAAACTAGCCGTTGGTATAAAAACCCTTTGTTCAACCCTGGCCTTGTTCTATTTTTGTGTTGCTTTTTTGGGCCACTTAAAATCCTTTTAAACACATGGTAAATTGTTGACCCTTTGTTGCATGATCACATGAACCTTTTTCATGTTACGCGATCTTGCGACTAAAGGTTTTATTCCCTGGCGGCCTTTAATATTTCCTAAGTCTACGTGTCTGATGAAATTAAACTTTCCTAGGTCATGCCCTTTAATATTTCTTATGTTTCGGCCTCAATATTTCTTGGGCTCGGCCTTCTGACACCATCTTGATCCAACGGTTGTCATGAAAGCACAAGGGTTTTTTTAGAGGCTTGTGCTTTTGTGACGGCCATTGATTTTCCTTTATGACATAGCGTTTCAGACTATGGGTCCATAATGACACATATGCACAAATGGAAACTTCTCATTGGTCCATGTATTAGTGCGGTGGTAGTTGTCAATGGGACCTGAGTTTCCAACTTGTTAGAGGGTCCTGTCATTGTCAGAAAATCAACGACGGGCGCATGATCTTATGAGATGTGTTAGAAGTTTAAGATCATGCGCCGACCATTGATTCTACCTTTTGCAGAGGGGATAAAGTGCGGCGGGTCCACATGCCAGGTGTGCTAATTTGGTGGTATTTGATTGGTCCACATAGTAATGACTGGATATGCTGTCAGTGGGCCTAGGTTTTTTGAGGTTTAGTGGGTTCTGACACTTCCAGAGCATCAATGGTCGGCGTGTAATCTAATGGGTTTTTTTCTGACACATGCAAACTTAAGACAACTGTTGATCTCTTTTAGTGTCAAAGGGTTGTCACGGTAGGGTAAGATTCTTCATCCGACGGTTGTCTTATGATCTGGAGGAATCTTGGAGGTCTATGCGAAGATGAGACAACTGTCAATCTTCTTGATGCGGGCCCAGTAAAATTTCCTTAGTCTTTTGGTAGGCCTGATAAAGTGTTTGGTAGTACTGACAATTTTTCAAGGGTTCACTCATTCGCATAGTAAAATAGCGGTGCTCTAAGAAGTTGGCGGTTCAGCGAACAAGCATTCACATAATCGCTAAAATATTTGGCAGTACTATAAAGTATTCTGCGAATGGCCGATTACCTTTTGTCGCCAGTTTGCTAAGTAGGGATTGAGGTTAAATATTTTCTTTTGTTTGCTAAGTCACAGGGTTGAGCTCGGGTTAAGTTTTTCATTACACGAACAAGAAAGTGCTTTGTCACATGTTCGCTAGAGGTAAACCCGAGGGTAGCAGTTGAGTTAAGACATAAAGGCCCATGAAAAGGTGAGATCTAATGGTCAGGACTTAAAGTTGATTGAGATTCAAATGTGGACTGCCGATTTGCTACTGGCGCTATGAAACTAACTGTTTGATTTCAAATTCAAATTTGTGAAGGGTTTCCTATGACCAAAAGGATTGAAATTGAATGTAGAAGCAACTGGAGTTGGTAAGAGATGATTTGTTTGCCATTGCAGTGTGGTCCAGGGTGTGCCATGATCGTTTGTAGGGGTTTGTACTATGTTTTTTGTGCTTGAGGCATGTTGTAGGTGGCCAAAAGCCTTGACAAATTTGAAATTCCATGATTTGTAGTACTTTTCCAGAGATCTATCATAAGTGAAAATCTTTCTCAGGCATGGCTGACTGGTTTCATCCCCTGCATTTAATTTTTTATTGTTTTCAGTGGGTTGGGTGGTTGAAACCCTAACCCTAGTCATCCATAGCTTGTCGCAACCTATTTTGGGTTTCCAAGATGACTAGGGGGTATATATTGCAGCCTTTTTTATTTTGTAAGGGTTCCAAAACTTTCTTTTTGGTCCCTGGTTGTTGATAGTATTATACTAAAAGAGGAGCTGGATTTTGGGTCTTTTTCCTATCTTTGTGTTGCCCTGATTGTATGTTGATCCTGAATATGTTAATGAGAATGCTATTGAGTTCCAATCTTGCATTTGTGTATGTCTTCTTGTTTCGGTTCTGAGCTCATATATGTTAGTGTCACAAAGTGTATTAGCATATGGTAAACAAAGATTATTGTGAAATCATCTCTGAGTTCCTAACAAAGTTAGGATTAAAGTCTTTTAGGTGAGTTTAGTGAGTTTACAACCAAATAAGAATCTGATGTCCTTGTGTTTGAGGGAGAGGGGTAATAGGCAAAGCACTTATCCTGAGCCCACGAGTGTTTGATTTAAGATCTTCAGTTGATGTATGTAATTGGGTGACTCTTTGCCCTACGTTAAGGCACTAGTCCATCCTCTAGAGGTATTGCATTGTCATCAACCACACACACACAAATTAAATGATAATATCTTTCAGTCAGTTAGTAAGGGGTATAGTTGTATATTATTTTGGATTCCTTTGAAGAAGTGAATCAAGGGTACACCCGCTTGAGCATTAAGGCTCAAAGTGTAGGAGGATCTCATTGTTGATCCTTGTTAATTGGCCCTCTTCCTTGTGGACTTTGGAGTGGTGATAGAGTCAAAGTTATATTAAAATTATCCATCAATGTATAAATCCACAAGTTGAAGATCAAAGGGAACCACCAACAGAGCCTCTATCATGTCAGTATCAGGACAGTAATGCATATGCAGTAGTTAAATATCTAATTAAAGACAAATTGGAAGAGAATATATCAGATAATGCAGATGGCAGGAAAAAGTATAGGGGTTTTGGATTTATTATTTCTAAGAGTAAAACAGTCATAAGTTTTGTTAATTCAGATTTGGTCTGGAGGAGATTAATTACAAGTGTTTGTGAACATTTCTTAGCAATATTAAAATCATATATCTTTAATATCTTATGATCATGCGAGATTGTTTGCAGTAGCAGTGGTTGGGTTTCAAGTGGGAGATTGTAAAATATGAAACCCAATAGTCAATTTTTCCCTCTAAATCTTTTGGCTGTTCATATTCTGAATAATATTTGTCTATAAAAGAATGTTGTTGCTGCATTATATGTATTAGAAAATAATTGATAATAAAAGGATTGCTATATCAGAGAGTGGATGTAGGTAGTTGCCGAACCACTATAAATATGTGTCTTCTTGTGTTGAATCTCTATACTATTGTTTTGTCTTTCATTAATTGTTGATGATTAAATTAATAGTTATTCCTTAGTTTTTTCTCTGGTTCTGCAGTGGATGTTTTGACAGGGAATGAGAAGTCCTTCTTCAATTCAAAGCTAACTTAAATTACACTCATTTTCCTTTGGAAAAGGGGTATTCTGTCTCTACCAATTTTAGTTCATGGGAGAAGGGAAGAGATTACTGCCTCTGGGACAACATTACCTACCATAACACAACCAATCATGTAGTTGCTATTGAGATTATGTTAGATGGAAATGAAGGTTTCATGTCTGAGAGCTTGTGCAACCTCACTTTTCTTACAACCATAAGCCTAGCTTGATTGGGATTAACAGGTAGTCTTCCTCATTGCTTCTGTAACCTCAGTTTTCTTACAACCATAAGCCTAGATGTATTGGGATTATTAGGTACACTTCCTGACTATTTAGGGAAACTCTCTTCTCTCACAGAACTAGATTTATCTGGTAATAGTTTCAGTGGGAACATTCCATTGTCATTTGGAAACATGACTTTACTCATGAAACTAGATTTATCTTGGAATGGGAACATACATACTTCAAGGGAGTTGACTTGATCTTGAAATTTCTTTTCCCTTGGCTTCACAATTTCACATTATAAAAGTTTGTATTTTTTGTTGAAGTTAGTCAATATAAATATATTGAAGGTTCTAGAAGATATTCAATTAATTATTCTAAATTATATGCTTCTATGTATCTATTTGTTTTGTAGATCATAGAACTATTGTAAGGATTATTCATGTACATGAACACTTTTTGGATTGAGTAAAATAGTTTACTCCATGGTTTCTAGAATATGCTTTGATAGTTGAGTTGTCTTTGCTGTCTATTTTTCTATTGCTGAGGAAAATGATGCTACGACATACATGCCAATGTGTTTGGCTATAGTTGTTGATGGTTAATACAAATTCCTTCGCTACTAGTTTTCTCCTCTATGACTGGTGTACAAAAATATTTGTTGTGGGAAAACGGAGATCACTATGATATTGTTTGTCTTGTGTTTTCTTGAGAAAATCCTAGAATGTGTAAAAATTCTCAATTCCTTCTATGAATGTTTGGTCTACATTTTAGAGATTAATTTCAACTAACAATTACATTGTTAAATTAACCATGCTATGGTTTAGTTGTTACTAATCGATTTAGAAAATACGCAAAGTTCTTCTTAGTCAATTTTGATATATTTTTCTTCTCTAAGGATCGTGCATATTATAATTTTTTTTGTCAAATACTTTCTACCTCATAAATGGTACATAGAAGGCTTATCCTATGGTCTGATGTTCAAACTAGAAAATTTTCCAGATTCTCCATTTTCTCATTGGAGGCTCATATTTTGCAAGGTTTTCTACTTTTTCCATTAACAAATTCTCGATTAAATCTTCTGATGAATGTTTGCGGAGCAGAGGGAAAAATTAAAATGTTCCCTAATGCTTTGTTTAAACCAAAATTTCTTTGTTTTTAATTAATGTATCGACTTAGAGAGTTATGGATTTTGTATGTTTTTTCATAGATTTTCGGTTGCTTTCAGGTGGTATTTTTGGAATGGTCCATGAGTCTTGTTTATCCTTCCACATTTTGGATACATGCCCGCATCTACGTAAGACCATCCAACTTTGGACTTTCTCTTCAACTAGGCTTCATATCTATCTTCCTTTCTTCTATTGTTGTTTTTTTTTTAATGTAGGGAGGATGCAAGAACAGGTGGTTCATGTTTGTCTATGCTTCTACATTTTTCATTCATGCCTATTGGGGCAGTTCCATTGGTCAACAATGTTTTCAATACAAATAATTTGCAGATTATAACAATATTTTTAGATGCTACCAGTAAGGGTTTAGATATCGAGAAAGGAGACTGTAGAGGGATTGAGGTTAGATGAATATGTACACAACATATTATTTTTGTTCTATTTTTATCTTTTTCACAATCTTTCTTTGAATGTCTGCGCAATAAGTAGACAATGTCAAGATTTCATTGTGATGTGCTCTTGGGTTAGCCTATGATAGGCTGCCCACATAATCCTTTTTCTTGCAAACATTTGGTTAACATTTTATTTTTATTTTTAAATATCTAAGAAAACCAACATCATTAGAAAAATTTCCACACTACGAAGCATGGGTGAGACTAATGACAATCGAATAAAGAGATGGTAATCAACTATTGAGGCATCCACTAGTGCCAATAGAATTGAGGAATGGACCGGCTTACTAAAATATGTATACACAACTTTATATTTGAGTTCATTCAATACTAGGACTTTTACCAAAGTTTATAATTTTACTTTCTCTTTTTGTAATATTTACTTTAGTTGTTTGAATACATTTATGTAGGTTATCCAATACATTTTCAAAATAGGAAATTTAAATACTTAGAATTTAAAGAAATGAATGTATGGTAGCTAAGCATTTCAAAATTTATTGGCGACTTATAATAAATGGTTAAAATTGCTTATAACATTCCATAGAGTTTAGTAAAGTATTAGAAAACTAAGAGTTTGTGGCTTAAATTAATTATAATGGTGTTTTAGCTTATTTTCTATGTATTTCAGATTTACAAGTTCAATGTTCTCTATAAATTTTGAAACAAATGACATTAAAGAATATATTTACTTTCATTTTCAAATGCAACTTATCTCTTTTAATTTTGCCTTGAATTATAATTTGTGTGTATTTTTTGTTTTTATAATGTTCATGATCCCACACCAACTATGGCAACACACAAACTAGATGGTTGTAGGTGAATTGTTATCTATGAATGAATCTCTATTTTTGTTATACAACCATTCATACACTAGTAAATTTTAGCTTGTTTTTCGACGAGGATTAGCCAAATTTTCAATACCAATTGGTCGACCAAATGACCAAAACTGTTGTCAAATTTTTTTCATTGATTATATGACATACCAAACTCTCATCAAAATTCTAACTTCTATAGTGGTTGAATTATTGATGGACCCGTTGTCGAATTAATCACTTCAACCTGGAAGAATTATCGATGATACCTTCCATCTCTGCGACCAATGTCCATCGAAATTGCGACGACGTAGGGTCAAAATTATCGTTGAGTGTACAACATTCTCGTTGAAATGCCAAAGAATGTTTGTCTCTCTTTTGACTAAAGTTGGTTGGAATAGTCGTCGAATATATAGCACTGTTGTCAAAAGGACTATTCTTATACCGTCGAAAAAGCGACAAAAAATTAAATTAATTTTTTTAAAAATAAAATATATTATCAAATTAAGCATAGCAATATTATGCTTTAATTGTTTACATAGTAATCATGTCCAATGACATAATTTAATTAGGGCCAATAGAATAAATTACAACAATTACATTCATCAAGGTTTACATTCATCAATAGACACTCAAATAAAGTGTTTTATATTTTGATTTTTCAAAATATGTGATCTATGGAAACATCATGTGTACAATGAAATGGACCTTGCAAAATTATTGATGCAGGAGCATCCTAGGTGTAAGGGCAATCTTGCATCACCCAAAAATATTTCTGTTTGCTTTTCAATAAGGGTTATCTTGTGCAGAGCTGCTATTTATGGAAACTTACTATTTTTAGTAAGTTGGTCATATGATCTTGGAATCTTCTGATTTCACAGTTGGAGGTTCATCTCAGTTATTTCAGCCTACCAGTTGAGTTTCATTGCCACATCATCAGTATTGAAGTTATTGAGGTTTTTGGGTATGAAATCTTTCAGGTCAATTTTGAAGGTCTTAGAGGCTCCGGATCGCGGTCAACCCCTAGCTGACTGGCACTAACGCATGTCAGACACTATAGATCTCATCATGGCATTTTTGAAAAGTGGTTACAATAGAAAAAAAACTTACGATTAAAAAGTTATGGCCTCCGAAAGTTGGAATACCTAAAAGCATATTTTGTATTTTCTTTGAGCCGACCCTATTGTAATAATTGTAAAAATAAAATAATTCCATGTTTAGTCGGCCTAAAGGGCTAAATTTTTGGAACCTTCTCGAGCAGTGGAAATTGCCTATATAAGAAAGGTCTGTAGTGTTGTCTTAGGTAGTTCAGGATAGTTCTGGGTAACAGATCTAGGTATTGATTCGAGGCTTTATCCTATAGAATATTGTAAGGGAATGCCCATGTGGCTTTGCATATTGTAATTCTGAAAATTTGTAATTCCACATTTGTGGAGATAATAAGAAGCCAATTTTATGTTCTTTCATATTGCTGTTGTTTCTCTATTTTTGTTATGTGTTTGTGGTGTTAAGGGGAGCACCCTTCATCAAGTGGTATTAGAGCAGGAGTTCCTGAGTGTGTAAACAGATTGCCGATTGTGAGGCAGTTTGCACCAGGACCGTGGGTTAGGGTTTCTATGTAAACAGATCACCGACTGTGAGGCAGTTTGCACTAGGACCATGGTTAGGGTTTTAGTGAGAAGCACAAAAATGCTTCCATGAAGGGAACGTGGTGGAAGAGCTGGTGTTGTAACACCTAAGGTTAGGGAACTACAGAGACAAGTGCAAGCATTGTAAGAGGAGATTCACAAAGGAATTAATCTTAATGTCAAAGATGAAAGTGAGGATGAAGCCGAAGAAGGAAATGATGATCAAGAAGAAGAAGCTGAAGTTTTGAATCAAGAGGAAGAAAGGCTTTTCTGGGCCATTTCCAAGATCAGGAAAAGACGTAAGATTGAGGTTCCTACATTTTCAGGGAATCTTAACCTAGAAGAATTGATCGACTAGATCAATGAATGTGAAGAATATTTTGAGTATGAAGATATTGAGGATCCTGATCGGGTCAAGTTTGTGAAGGCCAGACTGAAAGGTCATGTGAAGATCTAGTGGCAAGAGATTCAATTGGAGAAAAATAGAAGAGGGAAAGATAAAATCACAAGATGGGATTAGATGGTGGATAAATTGAAGAGACAATTCATTCCTATTGATTATGAGCTTGACCTATTGAGAAAAATGCAAAGTTTGAAGCAAGCAAGAAGATTTGTTCAGGAGTATACAGAGGAGTTTTATCGAATCCTCATCAGAACAGGCCATACAGAAGCTAGCAAGGAGAAAGTTGCCCATTACCTTAATGGGTTTAGACTGAGCATTCAGGAAGAATTAAATTTGGTTCGAATGAACAGTATTGAAGAGGCATACCAGTTTGCCCTAAAAGTAGAGGAAAAGTTGAACAAGAAGTTTGAGAGCAGACAAAACGGAAGAGGTTGCGGTGGACGATCTGGTGGATGATCATATGGAGGCTGAAATGAAGATTTGAAAAAGAAGGATGAGGCCAGTAGCAGTCAAAATCAAAGAGGAAACAATTCCAATCATTTCCAAGATCAGAACAATAAAGATCAGAGAGGAAGAGGAAGAGGACAAGGTTCAGGAAGAGGAGGCTTTCGTGGAACATGTTTCCACTGTGGAGAAGAAGGTCATAGGGCATTTGAATGTCCTCAATGCCAAGGATGGATGGATAGGAGGAATGAAGGCCAGGCCAGAGTTGCACATGTAGATGAAGATGCCAGATCATCAAATTTTGAAGATGCTGAAAGAGGAGAAACGTTGATTAATAGAAGAGTCCTGTTGAGTGGTGAGAGTGAACCTGAACAAAGGAGGAGCCTGTTTCACACTAGATGCAAGTGTGAGGGTAAATGTTGTGATGTGATTATTGATAGTGGAAGCACTGACAATTTGGTGTCAGAAAAGATGGTGACAAAGTTAAAGGTCAAGAAGTAGAAACATCCACATCCATATCGGGTTGCCTGGGTGCAGGATGACCATAAGGTCATGATCAGTGAACAATGCCTAGTAAAGTTCAAGATCGGCGAGTACCAAGATAAGGTACTATGTGATATCATATCTATGGATGCATGTCTTATGTTGTTGGGTAGACCCTGGGAGTTTGACAAATGTGTTGTACATGATGGTCATGCGAATACCTATTCCTTGACAAAGGATGGAGTGTGACATAAGCTAAAACCATTGAAGGAAATAGAAGAAAAGGTATGTGGTAATGCAAGAATAACTTTTGTTGATAGAGCAAATTTCTCAGATGGTATGAGGCATGAGCATATATGTTTTAGCTTAATTCCTAAGACTAGGAAATAGGAAGTAGAAGATGTATTGAATGAGTTTTAGGATATTGTATCTGATAATGTGCCTAATGGATTACCACCAGTAAGAAAGATCAGTCATCAGATGGACTTGATTCCAGGAACCAGTTTGCCAAATAAGGTAGCATGCAAAATAACACTAGCAAAAACTGAAGAGTTGAAGACAAATTTGAAGTTTAGTTCATCAAATCATCCATGGATTGTATATGGAAGTAGTCCCAGAAATGTATTTGAGTCGAGGAAGATAGATAAAGGAGAAATACGTAGTGCTGAAGCTAAGGATTTTGCAAAACATTTGAAGAACATCCATGAGGAGGTGAGGAAGCATATTACCAAGATGAATGTGTAGTATAAGGCTAAGGCAGATGAGAAAAGGAAACATAAGGAATTTCAAGTTGGAGATGAAGTCATGGTTCATTTGCGAAAGGAAAGATTTCTGGTTGGTACATATAACAAGTTGAAAATGAAGAAGTTTGGGCCATGTAAGATACTAAAGAAGCATGATTCAGGAAATGCATATGAGGTCAAGTTGCCTACTGAGCTGAATATTTCACCAGTATTTAATGTTTCAGATCTGACAGAGTATCATGAAGGAGGTGTTGAAGATGAGGTTACAGCAGCACAATGGAGTATTCCAGCAACCAATTCAGATATCAGGGAGATTCAAGACATACTAGATAGTCATGTTGGCAGAAGCACAAGGAACATGACATATGAAGAGTATTTGGTCAAATGGAAAGGATGACCTGTTGAAGATTCATCATGGCTAGCAAAGGAGGAGGTTAACCGTCTTGGTTTTCCTCTACACACTTGAGTTGTGACAGGGTCACTTCTCAAATTACCCTGGGTGTCTAATGCAGGAGCATCCTGGGTGTAAGGGAAATCTTGCATCACCCAAAAATATTTCTGTTTGCTTTTCAATAAGGGCTATCTTGTGCAGAGCTGCTATTTATGGAAACTTACTATTTTTAGTAAGTTGGTCATATGATCTTGGAATGTTCTGATTTCACAATTGGAGGTTCATCTCAGTTATTTCAGCCTACCAGTTGAGTTTCATTGCCACATCATTAGTATTGGTAAAGTTATTGAGGTTTTTGGGTATGAAATCTTTCAGGTCAATTTTGAAGGTCTTAGAGGCTCCGGATCACGGTCGACCCCCAGCTGACTAGCACTAGCACATGTTAGACACTGTAGATCTCGTTATGGCATTTTCGAAAAGTGGTTACAATAGAAAAACAAACTTATGGTTAAAAAGTTATGGCCTCTGGAAGTTGGAATGCCTAAAAGCATATTTTGTATTTTCTTTGAGCTGACCTTATTGTAATAATTGTAAAAATAGAATAATTCCATGTTTAGTCGGCCTAAAGGGCTAAATTTTTGGAATCTTCTCGGGTGGTGGAAATTGCGTATATAAGAAAGGTCTGTAGTGTTGTCTTAGGTAGTTTAGGACAGTTCTGGGTAACAGATCTAGGTATTGATTCGAGGCTTTGTCCTATAGAATATTGTAAGGGAATGCCCATGTGGCTTTGCATATTGTAATTATGAAAATTTGTAATTCCACATTTGTGGAGATAATAAGAAGCCAATTTTCTGTTCTTTCATATTGTTGTTGTTTCTCTATTTCTGTTATGTGTTTGTGGTGTTAAGGGGAGCACCCTTCATCACATGAAATTACCAGTATTCATGATATGTTTGCTTACAAATGTCTAAGAGTAATGATGTGAGAATGAACCAGCGTTCCGGGACTTTGTGAGTCCTAAGTCGAGCTAGACTCGCCGAGGCTAGCTGACCCAACTCAAGGACTCGACCGAGTCAGCAGGACTCGTCGAGTCCTTGGACTATGTGGACTCGCAGAGTCTCGTGGTCTAGACTCTATGCATCTAGCCATGTTAAAAAACATAAAAAAATAAAAAAATAAAAAGGTTTAAGTTATTCTTTTTTGCATATATGTATTGTATGCTACTTCTCATTTATAGCACATAATCAATTCCATTTGGCACTCAGTTATCAGATGTTAACTTCTTAAACCTTATTTTTCACATTTATTAAGGTTTATTCTTGCCAAAACATTTTAACTACAAGTAATACAACATTCATGGAATGTTAATCAAGGAAATGGTTAGTATTAAAGTACTACTAATATGAAGTTTTAAGTACTCAAATTAGGTTAGGATGTATAGTTAACAGCTACAACAAGAATATATTTCTGGATAAGGAAAGAATTCAATTATCTGGATAATGTTTTTGGGCAAAAATCAGAAAATTCGGGAACTTCTAAAGTTTCTCGGCAATTTTGGCAACTTGTACATGCAAAACTACAAACACTAACCAGTCAGTAAAATTTTCAATCTTAGCGGTCACTAACCAGATATAATTCTAGCCAAAGGTGCAGATAATTGAAGATGTTTTATAATTCTCAAGCAACCAAAGCTACAGGTGTACAACAATCAATTTTAGGTATAAGACTGTTAAACATCAAATCATATCTCAATTGGATAAGCTTTGGCTATAGTGAATATGCTAACACCATATCCAAATACAGGTCACATTGATGAACACTTGTCCATATAATAAACATTTGGGGAGCTACTACTCTCCCCATAGTTTTTGACTCCAGCCAAACAAGATTGATTTCTACATTAAGAACCAGAACAAGGAAAATTAATACACATTGCGCAGATATCCAGTGAAAACCAGTCTATCAATTCCCCACTAAGAAACCACATTGAGCAGAAATAGTGATGGGCTAAAAATACACAACAATTTGTTCAAGTCAGTCAAATAGGAGAAAAGGTTATGGGCATTCCAATAGTATTCCATGTCAATGTATTAAATGCAAAGTCAAACTGATATCTTGTCCATTTAATAATATAATCATCAAAATGTGCAAACAATTTCCACATTCAACATATATTGTTGTGCATCATTTAATATTTTTTACCAAACCAAAAAGTATCACTTTAAAATGGTGTTATTTATTAACTAGTTTAAGTTGTTTAACAATTAACTTATTTCCTTCAGTAATTCACTTTGCATGTATACTTATGTGATCGATGTAAACTTGTCTATGTATGCAAAGTAGCTTCTATTTATGTCAATTATTGTGTATTTTATGTTAATTGATTGAATGATGCTTGAAAAAAATTTAAATCCTTAAAAATCTTTGAATTTCTTGGGTTTTTCAATTTGCCGAGTCCAGGCGCCGAGTCCGAGTCTAAGCCTAAATCCACCTTGCTGAGTCTGAGTCTTGGAACACCGGAATGAACACCCGACAAGTTTGTTTAACTTAAATCTCCATCAAAAAGCTTAATCCCTTCACTTGGTCTACCAATTTACACACTCTACACATTCTAAGATATTAATCTAGAGAGGTGCAACCTTGAATAGATCACTAAATCCACCTTTCCTTATCATATCCTAAATATGACATAAAATATTAGTCTAGAGAAGAGCATAATATTCAAGCCATTAATGAATATCAACTTATATTTTTATTATTCTACTTCATTAAATATTGGAAACACAAATCAAAGCTACAAGAATAATTTATTTCCACTACTCACAAGTACAATGTATAAATCTCAAGGAATAAATCCAATAAATCCAATCTTACAACTGCATTTTTTTTGGCAATGTCTAAATTTCATAAACTAAAATGAATATCTTACCAAGGGGGACACTTAGTTTTTTTTTTCAAACTTCCCTTATATATTTATGTTTTAGTTTACAATTTAACCAATACCTTTTTTGAGAGCAATGTCTAAATCGTAAACTAAAACGCATATCTTACCAAGGGGGACACTTAGTTTTTTTTTCAACTTTTTTCAAACTTCCCTTACATGTTTTAAGTTTTAGTTTACTGTTTTAAGTTTTAGTTTACAATTTATCCAATACATTTTTTGAGTACCTAATGCACACTTATATGTAAACTCCGACAAGAAATTGACAAGATCCAGTAACTACTAGTTTCTTTTTTCTCTAGCTCCCTCCTCATTAATTTAACAGTACATATCATGAAGCATGGAATGACATAAGGTATTAACAAGCATGTACAATGGAGAGAGAAAAGAAGAGGGTACAGTGTGACCATTTAATATATTCTTCTACTAAAGGTTGAGCAAATATTGCCTACAAAATGATACATGATTTCTATCCTAACTGAATGAGTTCACAATTGATCACGAGACATAATTTACAAAAAAATAAAATGTGAACTTGCAGTTACCAGGTAAAGAACTTGGTCAAGGCAATTAAAGATTACTTTCAATTTTGATGGAGAAGACCTTTTCTATTTACTTCATTTATTCAATTCTCATGAATGCTTGCAATGGCAGTCGCTATTGTTATCCATATTTAAATCTGAATAAGCTTAAAGAGTTGCAAAGAGATTACGATATGTTGGGAAAAGTAGAGCCCACATCCTAAATGTACAACCAATGCCAGATCTAGGATTGCATCATAAACCCAGCTAAAATGGCAAAAGAGTGGTGACATATTAGTGTATTTTTATCGAGATTCTTAGATTGAAATTTATTCTGAATGACACAAATGTGATTAAGTCCTTCCTATTATGGCCATGAACCTCAGATGCCATAAAAGGAAGGTGTGTAAGGTATGATTCAATGGATAGAGAGAATATTTAGTAACCACAATCCCAAGATCTAAAGTTGTATACACCTAAAAATGGTCACCTAGACTATTAGCCCCTTGCTAGCATTATTTGCTAAAATCATCAATTGCTTATTCTTGATCAAATCCTAATCTAGTTGCATTGCATTTCATTTGATTCTTGAGGATATTGGCATTCTTTCCCTTGTCTTCATTTGAATCTCCCATTGCATGGTTTATCAAGGTTATTGGCTTAATAGCTCTAGCTGAGAGCATTCTTAAACACCCTTGCATTCCATGCCTAGGGAGCTATGGATCAATTTTTGAGACCTCATTCTTGAGTGTTCTTGAATGTAATGATTCATAGAAGTGCACTATTTATTTTCTTTCTGCTTGTGGGTATATTTTGTTTGTCCTAACTGTCATTAGCATTTATGCTTGTTCCACTTGACAATAGGACTTACAAGGTATTGTCCTTGATTGTTTGTGCAAGTGCATACTTATAGTCATCTTGACTTTTCTTATGTCTCGATGAGAGTATAATCTTGCTATACTAAATTTAGGTAATCTCACTGCACTAGTCATCTTGACCTGCATGTCTTTGATGCCTAGGTGGGATTCTCACATATTTATCTGATATAGATCATATTCAGATCCACATAGTTATGCTAGTGTGTATTGTATGATCTTGCAATGCTACCAATAATGCTCGATGATGATTATTAGATGTCTATTGGCTTTGTGACCTTGCAAGTAAACCACTTTTCATGTAGCTTGCATTTTTAGGTTCATGTTAGTTAGTTTTTCCTCTTGCATATAGAGAGAGCTCTCCTTTCATCTTTCACGGACTTATTAGTCAAACTATGGTCACCTTTTGCTTCTTCCTGATCATGTCTTTCGCTTCTTGTCTTTCATATCACATCATTTTCTCTTCATTTCGAGATCAAAACCAAAATATGAGTTAACCTTGATCG
Organism: Chamaecyparis obtusa; assembly: GCA_027943335.1. Classification (NCBI taxonomy): domain Eukaryota; kingdom Viridiplantae; phylum Streptophyta; class Pinopsida; order Cupressales; family Cupressaceae; genus Chamaecyparis; species Chamaecyparis obtusa. The sequence continues at coordinate 639,253 of BSBK01006301.1, forward strand.
TCATTTTTCCTTCTTTCGCATAGTTGACTGACCCTTTTTGAGGCCTAATCTTTCGATCTTCACTGGGGCATCCTTTCCTTCTTCATCTCCATCTCTCTCACCCTTCTAGTCTTTCATTCATTTCATTCATCTCTCCTTCGATCTTGACTGGGGCATATCTTCATTGCTTGATGGTTATTCTATTATCTTTCATCTTTGATTATGATTTCTAGTGATTTGATCATGTTGCTCTTGCTTTTGCATTCCCTTTACTTGATTTCACTTTCAATCCTGAGGGGGAAGTCACATCATATCCTATTGGCTATTCTCCGAAGCATATGCTTGACCTTTCCATTTTCTCTGATCAATCTATCTTTGCGCTTGACATGTTAGTTCTCGTCTCGAGTCTTGATATTGTCCATCTCTTTCCTAAGTGTTCAGTACTATCGCTACTAGGTTGACCATGCAGGATTTGCTATCTCTCTGCACTTCATTCTTTGGAGTCAGATCGCTACTGGTTGCCTTCTTGGATGATCTATTCTTTGATGTAATGTGTTCCCATATCGATCACACATTAGTCAAAGAGGGGAAAATGTATACACTGAAAAATGGTCACCTAGACTATTAGCCCCTTGCTAGCATTATTTGCTAAAATCATCAATTGCTTATTCTTGATCAAATCCTAGTTCCATCATTTATTCGATTATTTTCTATGGGCTAACCATCTTATCCTAAGTCTTTATTTAATTAAAAGGAATTCCCTCCCCTTTTATTAAATAAAAAGCCCCCTCACTTTTCCTCTTATCCTAAGTTGCACAAATAAAGCACTATTCTTATAAAAAAAGAGAAAAAACACTTTTGTCTCATATGGACACAAAAGTCAATTCTTATTTTCTCGTTGGAAGATATTTGTGCACATGGATTGCTCCTCTTTCAAGCTCCACTGTTGATTAAATCTTTTTCCTCTTAATCTCCATGGTCTATTCCTTCTCATTTCTTATAAAAGGAGAGCTCTCTTCTTCATTCTAGACCCAAATTTTTATGCTAACTTTATGCTGCAGGATTTCTAGGTCACTTTGGAGCTTTGGAGGATTTGGAGAATTCTTAGCATCTACATTCTATTCTTGCATTCTTAGCTTAGTTTCATATTCATGCTTTCTTAGATTAGCTTCATTTCCATGCTCTAGATTAACTCATATAGATTAATTAGCTTGGGTTGTAACACTTACATCTATTTCCTTTCATAGCATAGCTTGCACCTTTCATTTCTATAGCTTAGCTTGCATCTCCATCCTAATCTAGTTGCATTGCATTTCATTTGATTCTTGAGGATATTGGCATTCTTTCCCTTGTCTTCATTTGAATCTCCCATTGCATGGTTTACTAGCAAGGTTATTGGCTTAATAGCTCTAGCTGAGAGCATTCTTAAACACCCTTGCACTCCATGCCTAGGGAGCTATGGATTGATTTTTGAGACCTCATTCTTGAGTGTTCTTGAATGTAATGATTCATAGAAGTACACTATTTAGAGTACACAGAAGCAAGTATATAGAGAATCTTGACAATTATTTTTCCCTTCTTATTGATATTGGGTAAAACAAGTAAAGAGAATCAAACCATTTTTTTAATCTTTACTAATTTAGAGATCTGAACATCATAAAAAACATACATAGGAGTGGAAAATGTGGGGAAATCATACTAAATGCATTCTTGAATCTATACTCCACATATTACACCTCTGCTACAAAATTCATTATGGTGGGCAAGTTTGAAATATAAGATTTTTTTTTGAAGATAATGCATTTAACGTTACCTATCTCAGCTTAACGCTAAATCATTGAAGGCAAGTTCTGAAATACAATCTTTTTTTTAATATAATGCATTTAGTACTTCACATAGTGTGTTTTTTAAAGAATGCATACAATTGAAAGAGGGATATCTCATTTTTAAGATAATGCATTTAGTACAATGACATATTGTGTTTTTCCAAAAATGCATACAATTGAAGAAAACACATTCCTGAAATCTAAATGTTAAAAATGATAACACTTCAAGAGCTACTGAATAAGATAGTTCAAACTACACTAGGAAAGTAGTCAAAGAAAACTACAGTGCATTTTAAAATAAATTAACCTTGGTAGGAAAAACAAACTTGGCAATGTCTAAAAAGCTGGAAATGGTGATAGCTCTCATAGTCATTATAATATTTCATGTTTCTCTGCTTTCTTGTTTCAATGCCCCAAATATGATCAAGTTGGCTACTTGACACATCTTTGAATGCAACTTTTAAAACTATCCAGTCCGCCCTTTATGCAAAAAAGCTTACACTTTTTCATTCTTTTTTGCACTTCCATGGCTCCCTAAAATTTAATTGCTTCACAAATGCACGCAAAAGAAAACTTAACAAATCTTCCAGAAAGTTTATAATTACAACTCATTTATTATGTATAAAGACACATTTTTCAAGGATACAATATGGCAGACAAATAAATGGAAAAAGAAAACATTACTCAAAGCAATATAATAACAATTGAGGCCATTTATCTACATGTCACATGAAGTGAATATTTACCTGATGAGCTCTGAAAGAAAAATGCACACCCTGAAGAAGAAAGAATTCATGTGCAGGCTCCTTTTCTAAGTTTCCCAACAACTCCAGCTCTATAGATAGTCATGTCATGTATCTCTTTGCTAGCTTAATGGAACCTAGCTTTATCTATATCAAAGAAGATCATTAAATTTTGAGTTTGAGCATAAGCATAAATTCATACATTCAAAAGGGACAACAATACCAAAAATATGGGCTTCTAAATGATCACTGATAGATAATAAGCATGCATGACATACCATATAGTGCTCTCTACCCAGCACCATTCTTATAGTAAGATGTCCCAAAACTTCATTTTTAAAATTTGTACTAGGAATGTACGTTTCAGTTGAAGTTGAGAGAGAATGGATTTTGAATTTAAGGAAAGTTTCCACGAAGTGAGAAGCCTCACTGATGTCTACAATAAATTTTAGTTTTATGTCAAGGAAAACCAATATAGAGCTATGAAGTTATGATGTGTTACAAAGACATGAGGTCCAACATGGCAATGGATCAAATCAATGGTAAACATACCGACCAAGTAAAGTGAGAATAGAGACTTCTGAAAGGATGAGATTACGAGGTTCTTCTTTAAAGTGTGGCCAATTTTCCTCTATTTCCTTAAATGTCAAACCATCCATAGGAATTCACATAATGTCATCTTGACTTCTATTGCGTGCATGGTAATCTATAAATTGTGCCAAGCTATTGCACCTAAATAATCATTACAGACGTGGAATAATGGGAATAAACCGAAGAACCTGCGAGGCACCTTTTTTGTTATTTGATCTGATCGATATCTACTAATATGACAATCAGGGCATTTTGTTGCAAATTCATGTTATTTATAATATATAATATGATCATTCAGACATGCATGTATTGTTTGATACTCCATTCCAATATCTTTCATAATGGCAGATAGTTCTCGGTATGAGCGAGGTAGAATGTTTGATGGTGGTAACAAACACTTACCTATCAACCTACGACCTAAAATATAATTTGTTAATATAAAGAATATTAATTTCTACATGATTCACCCTTTGTTAATTGTAAGGGAATTACGACTAAAAAAATGAAAAAAGATGACATACCTTAACATACATGTCATTGCTACATTAGATAAACCATTCATGACCTTATATTAACCATGACCATGATATCATCATCAAATCATGTCTTATGTATTTTATAAATTATTAAAATACATACCAATGGATGAAATTCATTTCCTCCTTCAATGTGACCATGCTGCCTACAATGTTCCTCAACTATTTTGATTAGATATCTTCGAATCTTTAAGCCCTTACAAATTTTGCAAGGACAATAACATTTTTTATCACCTTTTCTTTTAAAGTTAGACCACAGTCTAGCAATTATCTTCCTATTTTTTTGTACGTTGATATTGTCAGACATGATCTTTCTTGAATGGAATGACTCATTGGTGGAAGAAGGATGATTTGTTTGCAACCTGCAGATACAAATCATCACTAGACAACCATTTTATCAACTATAATTTTATCAACGCAAAGGGACATTTATCATACCAAATCAAATTTTAGAAATGGACAGTTTTGATGCTTTGCCATTACAACAATTGAGCATTCATCATTTAGTATTGTGTATTCCATTTAAGTATGTCAACAATGTTCAAAATGTTGTCACGAAGCATAGACATAGGAAAATGCAATGTTCAAAGTTTCTAAAGAAATGAAGACAATTGGCTTCTAACTTGAGACAATCATTGATTTGATCTATTCTTGCTTGATATGATGTAATTTCCTTCATGAAATATTTAGATTTCTGACAAGTTGTTGCTTATAATCCCATGAATCAACTAACTTTTTTTTAGGCTTAATTTTCTCCTTAATGTGTATTGTTTATATGTTTTGTTTAAGGACTGCTAGTCGAGACTATTCACGCCATATACATTTTAAATTGGTTCGAACAAAGAGGAAAATAAAATAGAAGGTTAAGGCAGTAGAAGCTGCATAATTCACAAATTTTTTTATCAAAGCCATTACAAGCATGTTAAGATTTCACAATTACTCTTTTAACATTCTAAGGTGTCCATCAACATTCTTGATTTGATTGATAGGTTTCATTATTCACAATGTAATTATCATTGTTATGATGAGTATCCATTGTTTGATGTAATCATGATAGAAGGATCCAACTAAAAACTATCTAAACATGCAATCTCAATACAAATGGTTTGACTCCAAACACCATGAATTGAGTTGATCTAGACTTTCGAGGAGCACCAACTCTCTATATTCTAAAGGTAAATGATGCAGTTAAAACTAGAAAGGACAAAGCTATTGTCTAACTTTGCAGCAAAGAAATTAGGGGTCAAAGAAATGTGGTCTCATGGAATGCTATGACTATTGAGACATCCATGGAAACTTTTAAGGAAATGTAATTAGCAGGTGTAAATCCAAACTCTGTGACTTTTTCCAGCATCCTACCAGCCTATACCGAAATGGGAGTGTTAGAACAAGGTATGGGCATCCACCGAAGCATAATTGAAGCTGGCATGTCTCTAATATTCTAAAGTAGATGTTTAACCTTACATTCTTATATGAATTAAAACTTAACATTTAGATTAAATTTTAATACATTTTATCTCAATTTTAATGAGAGGTTAAATTTATTTTAAAAATAAAAATAACAAGAAATATAAGACAATTTTACAAGAAATTAAACTTTATAAAAAAGAAATTATGAAGAAAAACCTATTCTTTTAAATAAAAATGATTTTATCACCCATTTTTTATTATTCATCCTCATCCTGCAAAGCTTTAGTTTGTATTTGTGTATCAGGTTTGATTTTTGAGTTGCCATTGAACAATGTATCAATCTTGATAGTATTCAGTTTCATTACATTTCTAAATGTTCAAAAGCACTAAAATCAAAACAGTTTTAAAGAAACCATGATGTGCATTTTGTATTGGTTGTAGCCTAAGTTCAAAAGGAGGTTACAAACGTCCCTGTTTGGTTTAATTTAAGTTGATCCTTGAGTATGTATTGAAATGGTTTCCAAAGAACCATCATTCGAATCCATGCTGGTGTCTCATCATCTCACATGGTTGTTACGGTCTAGTACAATACTAGATCGATAGTCAGGTGGACTGTGAGAACTGTTTTTATGGAACCTTGCTTGCTTTGTTTAAGGAATTCTACTGATTCATTGCATCTTTGACTTGTTTATGCAAGTAATTGAAGAATGTACCTTGTATAGTTGTTTTTTGGGCTTACTCCTTGTTATAGCTTCCCCTCATAATCTTTGTGATTTAATACATTTAACTTTTTAAAACTTTTTTTAACATAAGATCTTCATTTTCTAATCAATGACAAGACATATTTTGATATATTCCCATCATAGCACTATGACATAGTTTTGTATTTTGAGGCTAAAAACTCTGTTTATGAGCATTGTGGTTCACGGTGACTGATGTTAGTGTACTATAAGAGAAATGTCTTACTATTGTCTTGTAATATTTGATACTCGTGATTATGCTTTGGAATCAATTTTTCAGTTCTAGGCCCAAATTCTCCTAATATGTGGTTTATCATACCATTTTTTATAAACACTCTATCGGGGATCGAAATGATGAGAGATATGGCTCTGTAAATAAACTGACTCAAATAACAGGTACAATATTGCCAAGGTGAGGCTCACTGAACTGATGTAGGGGCTCTCTTTAAGAAGTGACTACTGAGATTTGGGGCTAAAATGATGCTAGAATAAGGAGGCTAGCTGCTACCATAGAATTTAATTAGGGGCTTGAGGGGAATCTTAGTTACAAAAGAGGCAATCATAAAGCCGCCTTATTGAAGCCCTGCCGTAAATTCAACTATGGCTCTGGTGCCTGAATAAGTATCTGGTACCTGAGGGCTGCTTTAATTCTATATAAAAGGGGAGATTATTGGGTTTTTCAATTAAATAAGCTCCATGGCTCCACGCCCATCATCAAAAGGATCTCCATCTCGGTATGGGTTTGTATCATTGTTTCTCAGGGCTACTAAGTGGAATGATTCAAGATCGTTCATCCAGGGTCCTCGAGAAGAGTTATATCTTTTCTCCATGCCACATGTTCATTATTCTCCATGGTCTATTTCATTGCTTTAGGCCGAGATAGGGGTGACAAAAAATCTACAAGCACCCTGAACCGGTATTCAAATTCACTTAGTTTGCTTCATTATTTTGTTATTATTATTTAATGAAGGCACTAGTTCTGTAGTTTTATCTATGATTACTTTACATATGATATTATTTTAGCAAATGTTTGTATACTCAATAGTCCTGATCTTGATACCATACCCATTTTTTAATTCCCTAACACATATTTTATTATGCCAAATATATTCTATAGTACTACTAAGGAATGATGATGCTTTTGGAGGGAAGGAATATATGAGGCTTAGTGTGGAGACTCGTAAGTGCTTTTAATAGGGTGGAAGACTAGCTAGTCCTAACCCATATTTGTTTATGCTTGAATGGATTCATGACTAGAGAAACAATGTTCTTCACCCATGCTAATGCATATGAGAACTATCCTAGCCCACAATATGATCCTTCCTAATTTGGATTAAGGATTTTCTTTATTATTATTCCTCTTCTATCCGTGTTATTTCATCTCTTTGGGATAGTTTGTTCGGTCCAGCATTAGTGGACTACTATCACCCATTGTCAACTTCGTTTATCCTGATAAGATTTACCCTTTTTTGTGTGTGGACTAGATGGAAAATAAAGCTCAATTTTTCTAATGTGGGAAATGGGATCACAATGTACTATTGTTCTTATGTGTGTCATAAAATCATAAATACAAAAGGATAATGGCACCATCCTTCTTATTAGTGTCATAAAAATAAAAAATATGAGACTGTTATTTTTACATATATAATGGTATTCATGTTCTTATCCATAACATAAAAAAAAAGAGGATACGACTTATACAATTGCACCATCTTAACCATATAATAAAAACAAAGAGAATAAGACTCTTATTTTTAGTTTTTAGTATTTACGTAACAAAGATTAAATCAAATAATCTCCATGAGATACAATATAGGGTTCACATGTGAGAAAAGAATGGAGCACCCATGCCAAAAGAAGATAAGAACTCAAAAGAAAGTAATGAAAAAACTAAGAAACAAAAGATGGTTATCCCTTAAAGAGAATAAATAAAGATGAAAAAAATAATGGAGAGAGAAGAAAGATAAAGAAGAAGAGATGAGTGTGTCATTAAGAGTGTCGATGAGCATGCCACTTTGGGTTCTGTTGAAACAAAAAGGGAAATGAATAGACCTAGAGAAGACAATACCATAGAAAATCAGAATACACAATTGAGAAGATGTAAGAAATGGTAAATAACTTAAAGACAACACTTACAAATTATAAAGTAAGAAAGAGATTATTGACATATTTTGATATATTCCCATCATAGCACTATGACATAGTTTTGTATTTTGAGGCTAAAAACTCTGTTTATGAGGATTGTGGTTCACAGTGACTGATGTTAGTGTACTATAACAGAAATATCTTACTATTGTCTTGTAATGTTTGATACTCATGATTATGCTTTGGAATTAGAGTTTTCATCCATTTGATATCCTGCTACAACATTTCTCTTATACCTTGAACATGGCTTGAGTTGTCAGATCTATATATATTTCTTTACATTATTTCTATAAGACCTATATGATCATGAAAGACTTCATTATTTCTTCTTATATAACATGTTAACATAATGAATAATACATTGTTTGAATGCAATGATGCCCTAGGCGAGCCAGTTGAGCACAGTCAGGGATGATAGAGCATTTCAAGGAGATTACAGTGAGTTGAATGCATTGCTTGCTTCAACTAAAATCTCACAGAGAGGTAGACACACATCTATAGAAGCCCCAAGTTGAAGTAGAATATTGGGTGAGTTTCTTTGGTTGCCAAGAAAGGAAACTCTTAGTCACATTGACCAAGTTGCGTGAAAACACTAGTTGCGTGAAAACTCAATGAACATGTGTATTGGGGGATTTCTTCCATTGTTGGTAGTGGGACAAGAGGGTTTGGTGTCATCAAATTTAGAAGAAACCCTATTCAAAATGGTTTACAATCGAAATGGAAGTCGAATATGTTCTGAAGGGTCCAAACTCCATGACTTTTGCCAGCATCCTACCAGCTTGTGCCGAAACGGGAGTGTTAGAACATTAAGGTATGGGCATCCATCGAAGCATAATGGAAGGGGGATTTTTGTTGGATATTACAATGGAAAATGCTTTGATATATATGTATGGAAAATGTGGAAATATACACAAGGCACATAAACGGTTTGACAGAATGCCTCAAAGAGATGTTATCTCATGGAATGCGATAATACTTTGTTTTATGATATGCTATCCCTAGGATTATTTCTCAAATCCTGCGACTAAATCTTCACAAATATTATGTTATCTACCTCTAAATACAACAACAAATGTATGAATGAAAGAAGAAATTGATAATGTAAATTAAACAGTTTTTTAGTTCTACCTCACAAAATTCCAGTGATCCAAATTTTAATGCTTCCTAAGTAGGGCTGATTACTAAGTGAGATGTTTTGTTGAAGTCTATGCTTGAATCTAGCCTTCTGTGGTTCCTCAATAGTTGTTGTACCCCTTTCAAAGCTCCTTGTAGGCTGCAGAAGGTTAAAAACAACCTATTTAGCACCAAATCTGCCAAATTAAATCAAACAGATCAAGATCCTAACATTGAGAGGAAGATGTTATATAAAACTCCAAAAATTCCAAAAACTCCTAGTTAAATCAAACAGGCAAACCTCCTTCGTGCGCTGCCCTTTGAATTCATCATGCCGAAAATAATGAAATGATAAATGAAACCTTTTTTTTAAAGTTATGCCTCCGTGTTCGTCACAATTTCAACCCCCACGATATTGTTCACAATTTCGACCAACACGGGCATATCTTTAAAAAAAAATCAATTTTTTCCTTCTATAATCCGACCAACCAAAAACTTTTTATTTGTTGGTCAAAAATTTTGGTGGAAAAATGAGGTCAAATGTACTAGTGATAATTTCACAAAGCAATAGACATATTAATAACAACAACAAGTTTTGGCATCTCAAGCTTTTATCACTGTTCTTTCTCCATGACATACACTACATGGATCTCTACTTTGAAACAAACTATGAATAGGTTTTGTTTTCCATCTTCTGCACATGCCTTAACAACTATGTAGCATAATGGACATCTACTAAAGCCTTCATTGTCTATGTTGTCAACTAGAGCTTTTTTCTAGCTTGTAGAGGAATTGCTACAATATATTTGGTAGAAAAAATAAAAAATAAAATAACATATATATATATATATATATATATATATATATATATATATATATATATATATATATATATATATATATATATATATATATATATATATATATATATATATATATATGAACATGGATTCTATTGAATTCTTAATTGTTTACACCATTTAATCATTGCATGAATTTTGAAAAAGGATGTGAACATCTTCCAAAGGATACACATACATCAAAGAAATGTGCTTGCATATCTAACTTTTAGACTATTTCTTAATCAATAGTTGGCTATTTGTTTTCATATGATTCTTCTTTTCACTCACCTATTAAATAGACTAGTTCTAAATTATAGTTGTTTTAAGTTTTTTTATGACATCTCTTCTCATTTTTCATTATTGGATGACATGACACAATTACAAAAGAAAATGTGTAGAACTATTGGCTAGTCATATTTTTAAAATAGAAAAATCATTTATTGGTAGTTAAATGTTGATTTCTACAATTGTTTCTTCTTTAACAACTACTAGTGAAATTATTCATTTATCAATTATTTTCTCTATATATATTTTTTATGAAAACTGTTCCCCCTCATTTCTCACAAATTGATTTTTGATTGGTGACTTGATGTATTACAAGAAGAATAAAACCTTGGGTAAATACCTTCTCCCTCTTCTCGTCATCCTACAATATAGCCATCTATTTAAATTTTGTTTTTCAAAAAGTAGTCACAAATTATACTTCAATTGAGTGAATAGCATATTGTCAATTAAGTTGTATGTCTTCCATCGTGTAGTTGATTCATTGTTGTATAAATGTGTTTGCATTTATGACTTTCAATTTTATGCCCTAGCGGCCATAAAATGATGTCATTGATGCTTATTATTAGTATTATTAGGGAATTGATTATGCTTACTTCCTAAGAAATGAAATGTTGAAAGGAGATAAGGAAATGCTTATGCTTACTAACTAAGAAATGTAATACTAAAACCAAGTTATTTTGTGAAATAAAATATAGTACTAATCCAAAACCTAGCTATCAAGATAAAAAAATTTAATACTTTTTTTATGCTCAATACCTTGTAAATGCTAATAATGAAATACAATAAGACCTAGAAAATAATTTTTTAGGCAATAAATAGACCTATGGTTTACAAAACACACCTACTTTGTGTATTTATAGAATAAAAACTCACATATATAAGAAGAAAAATACCATAAAGTACTTACAAGCACTATTATCAATTCATTTTTCTCCTAGATGAGTGTCTAGTTCCTCAAGAAGAATACAAGAATTCATGATCCCATTAAAAAACTTAACTCATATAGGTAACATGAACTAAAGGTTTCATTCAACATATAAATGTTGCAGAAATTATATAGCATTCAAAAATTATAGAAGAAAATGTATTGTAAAAAAATTCAAACCTCTCATCTCTTTTGTTAGTCCTTTATATATAGAATGTTGATATTCCTTGAAATTATTCCTATTGTTGAACATAACAAATAATTGAGAGGGGGGTGAATCAATTATTCCCACACAAATAAACAACACTTTTCCTATATCAGTAAACACTTAAACAATAATGATGCAAACTCAAGATTTGTTGATTAAGAACAACAAACATCCACATAAAAGATATGCATGAATAACACAAGAACACCAAACCAGAGAACACAAGATTTTACGTGGAAAACCCAACTGGGAAAAATAATGGAGAAACTAATTCTCATGAATATGAAAAACACCTATTAGGGTGACACCAAAAGATGATTTGTACAAAGGCTCACTGTCAGATACAAAAGGGGCTCACTACTGATACAAGGGCTCACTACCGATACACAAGCTCATTGTTGATACATGAAGGCTCAAGTAGAAGTAGACTTGTAAACCCACAATAGATCATTACACTTTTTCAGACATGCTAATTTATTTTTGATAAGTAGGAGATATTTTCCACAGAAAGTCAAATTGTGATATTGCTATCAGGATTTAACTATGTAGTTTTTTTTGAGTCAAACTCATTTGACTCAAAACAACTACACAGTTAAATCCTGATAGCAATATCATAATTTATTTTTTCTGAAATAACACATTTTTAAGAAAATATGATGATTTAATCCTTAAGAGGTCCCATTTGACAGTTAATTAAAAATGGTTAGATCAAAGCCTCTTAGATCAAAAAGTCTTTGATATAACCTCTATACTCCTCAGCCATACTTGCAATGGAGTCTCCTTCACACCTATTAAAATGTTGACATACAATCACTTTGACTTTAGCTTTTGGTAGATCAAATGAATTCATTTGAAAAACCTATTTATGTAGTATGGTACAACTCAAAAAAATCTTTCCAATGATTATGAGGGTATGTGCAGGATCATGGTATGCCAAGAAGTGGCGATGTGAAAAAATAAACTTTTCACTCATCCAAAAGTGCACTAAAAGGTTTGTTGACTTTTTAGTAGGCCTGGGTGTCAATACACCTAGCCAATCCAAAAGCCAAAACACAAGCCTAATCAAGTATCCAATAATATCGAATATCCGATATTATATCAGATATCCAATTTTCAGTAGTAAATTATATTGGTAGCCCGCAACCGTGTTTAACATTTTTATTGTGAAAATGTTGAGCATAGCCAAAGATTTTGCATATCAGAAACAATCTGATATCCGATTTTCTCCAGATTGAAAGGTAAGTTAAATTTTTAAGTTTTATTGTTTTTTAATTGAAATTTGTAGTTTTTTTAAATAAAAACTAGGGTTTAAACAATATTCTTTATTATTTTTTAAATTGATTATAATTGTCTATTTTGGTTTTAATTATAATGAAACATGGACTCAAACCAATTAGAAAATCATCCCAATAATCATGTAAATAATCCAGAACTCCATTATTGAAAACATGGAGAAACTTACAGAGAAAAATAATGTTGTACTTCTTTGGCATGATTCTATGCACACCTAGCTTGATGATGGTGTTGACTATGATCAGGTTATGAACCTAAATATAACAAAACATGACATGTATGCAATCTTTATGTGAATCCCAAAAATGGTTTAAAAGTGGACCCTAAAAAACCCAAGTTGTCAATTAAATGGTGCACAAATGATGCAATACATGACAACTTTTGGGACCACTGGTGGATGGTTTTTGATAGACCACCCCACAACAATTTGGATGTCCCATTCTATTTTATAAGAAAATTGTATGCTTAATTTGTGCTTGGTCAGAAGCTAAATTATTGGAGCCTAAGACCGAACTAGGGTGTAGGCTTAGGTTCTCCCGAGGACAAGCCATGGGCACACCGGGTGAAATCCCACACATATGTCCCCCCTCCTGAGATTTTACCACCTCCTACAATGCAACATCCTGATATTATTGCTGAGGCTGGCTCACATACTATTGAGTTGTGTATTAGAGATTTTCATTACTAGTTCTGGTGTGTGTTGGATACTTGTTAGGTTTCAAAGACTTTATATTTTGGTGCATCACTTGTAGGGATTAAATTTCATTTCTATGCATGCATTTAACTCTTTCCTCCACAAAATCTTAGTTTAAGTAAGTTTAGGTGAGTACTACAAGAACCAACTTTCTATGGAGATTAGCTTCCATTATCTGAGCCCACAATCAAGGAATCTTTCCTATGTTCACTGGTAGGCTTGCATTTACTCAGCATGGGTTGGGTGCACTATTTATGTGACAACAAGACACAAATAGAATGGGAAAAGTTGACCATAGATTCAACGTACAAGTCGAGTACATATAGGCATAGAATGTAACAGGGTCTAACCATGAAAGAAGGGATGAACTAGAGTGGTGGCAAAACTGCCTAAGAAACTTGGAAGGTGTGTCGAAATGAAGTCAACACATCTCTAGTAGACTCCTAAAGGATGATGACTTGTGTAGACAAGGGTAAGTGCACAAAGATGGGGGACCAAAAAGGGGGTATAAGATGCCACTTTTTTCTTGAAATCAACAAACTCTGAACTTCATCAAGAAATTGAAGATAATTAGACTCAAAATTTTAAGATGTGACAAAAAAAAGAGTTGTAATACTCTAAATCTAGTTCCTAAACTACTAACTTAATTTGAAAATGGTGTAGATTAAGGCCCTCAAAAAGGGGGAGCACAAAAAGTGGTCCTTTTTTTTGTCAAAAAACATAACATAGCATCTGGTGTGCTCCCCCTAAAATGTTAACTTTTTTTTTGAATTTTTTTAATCAGTCCAATAAGAAGTTAACTAATGCTATGTAGTTTATCCCAGAATTTTTTGGTAATTTTTTGATGAATGTATAATTTTTGATGAATTTACGAAGTGCACACATCTTGAAAACATGAAATTTCTATGTGCTCCCCCTAGAAATCATTTAAAACTAATCAAAAATCAATTTTTTTTTTTTTAAAGTGTGTAGAATGGAGTCTAGTTTCTAAAAATGTTACTTGTTGCAAAATTTGACGAACTAGCCAAAATCTATGTCCAAAATACTACATTGTTTTTTACAAAAAATGGACATACACACAAAAGAAATTAGAGTTGAAAAACTTAACATAATCAGAATTCAAAATAAATTATATGGTTGGATAGCTAACAGAGAGATCTACAATATCACATCATCTGATTTTTACGTTCTTTAACCATGAGTAAACCTGGTGAGGAGCACACAAAAAAAGATGTCATTTTTTTGTATGTCTGTTGGAAAATATGTCTCAGGCCTATTTCAATCGTCCAAGCCTTTGGGTTGGATCTCCGAGGAAAATCCAAGCCTTAGGATTGGTAAATTCTAATGCCTTACAAAGCACGTGCACCCTATAGGGTGAGCGCCCTATGAAAGTCATAGATTTCAATAGTGTGCTTTCCCTATAGGGTGTGCACCCTATTTAAGACATAGATTTAAATAGTGATGAGAAATAGTCACAGAGAGAGAGAGAGAGATAGAGAGAGCACTCTCTCTCTCTCTCTCTACACCTTCCTATCCTCTATATTTTCCCTTCTTACCATATTTCACCCCCCCCTCTCTCTCTCACATGCACATATGCTCTCTCCCACCTTTCTACCCTCTCTCTCTCTCTCTCTATATATATATATATATATAGTTAGTTAGAAATAGGGAATACTGAGAGGGGGGTGAATTAGTATTCTACAAACTTTATCTTTTTCCCAATTATGGATATAACAGATTATCTTTATACATGCATAACATAAGAAGCTAAACAACATGCATAGAAATAAAACTAAAGAACTCATAACACATGATTTGTTCTCAAGGAAACCCTGGCCAAGGGAAAACCCTAGTGGGGATGGTACCCACAAAGATCCACTAATAAAAAGTATCCTATTAAGGATGTTGACCTTGTTAGGAGTCTATTACAAACATATAGCGTATCAGTCTTGATTAAGGGACTATAGGCCTTGTTAGAAGCCTCAACCCTGTTAGGAGTTGGTAGTACAAAATGTGATTACCAGCTGAGCCCACTGCCCAAACAAGTAATGTACAATATACAATGATTAAAAAATAGGTCAAGGTACATAACCTTGTACTGCTTGCATCAATATCTCTTCACTGATCTTTCACTATCGATGTTACATATGCTTCATATACTTCGCATCATACTATTACAATTGCTTGCTGCTTTTTCAAATACAACTGTTTCTTTCTCTTTACAATTAAAATTAAATTTACATATATAACAATAGCTTTAACCAAGATTAAACATCTAAGGTGTCATCCCTTTATATTTTTAAGACATTATTTTGATAAACAAAATAATCCCTTAACTCTTTACCAATTCTGCCTTCATATTCTGTCCTGTCGGCTTCATACTGTCTTCGATAAAACTATCATAACTTCTTCCGTACATGTCGTACTGACTTGCACTATAAGATGGGTCATCACTAGCCACCATAGAGTCTATGTTCAAGTGCACAAGCACTAAACTCACTCCAGTCAATGTTGCAAACAAAAACTATGTCTGGGTACACTGGTGAAAATACTATCTCATACTTAGACAAATATGCAATGCGCTCTGTCATACTTGCTCTTTTACTTGTGCAATCTTCATGTGGATCATATGTTGCCATAATGACAACATCTATGCAATCAACTCAGCCAAATTGCCAACAATCTCCCCCTTTGTCATTGGTGGCAACATATGAGAAAATTGGCTAAGTGTGCAACTCCAAAATCTCAAAAATTGACAAAATTGTGGCCATAGTATAACATATATATACTATCCTTATAACTCCTCAAAAATATTATCTATCATACAATACTCCCCCTAAGAGTATCAACTCTTACCATATATTATCATTTTTCTGCTAAATATCTCTCCCCCTTTGACAATAATGACAACATAATTGTAGGGAGGGCTACAAAATTGTATCAAAAAGTTATACCTCAATGTATTTATTGCAAAGCCGGTAGGCTTGCAACACAATCTGCAAAATCTATCTTCATGTTTTCTATCTCCTTTTCCCATGACTTCTTAATGGAATCAGCCACATTAAGTAGTGTGCTCAGTCCATAAGATGTTATTTGACAAGCTTGGAGGTTTTCAAAGTTGAATTTCTAAAAAGATGTCTTAGCTATAAGACAATCTTCTAATTGTTCTTCAATAACACTTAACTTCATAGAAATATGCTCTCTCAAAAGAGTATATCTCCTTAACTTCCCGTCTTTCTCATCTTGTATAATTCTGGTTTCATCAAAAAGTTTCCTAACTTTCTTCTCAATATCACTGACCTTCACATTAGGGTTGGATAGAAGGTTTGTTTTATTCAGAATCTTAGCTTCCTTTAATTTTATCTTATGATCTTCCTCAGCTGTCAAAGTTTCTAATCTTGTACACTGTATGTACAAAGATTTTCCAGTCTCCAAATGTTTCCTCAAATCTTTGATACATATATCAAGAGTATTGATATCATTGTTGATGTACTAACTGATGTTTAACAACATTCTAGCCTCATAGTCTGCCTGTGCTTTCACTTTTGCAATATCAGCTAGGTTAGTGAACTCATCATCAAAAGTGTTCATCACTTTCTTTGCCTTGTCCATAGGGTCTACTTCTACAATCTGTGTGGTCACAATACTTTGTAGCTTTTCAGTTAGGTCCTTCAAACATCCTTCTAGACTTTTAACTTTCTTATTCTTCCCAATAATTTTGTTCAAAGATGTGATCAATTCCATTTGATCATCATCATCCAATTCTTTTCCCAAATCCTCAAACAAAGATCTAGTTTGCTTCTTCTTTCCAGTCTCAAGAGTAAGACTGATTTCTTCTACATAGGGTACAAATGCTTGTACTTATGATACTTTGGGTTCTTCAACAATAAATTGGGTCTTCTCTGCTTCTGCAGTTCTATCTGGTTCATCAAGAGCTGAATTGTCAACAATGTTCTCTAGATTCTTGAATACATTATCATCAGTATGCAAGGTGATCCTTGTACCTTCAACATTCATAGATTCTTCTTCAATCTTTATAGCCAGTGGAGAGGGAATATCCTCTTGCTTTGCTTCTTCTTCTTTCTCTACTACAACTGATGTCTCTCCAACAATCTCTGCCATAACTTTGATTATTGCTTGTTCAGTCTCTACATTCACTTGTTCATATTGTCCTACCATAATCTGAATGGTTCTCATTTTTGTCCTTAAATGGGTGCTAAGGGGCTTCATAATTTGTTTAAGATGTTCATCATCTCTTACATCACATAGTTTCTTCACAAGATTCTCTCTGATAGATTTGTCTTCTTCTTGTGCTCTCAACTTCTTATTAGCAAGTTTCTTCAATAAGTCATCAAGTATGTTTCCCTGAATAGAGTCAAAAATCTTATTAGCCAAAATCAAATGCTTGACCACTGCATTCTCAAGAATCAATTTATCAGAATAGTCATAAATGTTGTAGTACTTATTTATTTTAGTGAATTCTCCATCTTTTATAATTTCTTCATTCACTCTCTCAATTCTAGGTTTCCATGCTTTCTTCTTCACAAAAGTGTCATCATCTTTAATTTCTACTATTTTCCTAGGTACTGGTGGCACCAAAGTTTTTTGCCTCTTACTAGGTCCAGTAGCTATTTCTTTCACTCTCTTGCTTGGTGTGGAGGAGGAGGATCTAGTAGGTTTTCTTGCTACTTGTTCCTTCTCAGGTTCCTCTACTTTCACCTTGATTGGTGCTACACTAGATGATAAGGGAGGTATAGATAAAATCTCTTTCTATCCAATATCTCTGATTGCTGCTGCTGTCTACTTTGCCACTAAGAATTCTCTCTTTGTCATTCTTGTATCCTTCAATATTTTCTTAATAGTGCTCTCAACTCTTTTCTTATCACTTGTGTTTGCTTTAATGATCAAATAACATCAATCATAATCTTTTATTACTTCAATCTCACTTAGTTCTGACATCGCATTTGATTCTTTTGCCGCTTCTTTCCAAAAAGTTATTTCTGCTAACCTACAAAACTTAAAACTTCTTGCGATCTCCCAAAACATAATATTTTTCTTTGCACTCTTAACCATAGCATCATAATATCATAAACTACCTTCCATTAACTGTGTGAGACTTAATTCATCATAAATCTACTTCTACACTAATCTAAGTTCCTAATCTACTATAATTTTCATAAATTAAGTGCTTTGAGATAGGTTAGGTAACGATTCATTCTTACCACTTGATACTTCACCTTTCTGATTACCCTCAATGTTGAATATGTCTCCTCGATCTATGCTTTTAACAAACTTCACTTCATCTATATTGCTACAGCAACCTTTCTGTCTATTAACTGCATCTTCATTTCTTCTTTCATGATTTCTAGGGTTAGGGTTAGGATGAAAAAATCCATTAT
Source organism: Chamaecyparis obtusa (assembly GCA_027943335.1). Classification (NCBI taxonomy): domain Eukaryota; kingdom Viridiplantae; phylum Streptophyta; class Pinopsida; order Cupressales; family Cupressaceae; genus Chamaecyparis; species Chamaecyparis obtusa. Next base: position 657,982 of record BSBK01006301.1, read on the forward strand.
TCATTCTGCAAAACCTTGCTGTATGTCCAATCTTATTGCATATCTAACAAAAAATTCCATTGCTTCCATATCTTGGTCCAGGTGGATTAATTTGTGATCTGCAATTTCTATCAATGTGTCCAACCTTGTTGCATCCATAACATATTACTTCATTTCTTCTATTCATATCTTCAGTAGTTTTCTTATCTACATTGTTAGTATTCCTAAACATTCTACTATTATTATTATTCTCAATAAATTTAGGTTTCCTACATTCAATAGCTATATGTCCAAATCCATGACAGTTATAACAATAACCATTAAGAGGTTGAAATTTCTTACCTATGCAATCTTTCTTCATATGACCAATAGTATTACAAGCAAAACATCTACCTTTAAATTCTCTTTACATACCTTTGGATGATTCATCTTGCTTTGGTGATTCTTCTTCTTTAGGTGTATCTTTAGATTTGTTGATCTCATCAGACTTCTTCTCATCTAAGCTTTCAGATACTTTCAGATCTAGTTCCTTTCTTTCATTATTTGCTTTAAGAGTGTTAAATCCAAGACTGGTCTTATCATATAATGGTTTCTAAAAAGATGCTTGTCTATCAATCTTCTCACTAGTTGAATATAGCCTTTCAAGTTGTTGCTTGGATTGAGTCAGTTCACCTTTCACAATCTTGTTGTATTTCTCAAGTTCAACATACTGCAAATTGACTTTCTCAAGTTCAAATGTTACATTTCCAAGTTTAGGTTTCAGTCCTTCATTTTCAGTTTTTAGACCTTCATTCTTAGATTTCAGATTTGCTTCATTCTTGCCATTTCCATCCTTCAAACTAAGCTTCAAATTTGCTATCTTCAATTCATGCTTAAGGATCTCATTTTCTTTTTCCAAATTTTCATCACAATCTTCAATAAGAACTTCAGATTTGTTTTCAGATCTCAGATCTTCTAATTTATTTTTTAGTTTCTCAATGAGGTTCTTTTCATCATCATATTTTCTTTTCAGAGTGTCTCTTTCATCAGTAAGCATATCAATCTATTCAAGAGCTTCTTCAAGATTCTTCTGTAGTTGATCCATATCCATTGAGATCTTACTCAAGCTGCTAGGATTTCTTTGAATGATTCTTTTCCGAGTAACTAAGCTCTGATACCAATTGTTAGAAATAGGGAATACTAAGAGGGGGGGGGGGGGTGAATTAGTATTCTACAAACTTAATCTTTTGCCCAATTATGGATATAATTGATTATCTTTATACATGCATAACATAAGAAGCTAAACAACATGCATAGCAATAAAACTAAAGAACTCATAACACATGATTTATTCTCGAGGAAACCCTGGCCAAGGGAAAACCCTGGTGGAGATGGTACCCACAAAGATCCACTAATCAAAAGTATCCTATTAAGGATGTTGACCCTGTTAGAAGTCTATTACAAACATATAGTGTATAAATCCCGATTAAGGGACTATAGGCCTTGTTAGAAGCCTCAACCCTGTTAGGAGTTGGTAGTACAAAATGCGATTACCAGTTGAGCCCACTGCCCAAAAAAGTAATGTAAAATATACACTCATTACAAAATAGGTCAAGGTACATAACCTTATACTGCTTGCATCAATATCTCTTCATTGATATTTCACTATCGTTGTTACATATGCTTCATATACTTCACATCATACTATTACAATTGCTTGCTACTTTTTTAAATACAACCATTTCTTTCTCTTTACAATCACAATTACATTTACATATATACCAATAGCTTTAACTGAGAGTAAACATCTAAGGTGTCATCCCTTTATATTGTTAAGACATTATTTTGATAAACAAAATAATCCCTTAACTCTTTACCAATTCTGCCTTCATATTATGTCCTGTCGGTTTCACACTATCTTCGATAAAACTATCATATTTTCTTCCGTACATGCCATACTAACTTGCGCTCTAAGATGGGTCATCATTAGTCACCATAGAGTCTATGTTCAAGTGCGCAAGCACTGAACTCACTCTAGTCAATGTCGCAAACAAAAATTGTGTCCGGGTACACTGGTGAAAATACTATCTCATACTTAGACAAATATGCAATGCACTCTGTCATACTTGCTCTCTAACTTGTGCGATTTTCATGTGGATCATATGTTTCCATAATGACAAAATCTATACAATAAACTCAGCCAAATTTCCAACATATATATATATATATATATATATATATATATATATATATATATATATATATATATATATATATATATATATATATATATATATATATATATATATATATATATATTCCCTTATTACACTCTTTCACCCCCTCTCTCTCTCTCACACACACATATGCTCTCTCCCACCTTCCTACTCTCTCTCTCTCTCTCTCTCTCTCTCTCCCCCTCCCTTATCACTCACGCTGACCTTCCCCTTCTCTCTCTATCCTACTCTCTCCCTTTCTCCTTCTCTATCTCTCCTCCCCCCCCCCTCTCTCTCTCTCATCTACTCTCTCCATTCTCTCTCCCTCTCCCCTTCTCTCCCTCTGTCTTTTCTCCCTTTTTCTTGTTTTGCATAGGGCACATGCCCTATAGGGTGCACACCCTATTTAAGAGTATGCATAACACTTTTTTGTTTTGTATAGGGCACACGCCCTATAGCACGCTTGCACTAGATGCAAAACTATAACAAACAGTCTTCTTTGACAAGGGTCTCATGAAAGAGGCCCATTTTTATGTATGTTGTCTAAGTTCTACGTGTTATCCGACAAGTATTCACTTTTCATGGTGTTGATAGTGACAAAGAAGCATATTCTATCAATTTGCACCATCTTTTTGTTTAAAAATCAACATCGAATTGTGAAATTCAATTATTATCACCAAAATTTATCGATTGAGGTAAGTTTTTAATTTTTTTACATGTCAAATGTGAATAAAGAGTGTTTGGTTTATAATTGTTATGATATAGACTTGTTCAATACATAATTTGATATAATTGTAATAAATTTATATTATAATTTATCATATTGTAAGAGGTTTATATTATAATTTGACTTATTGTTTTACATTTATATTATATTTTTAAAATTATAATCAATTCATATGTAAAAATAATCATCATGCCAAGAAAATGAGAAAAGAATTTAACACCAGAAGAGCATGAAAGAGACAAAGAGAAGAAAAGGGAAAGAATGAGACAACTTCATGAATAAAAGAAATTAGATACCATACAAGAAGATTTTTCTTTGGATGAGGAACATAAAACATCAATCCAAAGTAAGAGAGAATTGGAATTGGAAACAAAAAGTCAATGAATGAGAAACTTCCGTGCAAAAAGACAATTGAATTATGAAGATGCGGGGACATCATATATGAGTTCCCAAGTTCAAGAGACATCATCATCCAATGTTGGAGGCACACCAATGTATCATGTTGAAGGCACACCATTGTCTACTTCTGAAGGTGGAGGCACACCATGGTCTACTTTCAAAGGTGTGGGTATACCCTTGTATCATTTTGAAGGCACACCATTATCTACATCCCAAAGTGGAGGTACACAATTGTATCATGTTGAAGGCACACCATTATCTACATCCCAAGGTGTAGGCACAACATCATCTCATGTTGAAGGCACACCATTATCTACATCCCAAGGTGTAGGCACAACATCTTCTCATGTTGAAGGCACTCAATATGGTACCCAATTCACACATAATATTTTTGATGCTCCTAGAATTATTTATAGAAAGCCAAAATATTTGATGGATATTGATACTAACATTTTGCAAGAAATGCCTGACAAGATTCCCAAGCATACTTGTCAAAGAAATGCTAATCATATTTGGAGATCATTTGTTAAGAATTTAAACATGACAGGAAGATGTCAACTATTTGTTGAAATGATGAGAAATCTAAAATTTAGACCCATCATGAAGATTCTTGGGCTAAGAATGATGGATAAGTCAAGTGAAAAATCTATTGTAAAGAATCTAATGACTGCATATGGTAGTGTGGGTTCTACATCACGTATGAAAGATAGTAATGTCACATGATGTGTACTTACATCAATGATAGTAAGCACTCAAATGAAAAAATCTTGACTCATTAGAAACACAAGAAAAACATTGAAAATAAGTAGAAAGTCTCTAATGACAGCCCTGGGAAGGTGTCAAAGAGTGGAAGATCCAAATAGAAATGAGTTATGAGAATTTCCCGGTAGACTACCACGAAAAGATAAAGCAATTGTTGAAGCTTTAAAATCCTTGATTGAAGAATTTTGGAAGAATAATACACGGGTATCTCCTAATCAAAGAGATGTTGTAAGAAGGAGGATTGGTAGTCGAATTCGTGCTCCACATCTAAAATATTTTTTGGATTCAACTCAAACACAGTTCTTTGCAAAATTTATGCATATGTATCCTCAAATTAAAATTAGTCAGAGATATTTTGAAATGTGTAAACCTTTTTATCTGAAGATAAATCACACACGCACAACTTGTTGTTGTAGGGTACATATTGAATTTTCTAACCATTTTGAAGTTTATAGGAATATATGTGTAGATTTGCACTCTAACAATGTTTTGTAGGATTGTAACATAAATGTCCCACCTAGATCTTCAAGGGAATTAATATCTACCATTTTATGTGAAAGAGTGGATGGTAAAAAATTTTACAAGCTCTCATGCTTGAATGGTACATGCATAGATTGCGGAGGTTTGCGATGTTTTCCAATTTGTCAACATATGGAGAGTACACATGCAATTAGTAATGAAATAGTGGAATTTGGAAAATATAAGCCCACAACATACAATCTAAAAGATGGAAAAGAGGCTAAAAGATGTGATTTAGTAATTGAAAAAATTCCAGTGTATCAGTTCATGGACATTTTTTGTAAAAAAAATTATTTATGAGTATGCAAGGCATACACATAGAGCACGATGGTTGGATATGAAATTAAAATTGTGCAAAGACACATTACCACTTGATACCATTATTTTAGTTATGGACTTTGTAGAGAACTACACATTACAACCACAGAATGAGGTGCAAGAAAAGTATTACAGCTCTCAACAGGTTGCTATATTTGTTCATATAGCATTCATGCATGCACCAGCTAGTACAGAGGAGAATAGAAAGATATTGAGGAAGTATCATTTTTATATCAGCAATGATCGCTCACATTCTACAGAGTTTGTACATGGTTTCTTTCAACTATTTTATGGTCATTTGGAAAATAGGGGCATAAAATATCATCGACATATCATATGGTCAGATAATTGTGCATCACAATTCGAGAATTATGGGATGTTTTATTGGTTGTGTAGGATGCATAAGATTACTAGAATTCAATATATGTGGAATTTCACAAAGGCCGGTCATGGAAAGGGAGAGCATGAATTCACAGGTGCATATATTAAAAGAGCCTTAGCACATGAAGAATCAAAGTACAAAGAGAAAGAAACATTGTCAGATGTGGGATGTTTTGTCCAGTGGTGTAATGCTACAATGGGTCTAGGTAATGAAGGTGAGTCTATGGTTTGTAGATTTTTTTGGTTGATGGACAAAACTAACATTGCGCCATATGAGGATTGTTGTACATTGACAGGATCGAGTGAGTAACACTCTTTTATAAGTTGTAATGCAAGTTCATGGAGTATCCACATGACATATGGCATTCTTTTGTTCATCATGTGTAGATGAAGATTGGGATGGGTGTGAGCCAAAGGAATGGGTTGATGAATGGTATAAACATATTTTGAGTCCACTTTCCTTGTATCATCCCCATGAATCCCTACAACTAACAAAAATGGAATCATCCATTGACTTTGATAGCTTATCTAATCTAGTACAACCAGGTAAAATTTTCCACATACAAATAGTCTCAAATTTAGTACTTTATCATAAATATTCAGTAAACTAATGTCCTCATTATGTTTATATCATTACGGGCCATGTTTTTGCTATTATTGCACCTAAATACAATGAAGAAGGGATAGATTATTATTTGTGTCATTGTGTTGAGGCAAAATAGAAATCGGATCACTCGATTATCAATGGTGAAGAATTAGAATACCCTATTGGAGTAGTGGTTGTAACTGGTACATGGCTTAGACAATATGCTATGAAGAACCCTAGGTTGTGGCTGTTTGAGGATTGGGAGACACACATAAAGGTTCTTCATTATTCAAACCTTGTCATTGCATCAAATGTCCACTCGATCAAATATGGGGGAAGACCGCATAACAAAATTTTTTGGAAGGTTCGTGAGTCAGACCATGAGGCAATACTTGAGACAATCAAGGGTAGGGTAGACCCAATTGGTTCATTAGACTAAATGGAGATACAAAATATCGTAACATCGCAAATTTATATAGCACTATAAATTGGGTGGACTGTAAATTTCTCATGCATTACCCCATATGTATAACGAGAAGTTTGTAAGATTTAATGACAACCTTTCTCTTCTATTTTTTGGGGCAATACCGGAAGGTTTTCTCTGCTTAGCTCTTTCCTTAAGGATACACTATCTCATTTCCTTTCCAACTTCTCCCTCTCTAAAATGGAAGGTTTACATTTTGGTTTATCTAGATAGGCCCATTTTAACATAAACCCAAGCTAAAACCAACTTCTAAACAAGTCTTCCATAAACACCACATACAAAAAATCTAAAATCTTCCAACAAAACCTAACCCAGAGTAGTAGGAAACTTGGTAAAAACCTTACTTCCTTCAAAAGCAGCATGCCTAGCTAGCTCTCTAGGCAAAACAAACTTGACAACAGTCTCAATTTTTCTGGAGGAAAGTGTCACGATCTTGTTATATTTCAGCAGAGAAGCAGCCTCATGAGTAATCTTATCAAAAATATCAATCATGAAGCTCTCCATGATATCCATGGAAATACTAGATATTCCCTTGGAGGGATGCACTTGTTTCAACACCTTGTATATATACCTTTTGTAACTTCCTACACTTTTCTTCCTCTTCTTCTTCTTATTCTCAGATTTTATTGCTTTGATTGTTGAATCCTTTGTGGGCTTGAACATCACTTTCTTTTCTTTTCTCAACTTTGGAGAATCCTTTACTTCATTCTCTCCTTTCATACCATCTACTTTAAGACTCCACACCTTAGGTTTCCTTCAACAACTCCATATCCACTATATCAATCAAGTTCTTGGTTCATGCTTGTTTAAGCTTGCCAATTGGTTCCATCAACCAAATTCTTGATCACCTATTCAAATGGTGATCAAAGTATTTGAATACCCTTTTTCAATGTTGCATAACATATGTCAAAACAAAGACTATGTGTTTTGGAACATCACACCTTAAAATTGTTGATTCATGTTTCCCAACTAGGCCTAATAGGCTCAATTAATAGAGTAGCCCTATTAAGGACTCACTCCCAGACCTTTCCACTTTCAAAAGTGTCTTAAAATGACTCTAATTAGAGGATTCTACAATCAATTTGAATATTTGACACTTCTAGATGTAAAAGCCCCAAATTTGTCCCAAAACCCCCTAGAAACTAGGGCTCGCCCAATGTCTCATCTCCCGGCACCATAGAAATTGAACCAAAGTTAATTCACCATCATTTGACCATCCTATGATGGATTCATGCATAAAATACCCCCCTCCAAAGGCTAGAACGTCTACTGTTGTACCCTTGCACCAATTTCATGACCCTTATGCACCCTTCAAACTCATCAAACTCCTTCAATCACTCTCAAATTGCAAACTCTTCTTCTTTCCTACATTTCCAATGTTAGAATACTAGGTTATAAGGTTTGGATCCATCCCCAAGTGACAACAAATACATAAAGGGGATGTATCAATGAATTTAAATCTTTAATCAATGCACAAACTATGCTTGTATAGGACAGTTAAAACAAATAGAAGTTAAAACCCTACAAAATGATTTAAATTTACTAAAAAACAATTTACAACATCCTTACACTACCACATGAATGAAATCAGATCAAATACTCATCAAAACAATCTCAAATTTGCAAGAAATCAGATTTTTATTGCCAAAATTTGAACCAGCCCGTACAAAAATAGATTTATGTGTGTTCTCCCCCCATTCTCTTAGTTTTAAAGGCTTAAATAAACTCCCTTTAACCCCCCAAACTGAATCAAATCAGTTGGATATGCTAACAAAGAAAACTAAACTTATTTTTAGAGTTTCCCTCCTAATCTCAAGTGATTGTTTGAATTTAAATATTCAAATTTGCAAACTTTATCAAATAAACTCATAAAAACTCTTAACTTTGGATTTTATTCTTTTATGATCCAAATGACCTATCTAAACCATAAAAATTACTCTAAGACCTAATTCCAACCATTTAGGCCCATTATGCCAATATAGGCATTCGATTATCTATTACATCCATTTTGTCATTTTCAAACCTTTATAATTTTAGGCCTTGTTTATTACATAAAATGGATTTACATGCCATGTTACATCAGATAAAATGACCCAACTCTCCAATCTCTCCCAAACTATCCACAGGCCTAATTGCCATGTCTAGTAGCCCTGCAGCAAAGGAAAATGCCACTTATCTCTAAAACTTTCCAAAGGACTAATCAAAAAAATTAATTTTTTGAGTACCCTTTTCTTAGTAAATTTTCATATCCAAAGGAAATATATGGTTGTTTTGGAGCATGTACTGCTGCTCACCCCTATGGCTCCAAAAATGCATGAAAAGTGAGTGATTTAACAAAGGAACTATATGAAATAATTAACCCCAAGACTTAAAAGTATAGAAAGTGTCTTATTATGTCATAAAACCTCTAAATAACAAATGAATTATACTTAGACCTCCTATAAACCCAAAAAACCCCAAATTTGGTCTCTTCAAACCCTTAAACCAAGGGTTTCTCAAATCGGTGCCCTCCAATCACTTCTAGGTACAAATGGTTATTGATTAACCTTTAAATGAACAATATAATATTATCCAAATCATCAGATATCCCTATCCTTAATACCATCTTTTGGTGCTATACCCTTGCCATGAAATTCAATGTATTTTCCACCATTTGCTAACTATGATCACTTCTTCTTTCACTTGTCTACACACAAAAGCATTATATTTCTATTGTACATGTTAGATATGCTCATTCCATGAAAGTTAGGCCTTTACTTTCATGGGATGATGCTCATCTTTGTTGGATTCCAATCAAAACAGTGACTTAGGAACTCCAAATCGTGACAGTGCTGAAAACAGTGATTTAAAATATGATTCAAATCAATGCAAGAAACATATGAAATATCTTCAATCTTGTAAGAAAATACTCCTAAAACATTATCAATCAATCCAAATTAGATTTTTTCAACTTCAAAACAAGTAAGACATTAAACAAACTTGCAAAAAATCTAAGATTTTCTTATTTTTCTATTGCAGTCCTCACACACAGCCTCCTATGTCATACAATGGAACTTTGGCATATTTGATGGACTCCTAGAAACTACCCCAACCAATCCCAATCAGTTGGATGGATTAGTTTTCACTAAAACATAAAAAAATCAAATTCCATCCATTTTCTAATAACTGTTGCATTTTCATTGCCATTTTCATTGCTTATAGGCCATTATAGGTGCCATAAACACCACTTACAAAAAACCTAAAATCTTCCAACAAAACCTAACCTAGAGTAGTAGAAAACTTGGTAACAACTTTTCTCTTCTTTGGAGAAGCCTTTACTTCATTCTCTCATTTCATACCATTTGCTTTAACAGTTGTGGAAGCCCTAGAAGCTTTTGGAGCCATGGATTTTATGCTTGTATGAACAACTGACTGGAATTTTTTGCAGGTTAAGTGTCTTAGTGATGCAGGAGCATCCTAGGTGTAAGAGCAATCTTGCATCACCCAAAAAAATATTTTTATTTTTGTATTCAATAAGGGCTATCTTGTGCAGAGCTGCTGTTTATGGAAACTTGTTGTTTTTAGTAAGTTGGTCATACAATCTCAGAATGTTCTAATTTTACATGTGGAGGTTCATCTCAGTCATATCAGCCTACCAGTAAAGTTTCATGGCTAGATTAGGTCAAGTTTTGAAGGTATTGAAGATTTTCAGTATTGGCAGTAGGGTATAGAAACTTTGAACTCAGTTTTGAAGGCTTTAGAGGCCTCGGATGAGGTTAAAAATTTGGGTGACAGACACTTGTGCCAATCAAGCCTGTAGAGCGCTTCATGGCCTTTCTGAAATGGGGTTATAATAGTCAGTCGGGTCAACTAGTGATGACTATGGTCTCTGAAAGTTGGGCCACCTGAAATGGCAAAAAATAAATTTCCTTCAAAAATTTTGTTCAGGTTTCAAAAGTTATTTTAAGCCGACTTTGATGTAATAAATTGAAAAATAAAATGATTCTAAGTTTGGTCGGCCCTAAGGGCTAAATTTATGGAACCTTCTCGGGCGGTGGAAAATGCCTATATAAAGAAGGCCTGTAGTGTTGTCTAGGATAGTTCTGGTAGTAGATCTGGGTATTGATTCAAGGCTTTGTCCTACAGAATATTGGAAGGGAATGCCCATGTGGCCTTGCATATTGTAATTCTGAAAGTTTGTAATTCCACATTTGTAGAGATAATAAGAAGCCAATTTTCTGGTCTTGCATATTGTTGTTGTTTCTCTGTTTTTGTTGTGTGTTTGTGGTATTAAGGGGAGCACCCTTCATCACTTAGAATTCTCAAATGCACAGGTATGGGATTGGATTGTATACAAGGCTTGAGTTAAAGCATTGTTTGTCGGTAATTAAGAGCATACATACAAGGATTTTTCATTGGATCCCAATATCTTTTGAAGAGATTGTGGGCTTGTGTCGAATTGAATGTTGTGTACCTTTTATGGATTTTGGTCCTATCTTTTTGCATTGGGAGGGATGGAATTTAATGCAAGAGAATTTTTGGGCAAATAGTTTTGTTTGTGAGATATCAAATCAATAATTTTTTGAGATTTGAAATGGCTAGGTGTATTTATGAGCAAGTTGGGTTGATGATTTTAGTTGACATGTATTGTAAATAGTGATATATTTGAAATTATTTAATTAATTAGTATTTGTGTTATTTATTTATTTGATGGAGTTTTCATTCATTAATTCATATGTTAAATTTGTGTAGGATGTGAATTACAACTTCTCCCTCTCTGAAATAGAAGGTTTACATTTTGGTTTATCCAGATTAATACATTTTCTTCCATTACTAGGTTTTACCTTCTTCCCTTGTAGCTTTTCTATTCCTTGTTTCACACTGTATCATCTTAAAATGGAAGCACATCCATCTTGATAGGTTTAACACCCTCTTTTAGTACAGTTATCATGCTAGACTTGCATTTAGGATGCATTTTGCACTTATCTTCTTCATTCTAGGTGAAATTAGGGTTAGGATCTCATGGATTCTCTTGAATTTCCCTCTTCCATGGCTCTATTTTCTAGGTAGGAATTAGAAATAGGTCCTCCTAGCTTTCATCATAGTTATCATAGGATTTTATGCCTATTCCTAGCATTCTGTCCTAATCTGATATCATTTCTAGCTCTTTGGGCATCCCCGAGACGTCCTGTCTTGATGTTGATTGGATCTGGGTACAGGGTCAAATTTGAGGTTGATCCTAACTAGGTCAGGATCAAGCTTGAACTTGAATAGGTCAGGTCCAACCTTGATTTTCCCCCCCTCATTCAAATTTCAAGAATCTTTAATTTTCGAGCATCAGGCTTTCGGGATATTTATTTTACCGCCTCCAGGTTAACCATTTCAGGTTTCGGGATGGTAAATCCTCTAATTGCATTTAATCTAGGTATATTTTCTAAAGGTTAGGACCTAATTGGGATTTAACTCTCCAAGGTGGCTCCTCTAGAAGATTGTGCCCTAGTTCATTATAAAAGGAGGCCTTCCTCTCTCATTTTCACATCAAGTTTTCAAGCTCAAGCACTCTCAAGCAAGGTGATTGATCCAACATCCATTATTCACATCTCTCCATCAATTTTTGTCAGCAAGAATATTTCAAGCAAGCAAGGAATGGTGAGGATGTAGGATAGCAAGAGGATGATATATAAGATCAAGCCATTGTTGACACCAAGCATATTTGTGAACACATATTTGGAGCATGAGAGATCCTTCCCTCCTTGATCCACCATCATCAACTTTCAAGCATTCAAGGATTCAATCATGGGGTAACAATTACGGATTGTGATTTTGGTAGAAGTACTTTAGCCTTGGGGGCTTGGTATGCTTTTCTATCTCATTCAAATCTATGCATTGTTATTTCATACACATTCATGCTAGGGTTTTGATCTAGAGGATTAGATCTTGGCATTACACTTTCAATACATACACACACACATTCTATTTCAATTGGCTATTTGTGGAGGTGGAGACCACCAAAATGAGGGTTTGACTAAGGCAAAACCCTATATAGCCACCCCCAAAATCCCCTTTTTTAGATATCTACAGTTGTTGTTTCGAGAATCAGAGGATAGATTTGAGTACCCTTTTCACCAAACTTCAGAGATTTGTGAACAAATTCAGAATCGGGCTTCAGAATAAAAATGTGGTATTTGACCTTTTATGAGGGTCAAACTCAACCTACTACCAGAAAGATGAAACTTTTCTGGGTTTTCTCCGTCTCATCTTTCTGATCATAGATATGGTCGTAGAATCTTCTGAAACCTCATACAAACTTCAGAAAATAGGTATTTCCAAATCAATTTCACAATGAGGTATGTATCTGGACCTAATTAATTTTCAAGTATTTCTAGATTTACTCATGCTATGCCAATTCCAATTTCAATTCAAATGAATAAGTGTTGAATGTTAGGTACATTGCTAAGCTTCCATTTTTCACCTATTCATTTTGGTGAACCCTCATCATCAAGCTCAGACAGTCTCTCCTTGACTTTCACTAGCAATTCCCCAAAAGGATGCTCTCGAAAGCAGACTAGGTCCTGCAAGCACAAACAAAGATCATATTAGTCATCTATATCATCAAATCTGCAAAACTAACTAAACTAGGTCAAAGTTGACCTCAGTTAGGTCAATGTCAACCTTACTAGGTCAATGTTGACTTTATTAGGTCAGGGTCAACCTTTTTGGGTCAAGGTCGACCTCATCTAAAAAATTGACAAAAATGCCTCTAGTCAATGTCGACCTAAATGGGGCAAAATCGACCTGACCTATAAAAAATAGGAATTTGTAAAGTACAAAGGAGCATAACAGTAAACTCACCTTAGGTAGTGGCCATCAGGTAGCCAGTCTGTATCTCAGTGTCTCCAGGTGTGTCACTCGAAGTTCTTCTCTTCATGGCATTTTGCTTCCTCATTTCAAATTTGAGAATGGTAAGAATGAGTAAGTATTTATCTCTTTTACTTATTTATAAGTTCAAATTAGGGTTTTATTAGGGTTTCCTTAGGGTAAACTCAGATTTCTTATTCTTATGCATTTAGACAAACATTCACTCTTTTCATCATAGCTTGAGTTTGATAACTCCATTTTTAGTGTCGTCTATGGCGTTGGAATCATGATTTAGATAGCTAACTCCTTGAATAGATTTAGGAAGGTTAGGAATCCTTATAATTGGTTTAGGAAAGGACTTTTCAACACTCTTCATATCTAGTATATAGAGTTTTTCTTATCACATTGTTTCACCCTTCTGAAATAGAAAGCCGAAATAAGGGGGGCATAAGGGGCTCTATACACTTCTCAAATGATCATATAGTAAGCTTTAGGTGATTTATGGGTTTCTATTAACCTTGTGTGTTGTAGGTTCTAACATTTTTCTGCAAGATCTTTACATCAAGGACTTGGCTTTATCCTTTTTATTTACTATGATGTTTTCTTACTTTAGCTTGCATATTCATGTAGTATCATATCTAAGATAAAGTGGGGGCTAAATGTATCATCTTAAAATGGAATCACTTCCATATTGATAGGTTTAGCACCCTCTTTTAGTACATTTATCATGATAGACTTGCATTTAGGATGCATTTTGCACTTATCTTATTCATTCTAGGTGAAATTAGGGTTAGGATCCCGTGGATTCTCCTGAATTTCCCTCTTCCATGGCTCTATTTTCTAGGTAGGGCTTAGAAATAGGTCCTCCTATCTTTCATCATAGTTATCATAGGATTTTATGCCTATTCCTGGCATTCTGTCATGGTCTGATATCATTTCTAGGTCTCTGGGCATCCCCGGGACCTCCTATCTTGATGCTGATTAGATCTGGGTATAGGGTCAAATTCAGGGTTGATCCTGACTAGGTCAGGATTGAGCTTGAACCTGAATAAGTCAGGAATGAGGTCAAACCTAACTACGTCAGGTCCAACCTTGATTTTCCCCACCTCATTCAAATTTCCAGAATCTTTGATTTCCGAGCATCGGGCTTTCAAGATATTTATTTTCCCACCTCCGAGTTAACCATTTCAGGTTTCAGGATGGTAAATCCTCTAATTGAATTTAATCTAGGTATATTTTCTAAAGGTTATGACCTAATTGGGATTTAATTCTCCAAGGTGGCCCCTCTAGAGAATTTTGCCCTAGTTCATTATAAAAGGAGGCCTTCCTCTCTCATTTTCACATCAAGTTTTCAAGCTCAAGCACTCTCAAGCAAGGCAATTGATCCAACATCCATTATTCACATCTCTCCATCAAATTTTTTGAGCAAGAAGATTTCAAGCAAGCAAGGAATGGTGAGGATGTAGAATAGCAAGAGGATGATATAAAAGATCAAGCCATTGTTGACATCAAGCATATTTGTGAACACATATTTGGAGCAAGAGAGATCCTTCCCTCCTTGATCCACCATCATCAACTTTCAAGCATTCAAGGATTCAATCATGGGGTAAAAATTATGGATTGTGAGTTTGGTATAAGAACTTTAGCCTTGGGGGCTTGGTATGCTTTTCTATCTCATTCAAATCTATGCATTGTTATTTCATACACATTCATGCTAGGGTTTTGATCTAGAGGATTAGATCTTGACATTAGACTTTCAATACATATACACACACACATTCTATTTCAATCGGCTATTTATGGAGGTGGAGACCACCAAAATGGGGGTTTGACTAAGGTAAAACCCTATATAGCCACTCCAAAACCCCCGTTTTTCAGATATCTACAGTCGCTATTTCGAGAATCAGAGGATAGATTTGAGTACCCTTTTCGCCAAACTTCTGAGATTTGTCAACAAATTTAGAATCAGGCTTTAGAATAAAAATGTGGTATTTGACCTTTTATGAGGGTCAAACTCGACCTGCTACTAGAAAGATGAAACTTTTCTAGGTTTTCTTCATCTTGGCTTTCTGATCACAGATCTGGTCGTGGAATCTTCCAAAACCTCATACAGACTTCAGAAAATAGGTATTTCCAAATCAATTTCACAATGAGGTATGTATCTTGACCTAATTAATTTTGAAGTATTTCCAAATTTATTCATGCTATACCAATTCCAATTTCAATTCAAATGAATAAGTGTTGAATGTTAGGTACATTGCTAAGCTTCCATTTTTCATCTATTCACACACAGTTTCCCTTTTCAAGTCCAGATGCCTTTGCTAGAAAATTGGTGACAAAATCATTGCATAAGACTTGTATTTTCTTATTCATATGTGATGGAAGGCTATTATGCACTTGTCCTCCTTTAAAATACTTGCAAGGACTACATTCTTTGACAACAGAGAAAATATGGACTATCATCTACCCGCTCAAAAATGCAGGCATCTCCATCCTCAAGATTATTGGCAATTGAAAATATCTCCATCCATGAATCAAGGAAGCTTCAGGGAGATCTCTGAGGAATCATACATGCCATTCCCTTCTGCTAGGATCCACAAGAGTCACCATTGTTCTTTCTCTTGGTAATTTGAGTTTATCTACAAATGTGTTCGGTGTTGTCTGCAGAACAAATTTTCACATAAAATAAGTAGCATTACCTTAAGAACCATCTAAACACTATTATTAAAAAACACATAACTCAAAAATATCCTTTAGACAATAATAGATTGGCTTCTTGAACCCCTATTAAACAGACTTGCAGAGTATAGGAGACTGTAATATAATAGGGATAATTTTCACTTCATTTTCAATGTCTTCTGTTGATTTTATTTTCAACTCAACAGATAATTTTTTGTCCCTCAAGTGATTAGAATTCATTGGAAAAACACTTATGGAAGGATCAGGGCATTTCCTCTATGACTCAAAATCACTCTGGATCTTCTTAGAGTGAAAAGTAGAAATATCTTTTTCACAGCTATTCTTCCCGTATATCCAAACTCTAAAATACATCCCCAAAGTATGAAACCATCTGTTCCAATAGCTTTGAATGGCTAGGTAAATGCTAGTAGCAACCTCATTCACCACGCACAGTCGTTAGATCACTGCCGACAACTCCAGGCTGAAGTGTCCCTCAAGGTCGCTTAATTAAGCATGAAATTAGTAATCTTTGTGGGGTCATATTTCAGAGCTCATGCAAGGTAGCATTGATCTATCAAGTGCTATGGGCCATGTTTTCAGGGCCTACAAAAGCCTGTCATGGTTTTAAGAGATTCAACTTCATTTAAATTTGGCAACACATTCTCGGTCGATGTCAGAAGTCACAGTGTTCCTTAGTTCAAATAGCCAATGTTGCATATCCTTCCAACCGTCAGTCGTAGCATCAAATCATCTATTCCAAAAAATCTAAATGGTCGGATAAATGCTAGTGGAAACCTCATTCGCCACACACAATCATTTGATCACCACCGATGATTCTAGGCCGAAGTGTCCCTTAAGGTTTCTTAAGCATGAAATCAATGATCTTTGTGGGGTCATATCTCAAAGCTCATGAAAGCTAGCATCAATTTGTTAGGTGCTACAGGACTATGTTGTTGGGGCCTACAAAAGCCTATCGTGGTTTCTAGAGATTCAACTTCATTTGAATTTGGCAACACATTCTTGGTCGATGTCAAAAGTCACAGTGTTCCTCAGTTCAAACAACCAACGTTGCATATCCTTCCAACTATCAATCGTAGAATCAAACTATCTATTCCAATAGCTCTGAATGGTCATGTAAACATTGGTGGCAACCTCATTTGTCATGCATAGTCATTCGATCACCGCCGACAACTCCGGGCCGAAGTGTCCCTCAAAGTTGCTTAAGCATGAAATCAGTGATCTTTGCAGGGTCATATCTTAGAGCTCGTGAAAGGTAGCATCAATCTATTAGGTGCTACAAGACTATGTTGTTGGGGCCAACAAAAGCCTATTGTGGTTTTTGGAGATTCAACTTCATTTAAATTTGACACTACATTCTCTGTCGATGTCAAAAGTCACAGTGTTCCTTAGTTCAAATGGGCCAACATTGCATATCCTTCCAATCGTCAGTCATAGCATCGAACAGTCTATTCCAATAGCTTTGAATGGCTAGGTAAACACTAGTGGAAACCTGAGTCACCACACATAGTCATTTGATCCCCGCTGATGACTCTGAGCTGAAGTGTCGCTCAAGGTCACTTAGGCATGAAATCAGCGATCTTTGTGGGGTCATATCTTAGAGCTCATGGAATGTAGAATTGATCTATCAATTGATACGGGACTATGTTGCTGGGGTCTACAAAAGCCTATCTTAGTTTTCAAAGATTGAACTTCATTTAAAATTGGTAACACATTCTCGGTTGATGTCAGAACTCACAGTGTTTCTCAGTTCAAATGGCCAACATTGTGTATCCTTCCAACCATCAGTCATAGCAATAAACCATCTATTCCAATAACTCTGAATGGTCGAGTAAATGCTAGTGGCAACCTCATTCGCCATGCACAGTCATTCGATTACTGACGATGACTCTAGGACAAAGTGTCCCTCAAGGTCACTTAAGCATGAAATCAATGATCTTTATGGGGTCATATCTTGAAGCTCATGTGAGGTAGCATTGATCCATCAGTTTCTATGCGACTGTGTTGTTGGGGTCTACAAAATTCTATCTCAGTTTTTAGAGATTCAACTTCGTTTAAATTTGGCAACACATTCTCGGTCGATGTCAAAAGTCACAGTGTTCCTTTGTTCAAATGGCCAACGTTGCGTATCCTTCCAATCATCGGTCATAGCATGGAATCATTTGTTCCAATAGCTCTAAATCACTGGGTAAATGCTAGTGGCAACCTCATTCACCATGCACTGTCATTCGATCACTGCCAACAACTCGGGGCCAAAGTGTCCCTCAAGGTCGCTTAAGCATGAAATCAGTGATCTTTGTGGGGTCATATCTCAGAGCTCATGCAAGGTAGAATCAATCTGTCACTTTCTACAAGACTGTGTTTCCAGGGCCTACAAAAGCCTATCTCAATTTTTAGAGATTCAACTTCGTTTAAAATTGGCAACACATTCTCGATTCATATCAGAAGTCACAATGTTCCTCAGTTCAAATGAACAATGTTGTGTGTCCTTCCAACCGTCAGTCATAGCATCAAACCATCTATTCCAACAGCTCCAAATGGTTGGGTAAACGTTAGTGACAACCTCGTTCACCACGCATAGTCATTTGATCATTGCCGACGACTTCACGCTAAAGTGTCCCTCAAGGTTGCTTAAGCATGAAATCAACAATCTTTGTGGGGTCATATCTTGGAGCTCGTGCAAGGTAGCATCAATTTGTTAGGTGCTAAAGGACCGTATTTCCAGGGCCTACAAAATTCTATCTCATTTTTTAGAGATTCAACTTCATTTAAAATTGGCAACACATTCTCGGTCGATGTCAGAACTCAAACTGTTCCTCAGTTCAAACGGCCAACATTCTATATCCTTCCAACCATCAGTCATAGCATCAAACCATCTATTCCAATAGCTCTAAATGGTAAGGTAAACACTATTGGAAACCTTGTTTTCCACGTACAGTCATTCGATCCCTACCGATGACTCCAGGTTGAAGTGTCCCTCAAGATCAGTTAAGGATGAAATTGGTAGATTTTGCAGGGTCATATCTTGAAGCTCATGTGAGGTAACATCGATCCATCAGTTTCTACGAGACCATGTTGCTAAGGCCTACAAAATTTTGTCTCAGTTTTCAAAGATTCAACTTCATTTAAAATCGGCAACATAGTCTTGGTTGATGTCAGAACTCAAAGTGTTCCTTAGTTCAAATGGCCAGTGTTCTGTATCCTTCCAACCATTGGTCATAGCATCAAACAATCTATTCCAACAGCTCTAAATGGTCAGGTAAATGCTAGTGACAACCTCATTCATGATGCACAGTTGTTCGATCCCTGTCGATGACTCCAAGCCGAAGTGTGCCTCAAGGTCGCTTAAGCATGAAATTGATGATATTTGTAGGGTCATATCTCAAAGCTTGTGCGAGGTAGAATTGATCCATTAGTTGCTACGGGACCATGTTTTCGGGGCCTACAAAAGCCTATTTTTGTATTTAGAGATTCAAATTCATTTAAAATTGGCAACACATTCTCGATCGATGTCAGAAGTCATAGTGTTTCTCAGTTCAAATGGCCAACATTGCGTATCCTTCCAACCATTGGTCATAGCATCAAACCATCTATTCCAATAGCTTCAAATGGCCAGGTAAATGCTAGTGGAAACCTTGTTCACCACGCATAGTTGTTCGATCATCGCCGACGACTCTAGGCCGAAGTGTCCCTTAAGTTTCCTTTAGCATGAAATCAATGATCTTTGTGGGGTCATATTTCAAAGCTCATGTGAGGTAGCATTGATCTATCTAGGTCCTACAAGACCATGTTTCTGGGGCCTACAAAATCCTATCTCAGTTTTCAAAGAGTCAACTTCGTTTAAAATCGGCAACACACTCTTGATCAATGTCAAAACTCAAAGTGTTCCTCCATTCAAATGACCAACATTCTGTATCCTTCCAACCATCAGTCGTAGCATCAAAAAATCTATTCCAATAGCTCCGAATGGCTGAGTAAACACTAGTGGCAACCTCTTTCACCATGCATAGTTGTTCAATCCCCGTCGATGACTCCGGGTTGAATTGTCCCTCAAGGTCGCTTAAGCATAAAATTAGTGATTTTTGTAGGGTCATATCTCAGAGCTCATGTGAGGTAGCATCAATCTGTCAGTTGCTATGAGACCATGTTGTCGGTGCCTACAAAAACCTATTTCTATTTTTAGAGATTCAACTTCTTTTAAATTTGGCAAGACATTCTCGGTCGATGTCAAAACTCATAGTGTTCCTGAGTTCAAATGGCCAACATTATGTATCCTCCCAATAATCAGTCATAGCAATGAATCATCTATTCCAATAGCTCTGAATGACTAGGTAAACACTAGTGGAAACCTCTTTCTCCATGCACAGTCATTTTATCCCCACCGATGACTCCGGGCCAAAGTATCCCTCAAGGTCTCTTAAGCATGAAATCAATGATCTTTGCGGGGTCATATCTCGAAGCTCATGTGAGGTAGAATCGATCCATTAATTACTATGAGACCATGTTTTTGGGGCCTACCCTATCTCTCTTTCTAGAGATTCAACTTCATTTAAAATCGGCAACACGTTCTTAGTCGATGTCATAACTCACAGTGTTCCTCAGTTCAAACAGCCAATGTTGAGTATCTTTCCATTCGTTAGTTGTAGCAATGAACTGTCTATTCCAACAGCTTTGAATGGTTGGGTAAACTCTAGTTGCAACCTCATTCACCACACATAGTTATTCGATCCCCAGTGATGACTCCAAGCTGAAGTGTCCCTCAAGGTCACCTAAGCATGAAATCAGCAATCTTTGTAGGGTCATATCTCAGAGCTCGTACAAGGTAGCATCAATTCGTTAGTTGTTATGGGACCGTATTGTCAGGGCCTACAAAAGCATGTCTCAGTTTTTAGAGATTCAACTTTGTTTAAATTCAGTAACACATTCTTGGTCGATGTTAGAACTCAAAGTGTTCCTTAGTTCAAACAGCCAACATTTCCTATCCTTCCAACCATCGGTCATAGTAATGAACTATCTGTTCCAACAGCTCTGACTAGCCAGGTAAATGCTAGTGGTAACCTCATTTACCATGCATAGTCGTTCGATCCCCGCTAACAACTTCAGGATGAAGTGTCCCTCGAGGTCACTTAAGCATGAAATCAGTGATCTTTGTGGGGTCATATCTTAGAGCTTGTGTGAGGTAGCATCGATCCATCAGTTGCTATGGGACCATGTTTTTGGGGTCTAAAAAATTTGGTCTCAATTTTAAAAGATGCAACTTCATTTAAATTTGGCAACACATTCTCGGTCGATGTTAGAACTCACAGTGTTCCTCAGTTCAAATGGCCAATGTTGAGTATCCTTCCAACCGTCAGTTGTAATAACAATGAATTATCTATTCCAACAGCTCTGAATGGCCAGGTAAATGCTAGTGGCAACCTCATTTGCCACACACAGTCATTCAATCCCTGCCGATGACTCTGGGATGAAGTGTCCCTGAAGGTTGCTTAAGCATGAAATCAAAAATCTTTGCAGGGTCATATCTCAGAGCTCGTGTGAGGTAGCATCAATTCGTTAGCTGCTATGAGACCATGTTGTTAGGGCTTACAATAACCTATCTCTATTTTTAGAGATTCAAGTTTGTTTCAATTTGGAAATGAATTCTCAATTATTGTCAGAACTCACAGTGTTCCTCACTTCAAATGGCCAACATTGCGTATCCTTCCAACCATCGGTTATAGCAACAAACTATCTATTCCAACAGCTCTGAATGGTCAAGTAAATGCTAGTGGAAACCTCATTCAGCACACATAGTTGTTTGATTCCCACCGATGACTCTGGGTTGAAGTGTCCATCAAGGTCGCTTAAGCATGAAATCAGTAATCTTTGTGGGGTCATATCTTAGAGCTTGTGCAAGGTAGCATCGAGTCATTAGTTTCCTATTGCTAGAGCCTACAATAACCTATCTCAATTTTCAAAGATTCAAGTTTGTTTATACTTGGAAACACATTCTCGGTCAATGTCAGAACTCACAGTGTTCCTTAGTTCAAATGGCCAACATTGTGTATCTTTCCAACCATTAGTTGTAGCATAGAACCATCTATTCCAATGGCTTTGAATGGTCTAGAAAATGCTAGGGGAAACCTCATTTGACACACAGTCATTCGAACCCTGCCGATGACTCCAGGCTGAAGTCTCCCTCAAGGTCCCTTAAGCATGAAATAAATGGTCTTTATGGGGTCATATCTAGGAGCTCATGCAAGGTAGTATCGATCCATCAGCTGCTATGGGACCGTGTTATCGAGGCCTAGAATAGCCTATCTCCGTTTCCAAAGATTTAAGTTCATTTATATTTGGCAACACCTTCTCGGTCAATGTTAGTGTTGGTTCCCAAAACCGCAGATTGGAAATCCAAGAGCCTGCCAATTCTCCAATAGGATTCCAAATCAATTCTAGCCAACAAACGGGAATAATAAAAATTCCCTTGCACTTTAGGCTTCGCTACACCTAGGCAGGTAAACCTTCACCTTGAACTTGATCACTTTCTTGAAGGTTTTTTTATAGCGAATTTAAGCTTGTGATTTTTGCAGGTAGCGAATTCCTTGAACTCGATCACTATGAAATTGAATGCTGAATGTTTGAATTAAATGTTTTGTGTAATGATTCTTAATAATGGATGGAAGGAATTGATAGATTTTCTGACTTCACATATAAACCCAATACTTCAAAAATAAAAAGACTAGTGCCTCTGCTGATTCGGGCAATAGAGTCAAATTCAGTGAAGATTACATACAAATTTATAATGTTCTACGCACTTATATTGCCAATCAATTAAATAATCAAGATGTGACAGATCAAATATTTATGCAATCTTAAATTAGTCCAGATTGAACTTTAACTCCTCGGAGACAAACTGGACACAAATTCAGAAATAATTAAATATTTCATGATATCTATGATGATTGAGTTTAAGATGATAAATGACCATGTCCACTTATCTGATATTTAAATTGTATATAGAATTCAAAAAATAATTACAAATGACGGTTCATTTGCTGTTTAATTCTCCACACCTTTAATAATAAACAAAGGACATTTTATTTTATTACTAAAATAAAATAATTGAATTTATATTACAAAGTCATATTATTGCTCCTTATCCCTCCATACAATTAAATATATATGCTTCTCCGAATATGTCTTCCTCTTTTAACAAACACCTGTCTATATATATATATATATATATATATATATATATTTTAAAGAGCTATGTCTTTTGGTCAAAGAGACATCTCTTATAACCTTATCACATCCTTTCATTTAAATAATCCCATTTCATTTAACAAACTAAATATTTGTATTATTGGTGGACATAATCTATAATGCCATATGCAAATATTTTAATGTCTAAAACAATAAACCTTTACCCTGAATCTCCATGGAATTCCTTGATGTGAACGATATTTATACACATCACTTCTCATTGTCGCCTGACCGTTTCTACATCTAGTATTGTATTTTCATTCTATGCATTCTGTGTGAGTCCAAATTTGTATTACGTCTGATAGTGTCTTCTTGCATGGCCTCCATAACTTATTCCCATATGATGACTTGTCTATATAATTTGTCTCTATGTTCATAGTTGCATTGCAAACAACACCTATCAGGAATCTTATATTTATTCATCCTTAGTTCGAGTGTGTATGCTCCCTATTGATATCTCATGTCATGATAGTATTGGCTTCCTGTGTAAGTCGAGTGACGCTACTTTCCATGTTTGGTAGATTCATAGCAAATTCCTCCACTTTAAAAATCCTTTAGCTTTATAGATGGAGGATTAAATGTATCATTTCCCTATTCCTATGTCTTTTGTAGGTGATTCTTCATAGACCACTGTGAATGATAGCCATGTTGGAATTAAGAGAGATAGGTACTAAGAGGGGAGGGGTGAATCAGTGCCTTCAAAACTTTACTTGTAAAACCTTTCAGATCTATAACTGTATACTGTGATAAACGATCAAAATAACTTGAACATAATTGCATAAATCAATCATCTAGTTAACTTGAGAAAGTAAACAAGATGAAATCAATATGATAATCACATAACATAAGTATTTTGGTAACGCCGAAACCCTTGTTAGAAGGTAAAAACTGTGGTGGGGATGACACCCACAAATTCTTCACTACTACAGATAGAAAAGGTTTGCCTATTAAGGCTACAAGTTTTGATTACTTCTGGTGATCTTACCCTATTAGGAGTAACATATTAGATCAACTAGATCTACCCAGTTATAGGATTTTAACAACACTAATGAAGTGTGTACTCGGTTAAGAGATTTACATAAGACTGTTAAGTCTACTCTATTAAGAGATTTTATCAAAAAGTCTACTACAATTGTCAGAAAGTAATAGGCAATTATCTATTTAGTTGACAACTCAATTTTCTGAAACAGATCAATCAATGTTCATAAAAATATCACCTTAACTGTAATGGTTCTCTACTCTATTCTACTCCGTAGCCTTCTCTGATTCTGCTCAATCTGATATCCTCTGTACTATGTTCTGCTTTGTAAACCAATTGACTTGAAGTTGTATGGATCAAAAGTGACCACACTTGTATGAATCATTACATGCAAGGTTTCTCAACAATGAGGCCTCACAAAGCAACTCATAGCTCTCTATGCATGGAGTTGCAAGAGACTTTGATAAACTTGCTCTCAGCTAGAGCTATAAAGTAGTGACCTTGCTAGTCAACCACACAATGAGAGATTCAAATCCAAAGACAAGGGCAAGAATGCCAATATCCCCAAATTGAATCAAAGTATGCAAATGTAATGAAAACTATATGAGTATGCAAATTAATCTATGAAGATGAAGATGCAATTAAGCTATTGAAAGGAAATAACAAAGGATTACAACCTTCCTAATTAGACTATGTGAGATTACTCTATTTCTATACTAAGAATGCCATGATCATGCAACTAAGAGTGGAAATATGCAACAATGGTCTTCAAAGCTTGAATGCAAAGGTGTCTTCAAAGAGAGCTCCAAAACCTGCAGCATAACAATAGCATGAAAAAGATGGATCCAAATGAAGGAGAGAGCCCTCCTTTTATAAGAAATGAGGTGAAATGGACCATTGAGATTAAGAGGCAAAAGAAATAATCAACGGTGGAGAAAAAATATAAGCTTGATCCTTGTGCACAAATATCCTCCAATAGGAAAATAGGAGTTGACTTTTGTGTCCATATGAGATAAAAAGTATTTTTTCTCTTTTTATAAAATAAGAATGATGCTTTATTTGTGCAACTTAGGATAAGAGGAAAAGTGGGGCTTTTATTTATTAAAAGGGGAGGAAATATTCCTTTTAAGTAAATAAAAGCTTAGGATAAAATGGTTAATCCAAGGATAAAAATCCAATATATGATTGAATTTAAGATTTAATCAAGAAATTGATAATGTTGAAAATATTGATTATTGATAAAATTTATTCAGGATCAATAAATCGAATAAATGGGGCCCAAAGTCTAGGCGACCATTTTTGGGTGCATACATTTGCCCCTCTTTGACTAATGTGTGATCGATTTGGGAACACATGTAGTCAAAGAATGAAGTTGAAATGTGAGATCGATCTAGGATCACAAAATAACTCAGATGTGAGGTCGATTCAGGATCACACCCGGACAAACATAAACAAAGGCCTTTGAACATGAGGTCAATTCGGGATCACATTCAAAGTAAGAGATAAGAATCTCAAATTTGAGCAAAAGCTCACAAAAGATGTCTGAATCAGGAAAATCAATAGAATCAGGGATGAGAATCCCATTGGTACTGCCCCCCTCGAAATTGAAATCAAAATCAAGTAGAGGAGAGACAAAAAATCGATAAAGATTTGATCAAATCCAAATGAAATCATAATCAAATGTATAGGTCAATAGGGTAACCATTAGGCGGTGAAACATGCCCCAGTGAGGAAGTAGAAGAATAGAAATAGAAGACTAGGAATAGAGCGAACGAGAGACTAGAAAATTTGAGAGACATGGAAGGAAGAAAGTCCATCAAAAATTGGATTATACCTCAAAAAGTTAGTCAACTACTCAGAAGAAGGGGAAAATTTGGAAATGCGACTTGGATTTCAATTTTGAGTCCGAAAATGGATAGAAAATGATGTGATATGAAAGACCAGAAATGAAAGATATGATCAAGAAGAATCAGAAAATGAGCACAGTTGACCAACTAGTCCATAGCTGATAAAAAGAAGAGCTCTCTCCATATGCAAGATGCAAAAAATGAACTATGATGAACCTAAGAATGCAAGCTACTATGAAAGTGGTTGACTTGCAAGGTCACAATGCCTATAGACATCTAATTATCATCATCGAGCGTTATTGGTAGCGTTGTAAGATCATACAATGCACACTAGCATAACTATGTGGATATAAATATGATCTTTATCAGATAGAAATGTGGAAATCCCACCTAGGCATCAAAGACATGGAGGTCAAGATGACTAATGCAGTGAGATTACCTATGTTTGATATGGTGAGATTATGCTTGTATCAAGACACACGAAAGTCAAGATAGCTAGAAGCATGCACTCGCAAAACAATCAAGGATAATATCTTGTCAATCCATAGTGTCAAGTAAGACCAACATAAAATGCTCATGACAATTAGGATCAACAAAATGTACCTATAAGAAAATAAAGAAATAAAATATGTTCTCATACCCTCAGTCTTCTAGCTATGCATCATCGAAAACTTCTCTGGGAGAGGCCACTCATTAAAGAAATCCTCGTAGACAGCACACAAAGAAAAATAAAGTCAACATATCTCAAGCAAGTTGATTTTTTAAGTGCATGTGTGTTGGTCATAGAGTTAGACTCTATTTATCACATCTGGCAATGAGAAATATCACATCAAACTTAGACTATTGGGTAAGACATCTGATAAGTGTTAAGAAACACTCGACGCAAGGTAGTGTTGAAAAACACTATTTGGGGTGGTGTTGAAAAACACCTATTATGAAATGTCCCAAGAGACACACGCACCTAAAAGACCAATGCAACCAAGTATGCCCCCTAGACAAAGACAAAGACCAATTCCAAACCAAGTCAAATAAGGTCAAGACATGATGGAGAAAGGCTAAGTGTCGAGGATGCATGCTAAAAGACAAGGGTGCAAAGGCCTCAAGTAGCGCCTATTTCTAGGTTTTCACCACTTGGAATCTATTTTTATTTTTTTATTTTTTTATTTTTTTGTATTTTTTTCTACCAAGGTGCTTGTTTCTAAGTTTTCACCAAGGCACTTTTTCTATTTTTTTTTTTATTTTTTTAATTTTTTAATTTTTTTGTATTTTTTCAGGACTGTATATGCTTTTTAGGATTTTTTTCAGCATCATATATCAATTTTTTTGGTATTTTTTTCAGGATCCATAAATATGTACAAAGGATGCCCTCAGATAGAAATGAGCATCAAGGATAGAACTTCTTTAGGTGCAAAATGTTGATGGGCTCAGGGAGCTATTCTCCATCTTCATTCGATAGTAAATATGCACCTGTACCAAAAGCTGTTGTAATAATGTATGGTCCAAGCCAATTAGCTTCGAACTTTCCCTTTTGTTCTTTGTTCTATTGATTCTTAGGGTTCTCTCTCAAAACAAGATCACCTATCTGACATTCCCTAGGGTGAACCTTCTTGTTGAATGCTTTGGACATACGCTTTTGATGTATTCTCATGTGATCAAAGGAAGCCTGACGCTTCTCATCTAGAAGTTCTAGTTCTTGTAACCTCATGGCGCGGTAATCCTCATCTGTAATCAAACCTTTGAGAGAGATTCTAAGTGAAGGTATCTCTACTTATAAAGGCAACACTACTTTAGCGCCATAGGTAAGAGCAAAAGGAGTAGCTCCTGTAGGTGTACGAATGCTAGTTCTATAGGCCCATAGTGCCA
This sequence comes from Chamaecyparis obtusa, assembly GCA_027943335.1. NCBI lineage: Eukaryota > Viridiplantae > Streptophyta > Pinopsida > Cupressales > Cupressaceae > Chamaecyparis > Chamaecyparis obtusa. Next base: position 685,797 of record BSBK01006301.1, read on the forward strand.
GATTGATTTGTAAGTGCCAATCCCTACCATTCTTGTGTACTGTTCTATGGAGGATTTTAGGAATGGTTTTATTAGAGGCGTCTGCCTGTCTGTTTCCTTGTGGAAAATAGATAGAGGACCAATGCTGTTTGATTTTAAACTTCTTGCATAAATGCTTTAGGTCCTTGTTCTTGAATTGACCTCCATTATCAGTAATAATCTCAGAAGGCACTCCAAATCGGCAAATGATATGATTCAAAATAAATAGGGAAACTATTTTTCCTAAGGCAATAGAAAGAGGGATTGCCTCTACCCATTTCATGAAATAATCAGTAGCTGTGATGATAAACTTATGTCCACCTGATGAGTTGGGGTGAATTTTCCCAACAAGGTCAAAGGCCCAACGCTGAAATGGCCAATGAGAAATGGAAGGAATTAGCTCCCTACCTGGAGCATGACTCAGGTTTCCATGTTTTTGACATTTCTCACAAGACTTAGAGAAAGCTATTGCATCTTTGTGCATTGTGGGCTAGTAATACCCCACCCTAAGCAACCTTTGGGCCATGGCAAGACCATTAGAATGTCCACCACAAATGCCCTCATGAATTTCAACTAACGCTTGGTTGGATTCCTCCTTTTCCAAGCACCTAAGAAGTGTCCCATATAAACCCCTCCTATATAAATCACCAGAGATAAGGGTGTGGCAAGAGGCATTACGGATGAGGTTTTGGCATTCAGAATAGTTGAAAGTGTCAGAGATGATGCCATTGCATAGATATGAATAGATAGCACCATGGCAGGAAGACTCATGTGTGACAATGGTACAAATGACATTTCTTTCAGATGAGTCAAATATGGGATGGTGTAGCTCTTCCACCAGGAATTCGAATCTTGATTCATGTTGTTCCAACTGAAGGAGTGAAGCTAATGTGGCCATAGCATCTACAGCTTTGTTCTCTGTCCTAGGGATCTATTGAAATGTCACAAATGTAAAGTAACGTCTTAATGATTCAACCATCTTTTTGTAAGGTACCAATTTATCATCCTTGGTTTGATACTCCTCATTGACTTGGTTGATAATTAAGTGTGAATCCCCAAAGACATGTAATTCTGTTATGTTCCATTCTATAGCCATTTTCAATCCATTGGTCAAAGCTTCATATTCGGCAATATTATTTGTACATGGGAATAAAAGTTTGTAAGACTTTGGAATGTTGTACCCATGTGGAGAGACAAATAATACTCCAGCACCTGATCCATTTTGCATGTGGGAAACATCAAAGAACATCTTCCAAGTGCGGGTAGTCATATACAGTATGTGTTCATCTAGGAATTCTACCTGAATAGGCATACTATCCTTAACTGGGAAGTGAGCTAATTGGTTAGCAATAGCTTACCCTTTTATGGCCTTTCTTTCAATGTACTCTATATCAAATTCAGATAAAACCATCATCCACTTGGCAAGCCTACTCGTGAGGGCAGCCTTACTAAGCAAGTACTTAAGAGGATCAATTTTTGCAACCAAATGTATAGTATGAGCAAGCATATAGTGTCACAACTTTTGGGAAGCAAACACTACTGCTAGAAAAGACTTTTCAATGCTATTATAATTGATCTCATAAGATACTAGAGTATGACTAATGTAGTAAATGGCCCTTTCTTTCCTAGTATCATCTAATTGAGCCAACAATGCCCCTAAGGAGACTCTATTGCTGAAATGTATAAAATCAATGGTTTCCTAGCAATAGGTGGCATCAAAATCGAAGGATTAGCCAAATACTATTTTATTTGATCAAGGCTCTTTTCGCAATCCTCATTCCAAGCACATGTGGCTCCCTTATGCAATGTTTTATTGAATGGTTGTGCTTTATCTGCAAGCTGTGAAATAAACCTCCTTATGGATTGGAGTCATCCTTGAAGACTTCTCATCTGACTAACATTTCTTGGAGGTGGCATATCTAATATAGCTTGGACCTTTTCAGGATCAACCTCTATTCCTTTTGCTGAAATTATGAATCCTAGGATTTTACCCGAGGCAACTCCAAATGCACACTTTTTTGGATTCAATCTAAGATAAAACTGAGCCATGCGATCTAGAATTACTTCCAGATCATCGAGGTGTGTGTCCCATTTTCTAGATTTAGCCAAGGTATCATCCACATAATCTTCCATGTTCTTATGCATCATATCATGAAAAATTGTGGTCATAGCTCACTGGTATGTTGCTCCTGCATTCTTTAGGCCAAATGGCATGACGTTCCAAAAATAGGTTCCCCATGCACATGTGAAGGTTGTTTTCTCTTGATCTTCGAGAGCTATTTTCATTTGGTTATATCTGGAAAAGCCATCCATTAAAGAGTATATCTCATAGCCCGCGGTCATATCCACTATCATGTCTATGTTAGGGAGTGGAAAGTCATCCTTTGGGCACGCTTTGTTAAGGTCTCTAAAGTCTGTGCATACATGAATGGATCCATCATGCTTTGAAACTGGAATGATGTTTGAGATCCACTCAGCATAATCGATAGCTCTAATAAATCCCGCACTGAGGAGTTTTTCTAATTCAGCTTTAACAAGGAGAGCTACATGTGGATGCATTTTTCTAAGTCTCTGTTTCACTGGTTTGACTCCTGGAGCTATGGATAAGTGATGCATGATAAGATTAGTGTCAAGTCCTGGCATGTCTGAATAAGTCCCTACAAAATTGATCTTTTTCTTTTGTAGGAATTTTGTATATGCCTTTGTTTCTTCCTCTGACAAAGACTGAGCAAGATGAACAATTTGAGGAGCTTCTTCTATGTTCAAATTAACTGGTTTAGTGGGCTCAATCAACACTGATGACCTATCCTGAAAATAACTGGGCAAGTTATTAAGTACCTCATCCTTAGGCTCCTCAAAGAGGTTTTCACCCTCAGATACATCTTTTCTTTTTACTATTTTCGGTTCTGACACCGCCACAAAGTGGTTTTCGCCATTAGAACACCTATTCTTTTTCTTTTTTTCTTTTATTTTGAGACTAAGGTACTTAATATCAGGCTCAGTCATACTCGTATTCGGCTCACTGGTGGAAGACACTACTGGCTCAATGGCATTAAGGTAACATGCGATCTCATAGTCATTCTAAAAATTCAATAGTTATGGCTCTTGTGAAATTTGAGACCAATCAATTAAATGGTGGTTGACAATAGGTAGGTCTATGACTGGTTCAACATTATGAATGTGGTGGATGTCATTTTTGGTGACCATATATTCAAGATCTATCAGGTTCCCTTCTAAAGTACCTGAATCAGGGTTCGTCCTTCCTAACGAAGTATCATCCACTAAGGTGATTCAAGGAGTCCAGTCCTCTAGCCCCACACTAGGCTCATCAACTACATTGGGTTGGGCATTATATGCTTGAATAACATCAACTTTCAAGTCTATGGTCACATCTGAAAGTGAACCCCATTCAAATTCATGTGAATCTGTTTCTGAATTTTCAACATTTGGGCCTTGTGATGTAGAAGCTTCACAATTTTAAAGAATCTCCCCTTCTTTAGGAATTTTCTGAACCACAAAAGTATTTGAATCATTATCATCCATTGTAGCTAGGGTGATGACACTTTCCATGGCTAATCTAGCATTCCTATAGTCGCTATCCCTCACAGCTGGGATAGGAGGACTATTAGTTGTTAAATTTTGAAATTCTCCCCAAAGGAGATCAGTTGAAGGCACCCAATCTTCTATCATGTCTTGTTGGTTAGAAAGATTAGGTGTGTATTCAGAATTAGAATCATTGTCTGTCGCAGCTAGGACAACAGTACCTTTTGGTTTATCACTTTCAAAACCTAAACCCACTGTGGATTTGCTGCGTCATGCAAATAAAGTATGATCTAATGGCTCAGCCCTGGCATCCAATCTGTGACTAAGGGGACCATGTCCCGAATATCCCATGTTTTTCACTAACATGTACCCTCTACCATAAGCTTTAGGTGAAGGAGCAAAATTTTCATTGTGTTGATATTTTTCCTCATGATAGATCCAATCTCTGATGACAACTTCCTCTTTCTCTTCCTGAATAGGAATTGAAGACTCAACAAACTTTCCAAATAATGTCATTGCAGATGATGAAGGCCTCATATCTGGTGATGGTTTCCCATAGGACCTAGGAGAGATTGACAATTTTTTGAAAGAATCAATTTTATAATCTCCCATCCCAAGATCTATGGTTTTAAACTTCTCCTGACATTGCTCAAGTGAAATACTAGAACTATCAGCTTCCCTATTCAAAGGTACATGTGATCCAGCAGAAATGTTATTAATTGACAAAGTACTATCTCCTGGTATGCAATTTCTACACCATTATGAGGAAACTTAACACACTAATGATATGTTGATGGGACTACTTGCATTTCGTGAATCCATGGCCTACCTAGCAAAATGTTGTAGGCTAAAGGTCCAACATCAACAATTTGAAATAAAATATCCTTTTCTACTGGACCAATGTGAATAGGCAAAATGGCCAATCCTTTAGACTACGTTCTGCTTCATCATAAGCCTTGATAGTTATCTTCTTCCTTGTGTCAATGACTTCTTCTGAATAACCCAAGGCTTTCAACAAACTCATGGTACAAATATTTAGCCCCACACCCCCATCTATCAATACGCACCTGACATGGATTTTATGAATCATGACCTCTATGTGTAAGGCCAAGTTATGTGGATGACTGATGGATTTGTCATCTTCTTCTAAGAAAGTGAGGTAATGAGGGCTAGCCAAATGGTTGACTATATTCTAGAATTGATCAACATCTAAGTTTTTAGGGACACTAGCCACTCGCAAAGCATCCTCAAGGACACGCTTATGCCTTGGGGACAATTCCAAAAGTTCAAATATATAAATTTGAGCTGGCGTGCATTGAAGTTGATCAACAAGGTTGTAAATAAGCTCGGGACCAACAACAGATTTAGAGGGAGTTTGTTTAGATGAAGATTGTCTAGGCTTGCTAGAATTAGGACCTCTAATGACAATGGGAGGTTGACTAACTTGACTCCTAGTGACAGCATGAAGAGACTGAGACTCCCTACATGAGTTAAGTCCTCTCAACACAACTATGGGTCCTTCATTAGGCATTTTCTTTGAATCATCATCATAATCATAAGAATCCTTTCCCCTCATCATATTGACATTTTCTTCAACCACCTCAAGCATGTTGATCACATTATCAGCTTTAGTGTATGTATAGTTGATTGTTGCCTTGCCATTCTTATTATTGTTGTTGGAACCTTCTCCCTTCTCATACTTTGGCAAGGGTTCTTTAAAAGCCTTGTGATCACAATTTGAGGTTAAACCATCCACTTGCAATCTACCATTCTCAATGAGGTCTTGGACAAGATGTTTGATTTTGAAATAGTTCTCTATATCATGCCCAATTCCATTGTGATACACACAATATGCCTTCTCATTCCACCAATATGGTTTTGGATCTGGAATGGGGAATTTCAAAGGGTCTTGAGGTTGTACTAAATTATGAGCAATAAGAGTTTTGAAAATGTTAGCATAAGAATCTCCCAACTTTGTGAATTGCCTCTTCTCAGTCTTACGCTTTCCTTGATTCTTTGGTCTGCCCTCTTGTTGCTCTGAAGACATTTGAAGTTTCATGGCTTGTACCACCTTGGAAAGATTAAGGACTTCACTTTTAGGTTGAGGTGCATCAACAACACCATCATTAACCACTTGTTTATTCTTGTTCCAATAATTGTTCTTTTTGTCCTTATTTCCAATATTGTTGTTTTGGCCATTGGTATTATTTGTTGATTTTGCCAAAATTCCTTGTTCTTTTAAAACATCTTCAATGTGACATGCCAACTCAACCATAGTGTCAAAAGAGTTGAGAGGAATCTTTCTAACTTCATATCTTAACTCTGAGACCAAATTACTCACAATAATGTCAATTGTCTCCTCTTCTGGAATTGTCCTTGGGTACTTGGTGCATAAACGTCTCCACCTTTGCAAGAATGCAACAAATGACTCTCCTTGATTTTGTTTCAGTTTACATAAATCAAGCATTGTGATAGATCATGTTAAATTATAGGCAAAATGTTGTACAAATCTTTCCACAAGTTCCTTAAATGTCTTGACTGGAGGAGTAAGGTTAGTGAACCACTCCATTGCTTGCCCCTTGAGGCTTCTAGGGAATAATCTCATTAAGTATGAATCCTCATGGTGGAAAGAGAAGCTCATGATGTAAAATTTCCTTACATGATCATGGGGGTCACCAATGCCATCATATTTGTCATAGGTAGGAAACTCCACCTTCTTAGGAAAGTCAACCATTACAACACTCTTGTCAATAGGATTGGGACAAATAGAATCCAAGTTGAACATGCTCTTGGGAGCCTTCATGTTGTTCACATCTCTTTGCAATTGTTTGATCACTTCATTTGTGGATGGATCTTGCTTCTTCGCCTTTTTATCCACATCAAAATCAAAGGGAACTCTTGCACCCTTATTAATTAGACTTTCTAAGAATTGATCTTTATTCTATTCCACATACCTTTGATGTAGGCTTGAAATGAAGGTTCTTGTTGAATAGCCATGAAGTCTAAGGTGTCCAAATTAACATACCTCCCCCCATGTTGTGAAGTATGATGCACTCTTTGGGAGGGTTGTCTAGAAAGTTTAGGAGGTGAATTTCTCCTATTGTGATCAACTCTTGAAACTCTTCTTCCTCTTGGATTTGGTGATCTTGAAGGTGTCCTAGACCTCCTTCTAGTCTTAGGACTTTGAGAGGGTGTTGATGGTGGAGAATTGGTTCCACTATTAGTCCATCTTCCATCAAATTTTCTTTGAATTTTTCGTGCATACAACCTATCTTCTTCTTCTTGCAATGCTCTTTTCTTCATTTCTAACAAGATTTTCTCTTCCTCTTCCAATCTCCTAAGTTTTTCCTATTTCACGGCTTGTTCATCTCTATAAGCTTGCTTAGCCTTTTCAATGGCCTTCAACCTAGCATTAGTATGCCAAGAATTTTCCTTTGGAGATGAAGGTCCTGATGCATTGTATAAATTGGCCACATTGACATGGTATGCTGAATCATTGTTATGGTCAACATGTTGTGGGGATCCTGACTCTGAAGAACTACGTCTATGATGTCTTTCTGCTCTTTGTTGAGGATCCCAATATCTTGATTTATCATGAGGTGACCTTGGTGGACTATATCTAAGGTCATCATCATCATTATGTTTGAAACCTGAAAACATTGTTTGAAGATTGTGGTTGATATCTTCCTTGGAATTCTTGATGTTTGAAAAACTCATGTTGGTGCCTGATGAATAGTGTGTCTTAGGTGTACCTTCCTCACAAGGATTAGTCTCGACCTCTAGTTGACTCCTAGGGGACTGATCAAATAGGGGTTCCTTTTCCTTATGTTGTTGACATGTTCTAACTGGTGGTAACTGATTAAAGATAACTAGGGGTCTTTTCCCTTGATTCACTTGATATCTTGTAGTAACTGACATGAAAGAAAGAGACTCTAGGTGATAGGTCAATCTCTCAAAGTGTCAATTCCAACCTAGGATAATTGAGATTCTCTATTGTCCAAAGAGAAAATGAGAAGATAGAAAATAAAAAGGTGTCACCAACACTGTCAAAGAGGTGCTTCCAACAAAGGGTGAATACCCTAGCACTTTTGAATCATGAGGTTGGACTTAGCCAAATTAAAAGTGAAATTGAGATATATAAAAGATGGTTTGTAAAATTTTCCAAGAATGTAATCAACAATTCTAAAGACAACTTTTCACTAGGAATAACTTTCCAACTTGACAAATTATTTTCAAGGTAACCTTATAAATCAATTGAAATGATCCCTAGGAGGCAAAAACCAGGAATTTGCAGTCAAAATGGGTCTCTAACAGCAAGGGCAGATAACCTACTCAAAGGTCAAGTCATACTAAGGCAACTTAAATGGTTGAAACTAATAATACTGCTGAAAACTTCTAGGTGACAGACTCCAAGCAAACTAGGTGATATAGTCTAGTGCGAACTATCGTATGATATTTCTCTCTTAAGCAGGTGATACCAATATAGTTTTTGACCAAATGTGTGCAAAATTTTGAGTTTTAAGGTCTGATCTTGGACTTTCTGATTGTTAGGGTGAAAATTTCTTTTTAATCACAAATTTAACAACATTTGGACAGGTTTGCAAACAGTAGGGGATCAAACATGTCTTCAAACACTTGAAACAAGGGCAAAAGCAACCTTGCCAAGACAAACACTTGTGATATCAAAATTGAAAAAGCACCCTATGAATGCTATCGATTGTTTGTATGTTGAGAATGTTTACACTGGTTTAGCACATTCAAAAACACTTCAAGCAATATCTACCTACAAGACAAGGCTCAATACTTACCAACTTAGCCCACAACTTGATGCACCCTTGCCTCACACCAAGTGGTTGCCCACAAGAGATATTGGCTTTGTCATGGAAGTGTCAAATAACACAACCAAAGGGACACATATGGTGAGTATCTTGGGGTGATCTGGGTTAGTCCTTTTGGATCAATCCTTGCACTAAGAAGATAAGTGGCTAAATAAAGGTGGCCTCTATCTGATGGTTCTTAGGAAGGGCTTCCATTCATAACACCCCTCTTGCTCCTCATAAAGGACTAGGACCTCGTGGCCTCAAGAGTACCTTAAGCATTCTTGCTCAATGCTTTCCCCATGGTCACAATCCCATGAGCTACTCACATCAAGCGAAGACAAGTGTTATGTATACCAAGGTTTTGTGTCCTCAATAGCCTTGAGATTATAGTGAGTTGGAATAGCTAACAAAAGGCTTGTCCCCACTTGGGTCGTTCCTCTTGATTGCTCAAGAGAAGGCCTGCTAAAGGATTACTATACTAAACAAAGAGTGGATTAACTCTTGAGGTTCAAGGTTTTTGGTTCACCACAAGGGTGAAGAGCATACTCCCCTATCTCAAGAATTTCTCCCAAACACACCAAGAAAAGATTCAATTACCCCCTTGCTTTCAAAATCCCAAGATGGGTCAAGATTTCTATTTCACCACAAGGGTGAAGAGCATACTCTCCTACCACCTCAAAATTCCTACAACAAGGTATTAAGTGCCTATGAAATAAAACAACTAGTATATGCCGCACTCAATAAAGAAAGCAATTAAACAAGCACTTGATTTGGTTTTTATGCTTAGGGCAGCCCTGCAAAAAGCATTAGTAGCCCTCTTTGACATGCAATGTATCAATTTCCTTCAAGCAAGAGCACCTACAAAACAACTTGTTAGACCAACAAGGGTTAGGAAAATCCAAAATCTAACAATGGTTAGCACATGAAAAATCAGATAATCTGCAAAAGTAACTGATCAAATGACAAAATCTGAAAATGAAACCATCATGGTTGGATTAGGCTCGGAAAGACCTTTCCAGCAATATATCACACAAACTTTTGATACCATTTGTGAAAATTTCTCAAAAATGGGTGCCCATTTTCCAGAGTCATATCTTAGAGCTCGTGCGAGGTAGAATCGATCCATTAGTTACTATGAGACCATGTTGTTGGGGCCTACCCTATCTCTCTTTTTAGAGATTCAACTTCATTTAAAATCGGCAACACATTCTCAGTCGATGTCATAACTCACAGTGTTCCTCAGTTCAAACAACCAACGTTGAGTATCTTTCCATTCATCGGTCGTAGCAATGAACTATCTATTCCAACAGCTCTGAATGGTCGGGTAAACGATAGTTGCAACCTAGTTCACCACACATAGTTATTCGATCCCCGGCAATGACTCCAAGCTAAAGTGTCCCTCAAGGTCATCTAAGCATGAAATCAGTGATCTTTGTGGGGTCATATCTCAGAGCTCGTACAAGGTAGCATCAATTTGTTAGTTGTTACGAGACTGTATTGTCAGGGCCTACAAAATCATGTCTCAGTTTTTAGAGATTCAACTTTGTTTAATTCATTAACACATTCTTGGTTGATGTCAGAACTCAAAGTGTTCCTTAGTTCAAACGGCCAACATTTCCTATCCCTCCAACCATTGGTCATAGTAATGAACTGTCTATTCCAACAGCTCTGAATAGCCAGGTAAATGCTAGTGGTAACCTCATTCACCATGCATAGTCATTCGATCCCTGCTAACGACTTTGGGATGAAGTGTCCCTCGAGGTCACTTAAGCATGAAATTAGCAATCTTTGTGGGGTCATATCTCAGAGCTTGTGTGAGGTAGCATCGATCCATCAGTTGCTATGGGACCGTGTTTTTGGGGTATAAAATTTGGTCTCAGTTTTCAGAGATGCCACTTCATTTAAATTCAGCAACACATTCTCGGTCGATGTCAAAACTCACAGTGTTCCTTAGTTCAAATGGCCAATGTCCATTGTAATAACAATGAATTATCCATTCCAATAGCTCTAAATGGCCAGGTAAATGCTAGTAGCAATCTCATTTTCCACACACAGTCGTTCAATCCCTACCGATGACTCTGGGCCGAAGTGTCCCTGAAGGTTGCTTAAGCATGAAATCAACAATCTTTGCAGGGTCATATCTCAGAGCTCATGCGAGGTAGCATCAATCTATTAGCTACTACGAGACCATGTTGTTGGGGCCTACAATAACCTATCTCTATTTTTAGAAATTCAAGTTCGTTTAAATTTGGCAACACATTCTTGATTATTGTCAGAACTCAGAATGTTCCTCACTTCAAATGGCCAACATTGCGTATCCTTCCAACCATTGGTCGTAGGAATAAATTGTCTATTCCAACAGCTCTGAATGGTCAGGTAAACGCTAGTGGAAACCTCATTCGGCACAAATAGTTGTTTGATTCCCACCAACGACTCTGGGTTGAAGTGTCCATCAAGGTCGCTTAAGCATGAAATCAGCGATCTTTGTGGGGTCATATCTCAGAGCTTGTGTGAGGTAGCATTGAGTCATCAATTGCTATGGGATCATGTTGCTGGAGCCTACAATAACCTATCTCAATTTCCAGAGATTCAAGTTTGTTTATATTTGGAAACACATTGTCGATCGATGTCAGAACTCACAGTGTTCCTCAGTTCAAATGGCCAACATTGTGTATCTTTCCAACCGTTAGTTGTAACATGGAACCGTCTGTTCCAATGGCTTTGAATGGTCTAGAAAATGCTAGGGGAAACCTCATTTGACACACAGTCATTCAAACCCTGCCGATGACTCCAGGCTGAAGTGTCCCTCAAGGTCCCTTAAGCATGAAATAAAGGGTCTTTGCGGGGTCATATCTTGGAGCTCGTGCAAGGTAGTATCAATCCATTAGCTGCTATGGGACCGTGTTACCGAGGCCTAGAATAGCCTGTCTTAGTTTCCAGAGATTTAAGTTCATTTATATTTGGCAACACCTTCTCGGTCAATGTTAGTGTTGGTTCCCAAAACCACAGATTGGAAATCCAAGAGCCTGCCAATTCTCCAATAGGATTCCAAATCAATTCTAGCCAACAAATAGGAATAATCCAAATTCCCTTGCACTTTAGGCTTCGCTACACCTAGGCAGGTAAACCTTCACCTTGAACTTGATCACTTTCTTGAAGGTTTTTCTATAGCGAATTTAAGCTTGTGAGTTTTCTAGCTAGCGAATTCCTTGAACTCGATCACTATGAAATTGAATGCTGAATGTTTGAATTAAATGTTTTGTGTAATGATTCTTAATAATGGATGGAAGGAATTGATAGATTTTTTGATTTCACATATAAACCCAATACTTCAAAAATAAAAAGACTAGTGCCTCTGCTGATTCGGGAAATAGAGTCAACTTCAGTGAAGATTACATAAAAATTTATAATGTTCTACGCACTTATATTGCCAAACAATTAAATAATCAAGATGTGACAGATCAAATATTTATGCAATCTTAAATTAGTCCAAATTGAACTTTAACTCCTCGGAGACAAACTGGACACAAATTCAGAAATAATTAAATATTTCATGATATCTATGATGATTGAGTTTAAGATGATAAATGACCATGTCCACTTATCTGATATTTAAATTGTATATAGAATTCAAAAAATAATTACAAATGATGGTTCATTTGCAGTTTAATTCTCCACACCTTTAATAATAAACAAAGGACATTTTATTTTATTACTAAAATAAAATAATTGAATTTATATTACAAAGTCATATTATTGCTCCTTATCCCTCCATACAATTAAATATATATGCTTCTCCGAATATGTCTTCCTCTTTTAACAAACACCTGTCTATATATATATATATATATATATATATATATATATATATATATATATATATATATATATATATATATATTAAAGAGCTATGTCTTTTGGTAAAAGAGACATCTCTTATAACCTTATCGCATCCTTACATTTAAATAATCCCATTTCATTAAACAAACTAAATATTCATATTATTGGTGGACATAATCTATAATGCCATATGCAAATATTTTAATGTCTAAAACAATAAACCTTTACCGTGAGTCTCCATGGAGTTCCTTGATGTGAATGATATTTATACCCATCGCTTCTCATTGCCGCCTGACCGTTTCTACATCTAGTATTGTATTTGCATTCCATGCATTCTGTGTGAGTCCAAATTTGTATTACGTCTGAGAGTATCTGCTTGCGTGGCTTCCATAACTTATTCCCATATGATGACTTGTCTATATAATTCATCTCTATGTTCACAGTTGCATTGCAAACAACACCTATCAGGAATCTTATATTTATTCATCCTTAGTTCGGGTGTGTATGCTCCCTATTGATATCTCATGTCATGATAGTATTGGCTTCTTGTGTAAGTCGAGTGACGCTACTTTCCATGTTTGGCAGATTCATAGCAAATTCCTCCACTTTAAAAATCCTTCAGCTTTATAGATGGAGGATTAAATGTATCATTTCCCTATTCCTATGTCTTTTGTAGGTGATTCTTCATAGACCACTATGAATGATAGCCATTTTGGAATTAAGAGAGATAGGTACTAAGAGGGGAGGGGTGAATCAGTGCCTTCAAAACTTTACTTGTAAAACCTTTCAGATCTATAACTGTATACTGTGATAACCGATCAAAATAACTTGAACATAATTGCATAAATCAATCATCTAGTTAACTTGAGAAAGTAAACAAGATGAAATCAATATGATAATCACATAACACAAGTAATTTGGTAATGTAGAAACCCTTGTTAGAAGGTAAAAACTGTGGTGGGGATGACACCCACAAATTCTTCACTACTACAGATAGAAAAGGTTTGCCTATTAAGGCTACAAGTTTTGATTACTTCTGGTGATCTTACCCTGTTAGGAGTAACATATTAGATCAGCTAGATCTACCCAGTTATAGGATTTTAATAACACTAATGAAGTGTGTACTCGGTTAAGAGATTTACATAAGACTGTTAAGTCTACTCTGTTAAGAGATTTTATCAAAAACTCTACTACAATTGTCAGAAAGTAATAGGCAATTATTTGTTTAGTTGACAACTCAATTATCTGAAACAGATCAATCAATGTTCATAAAAATATCACCTTAATTGTGATGGTTCTCTACTCTTTTCTACTCGGTAGCCTTCTCTAATTCTACTCAATCTGATATCCTCTGTACTATGTTCTGCTTTGTAAACCAATTGACTTGAAGTTGTATGGATCAAAAGTGACCACACTTCTATGAATCATTACATGCAAGGTTGCTCAACAATGAGGCCTCACAAAGCGACTCATAGCTCTCTATGCATGGAGTTGCAAGAGACTTTGATAAACTTGCTCTCAGCTAGAGCTATAAAGTAGTGACCTTGCTAGTCAACCACACAATGAGAGATTCAAATCCAAAGACAAGGGAAAGAATGCCAATATCCCCAAATTGAATCAAAGTATGCAAATGTAATGCAAACTATATGAGTATGCAAATTAATCTATGAAGATGAAGATGCAATTAATCTATTGAAAGGAAATAACAAAGGATTACAACCTAATTAGACTATGTGAGATTACTCTATTTCTATACTAGGAATGCCATGATCATGCAACTAAGAAAGGAAATATGCAACAATGGTCTTCAAAGCTTGATTGCAAAGGTGTCTTCAAAGAGAGCTCCAAAACTTGTAGCATAACAATAGCATGAAAAAGATGGATCCAAATGAAGGAGAGAGCCCTCCTTTTATAAGAAATGAGGTGAAATGGACCATTGAGATTAAGAGGCAAAAGACTTAATCAACGGTGGAGAAAAAATAGAAGCTTGATCCTTGTGCACAAATATCCTCCAATAGGAAAATAGGAGTTGACTTTTGTGTCCATATGAGACAAAAAATATTTTTTCTCTTTTTATAAAATAAGAATGATGCTTTATTTGTGCAACTTAGGATAAGAGGAAAAGTGGGGCTTTTTATTTATTAAAAGGGGAGGAAATATTCCTTTTAAGTAAATAAAAGCTTAGGATAAAATGGTTAATCCAAGGATAAAAATCCAATATATGATTGAATTTAAGATTTAATCAAGAAATTGATAATGTTGAAAATATTGATTATTGATAAAATTGATTCAGGATCAATAAATTGAATAAATGGGGCCCAAAGTCTAGGCGACCATTTTTGGGTGCATACAGAAGTTAGGCAATGGCTTCAAGTGCTTCGTGATTCATATATATTAGTTCACCATCCTCATAAAATGGTGTGAACATATAAAATATATAGTGTTCTATTTTTGCCGCCTTAGCAAAATTAGGTTACAAAACTAATCAAAACCCTAAGATCTACGGTGCAAAATTAACCTAGATCAACTATTAAAATAAGATAAACATTACATTTAATAAGTATCTTTTACAATAAATGTTCCTTAATCTTGGTAAACCATTTTACGATCTATTGTAACCGCTTGCAGAGAAGAATGTGCCATTTCAAATTACTATGCCATTTTTTGTAATCATTGGTAAACACTGTATAAGCTCCTCAGTGTATACTATGATGCTTGGTGTTTACTGTCTGTTAGTGTCGGTGTCACTGGTGCTCGATAAACTGTGTGATGTTCGGTGTAAAGGCTTGACCGACTACTCTATCTTACTTCTAGTTACCGACCAACTCAATATAAGTAACCGATCGACCTGTTTACTATCCTTTGATACTAATGACAACCTTAAATGCTCAATAGAGATTAACAAACTCCCCTTTTGGCATTAATATCAAAACTTCAAATGTATATAGACAAATTTTTCTATATATTCCTTATATCTCCACCATATACATATTCACAACAAAAAAAAAATTCTAAGTAAAAAGTACTCCCCCTCGGTGCATGCTCCCGATAATATATACATATCAAAGTATACTTATTTGGCATATACATGTTTTCCCCCTTTTTGATAATAATGCCAAATAAAAAAATAGAATGTATACTTACATCTTACCAAAAATGTTTGGATGGGTTTTCTTTATAGACTCCAAGAGGTTGTCCCATTCCTCTTTCAAGTTGGTAAGAGCAATAAGCTCAAGACCGACTTGTGCATGCATGTCAAAGATATTATCCAACACCAAAATCTCTGGTGTTGCTACAAGTTGTTCAACTTTGACAATATGTGCTTCAAAAATTTTTAGGTAAGGAGTGAGTTCTATTTGTAACTCTGTAACCTGATCAATGATTTGCTCTTCTTGTTTCCTTAGATCTACTATCAACCGCCGGAGTTCCTAAACTTGGTGAATATGCTTTAAGAAAGGATTTGACTCGGTTATAGCTTCTTGTGTACTCAACTATATCTCTGCTTTTAAACCTTTTATCTTTTCACTGACTTCTACAGTGACGGTGTTTGAAGTACAAATCTTGATAAAAAATTGACAAATTGTCTGGGTGATAGATGTTACCTTGGTAATGACCTTAGATAATTTTACCTTTTTCAATGCCACTTCTATGCTAATCCATTCTACCAATTTTTTCTGAATCTTTGATTCTACCTGTTCTTCTATTCTTTTTTCTGCATCCGTATTAGGGGCATTGATTTTGTCGGTGAGTGTAGCAAGTTGATCTAGGATGGGAGTATTCTCATCAATATTTGTCTCCGGTATTATCTGTTGCAAAATATCCCTCACATCATTTAATACTTCTTTTCATTTGTGTTCTTGCCTTAGCTTCTCTTGTGCCACTTTCCTTGAACATAATTCCCCATATCTACTTAGTTCCTCAGGGCTTAGGGTTCTCGGGTCACATTCTAGTATAATTATGACTTCATCAATGGTGACTGGCTCTTTTTCTTTCTTCTTCTTCTTCTTCTTCTGTGCAAAAGGTGACTTCTTCTCACTAATAACAATAGATTTTTCTCCACTTTTTAGAGTATCCTTCCTAGTTGACACCGTATCCTCCTTCTTCTACTCCTCAGTAGATGGTATGGGAGTCTCGGTTGTAGTGTCAGGTGGGTTCACCTCGGTTGACTTTTTTTCTTCTAGTTCCTTTGTTTCTGTAGACTGTGCCTCTATTTTGGTAGGCTCATTTGTATCTGTAGGTTGCTCAGGTGCTTGTATCTTAGTTGTATCTTTAATTTGCTTAGGATGAGATGCATCAGGTTGTACTTGTGAAAGTATTTCAACTGCCTTTGCAAGTATAGGAAGGTCACCCAGTAGAGATGTGAACACACTATTAGTGTCGAGTGCTTCATCTTTGTTTGGTGCAATTGTCATAGCTTCATCATCCTCATCATTAGGATCACCATTAGTGATTTCCTTAATGAGTGCATCATCATCAATTTTCTTCTACAAGTGAATCTTTACTTGATCCAGTGCATCCTGTGAAATTCTTATTTCTTCCTTTTGTTCAATGATATCAATTACCTCGGTAACTGATATACTGATGTCTTCTATTTTCTTTCCTTTGTTATCATCAATGAAAATACCTTTACCTTTTGAACTGTGTCTCTTTTTAGATAGTTTCAGGAATGTTTCCTGTTCATCTTTCTCTTCTGCTTTCAAAATTGATGTCCACAAAGAATCACATGTGACATCCATATCACCCACATTCTCATCCATTATCTACATAGCTCTATTCTTGACTAGAAATCTAGCCTGATACTTTGTCATGTATTCACTTACAATAGCATAGCTAAAGTGTGAGGCTGCATGACTTAATGATTGATCTCTTTTTGTTTTCTCTGTATCTAGTGCAATAGCCCATCTCTCACTTATTTTTTCATCAAGTTCCTTCAGTAATTGACATGGGAATTCCATTAGTACTCTCTTGAATTTAATCATCATCTGGATGATAGCATGTTCTAGCTTTGTCTTGTCCTTAATTGACATTTTGTCAAATTTGCCTATGCCTAGATCTGTAAGATTTCCATTTTCAATTATTTCTTCTATTGTACTTTCCCTGTTACAAACTAACTTAAATTGATTAGGATCATTTTCAATTTTTGTATCCTCTAGGTCTTCCTTATTTCTTATGTATTTCCTCTTTTTCTTTGGTGGCTCAGCTACTTTCTTGTTCTTTTATTTTATGTATTTCTTCGTTGGTGTAGTTGCCCTTCTTTTTGCTACTTTTATTGTTTCTTCTTTCTTGGTAGGTTGTGCTGCAATTGACGAACGTATCTTCATTCCTTCAGGTTCTGGTAACTGCATTTCCTATTCAACATTGGTGAGAGGAATTAGTGTGTTATCCTTTTCTTTGTCTGACTTGGTCTCCTTGCTATCATAGGGCTTGTTAGCCAACTGTAACTAACCTTTGGTTGTTTCTATAACCAGTGACTTCATAGATGAGTCGGGTGCATTTCCATATTTTTTTGTAAGATCTTTTCTCATTTTCTTTGCCCTTCTAGACATTTTTCTAATCTCTATGTCTGTAGTGATTCATGACTTAGCTTCCTCATATATGCCAAACCTACTAGTAGTGATGTCTATCAGTAATGCCAGCAATGCATTAATAGATTTCAAAGTGAAATCATAATTCATTTCATATCCCATCGGTGCTAACCATTTTGTTCTCAATTCTATAGCCTTTATCATTGAGTGGTCTGTGCTGACTACAAAACATATGTCATCTTCAAATTTACCTACTAATTCCTTTGGAATTCTACTGCTTTGCTGCATTTTTGTCTAAAATTCTTTGAAATATGCATTGAATTCCTTATTTAGATTATTGCCTAGACTCTTCATCATTTCACCGATTTGTGCAGTTATCAATTTGTCAGTTTGCCAGTTTACCTTAACGATACTAGGTACATATTTTTGTTGATAGAAAAATGTACAGACAAGTAGTGATTTGTACTTACATGTGTTGGACTTCTTTGATCTTATTGTCTTCATATTATCTTGTAGTTGGTGTAGTAGCAGTTCAACAAGATCTACCTGGTGATCTTTCTTCACAATTTTATATGCTATGTCCACGGTGCTGTAGGGTACACTATTTGGTTTGCTAGATTGAAATATCTCATACCCTATGACATGTGCTGCAAATTTTATCACTAGGTCTTTAATGGTTGAGATTTTTAGAGCCCTACCATCCCATTGAGCTTCAATGTTCTTTTCAATGTCGGGATGAGATGAACTTCAAAAATCTTTGGCTTTGTCGGTTGTAGGGTACCGAGTAACCCTACTGATAATCTTCTTTGTGACCTCAACAGGTTTGTCTAGCCAAAATTTGCCATCATGAAATCTACTTAGCACAATTCTTATCCAATCATTTTGAAATGTTTGCGGGAAGTATGTAAAACACAATAACCCTGACTCCCCAATCTTCTTATATTCAGATTTTATCTTTCCATCCGGTCCAAAAACTTGTTGATAAGCAGCAATGGTCTCAAAATCACATACTTCACTAATTTTGTAGTGAATATAGGCCCTAACATCTTCTGTTAGCAAAACCCTATCTGGAATACTCGAAAATGCACCCATATCATCTATTGTGCTACAACCTTGGGATGTGATTTGAATTTGGCCTCGGTGAAATTAGCCCTAACAATTAATTCTACTTCCTCCTCAATGTTTTGCAATTTGCTTGCAGTCGATGTTGATGCCATAAATTGTTTCTTAGGGTTTCGGCAAGCAATAGATAACCAGTGTTTGGTAGTAAATAAACTTACTTGATATCATCTAAGAATTGTCGTCGGTTCGATCTACAATAGCTTTGAATTTTTTTGGAAAATCTTAAGCTTGAACTCTTCTCTGTAAAATCTCTATTCTTTGAAATCACAATGTAACAATGAACTCTGTTTCCACGTATTTATAGACTTTTTGATATTCCCACTCAAACTTTGGTGCATTAAATGCGTGACCTAACTTTTGATATGAAACAACTGTCAACTCAGTAATATCTACAATTTCCTTTTCTCAGTTGATATAGAATTTCTTCATTGGTTTGCACTATTGTCGGTTAACCTTGTATAGTGATTACCGATGGGTAACCAACTCTCGTTTCTTCTTTTACCGACTATGTGACATTTGTAAACTTATAACACATAAACCATAGTGCATCTTTATTCATGCAGATTTGGTATTTGTACATCATATATAAGGAACTGTATGTAAAATGTGATCATTTAAAATGTCAGTTCCATACATACCTTTGTCATCTTAAGTGGAGTTACCGATGTCACCCAATCCAGTGGATGAGGTTTCACCGACAGTGTTACTTGACTCAGCATTCTCATTAGATGCCTTCTTACACATTGTGTTCCTTAACTTCGTAATTTCTACAATGTTATATCCACTCTCAAATATATGGTTTTCATCTCATGCTCGGTCTCTGTAGTTCTTGCCTAAATGACCGACCTTGTGACAGTGCATACATGCCATTCCTGCATTTGTCCAGTTTCTTGATTGTCCAATCCGACTCTTTCTGTAACAATTTGCTGCAATATGTCCATATCGACCACATACAACACAACTAGTCCATGTATTATAATCCCAAACATATGAGTTACCTTGTCTCTTCGGTTGATATGGCTTTTGTTGTAGTTTCTCTTTAGGTGTCTAGACTTGTTTCATTTTTACCTTGTAGTCCCTTGCAGTGTGTCCATGCTTATTACAAGTATAGCATATTTTCTCCTTAGTAGTATTATTAGCAATGTCATTCTTCTTAGCTCTGCATTCATAAGCTGGATGTCCAAATTTACCATAGTAATAACAATATCCATTGAATTTAGGAATGACAGGAGGTTTACCTTGTGCTTTTCTTCTGCACACATTAGATGTATGTCCTAGTTTTCCACAGTGATAACATGTCAACACTTTAGGTTTCTGACTTTGATTATTGTTGAATTTTTCAGCTTGTTGTGATGATTCTCCTTCACTGGTGTAGCCTATACCGACTCTGCTTCCAAATCTTCTCTGATTAGTCAGGGAGTCATCAATTTTTTTAGAACTATCCTCGGCTATCTTCATCATTTCATTATGTTTCTTTTGTATCTTTATTTCATTTCTTAGTTTTTCATTATCTTCTCTGAGTATTGCAACATCTTCAAGTCTTCTTGATAATTCTCCATTTACTTGATTCATTTCTTGATTAATTGTCATCATCTGATTTGATACTTGGAAATGACAATTAGTGAGTCTCTATATTTCACTTTCTTTTTAATGACTTGTTCAGTCATTAGTCTTCGATCTTCAATAGCCAGATTCCAATCTTGTTCAACTTGTCTAGCATTGTTCATGATTTCCACCATTCTCACCATTTGAGATTCATGACCGATTTGAAGTGCTTTCACTTGCTCAGATAGATGTTGATTCTTTTTAGACAAGTCAGCGGTTATGCTTTTGGATCTGTCAGAGATGCTTCCAGAGCTTGATCCAATATAATCAAATATTTCATCAATAGGTTCTTCATGATAACTAATTTCATTTAGTTGAATTGCGAGGTTCTTTCTTTCAACCAATAATTTCTTCAGTTCTTCCTTGGCTTGTTTATACTGTTCCACAAACATTTGTATTTGTATCTTCTGATTCTCAATAGTCTTGTCAATTTTGTATCTCTCCATGACTTAGATCTTTACCCTTCAGTGGTTAGAATTTTCAACAAGAGAATCAAGGGCTCTGATACCAATTGTTGGAATTAGGAGAGATAGGTACTGAGAGGGGAGGGGTGAATCAGTGCCTTCAAAACTTTACTTGTAAAACCTTTCAGATATATAACTGTATACTGTGATAACCGATCAAAATAACTTGAACATAATTTCATAAATCAATCATCTAGTTAACTTGAGAAAGTAAACAAGATGAAATCAATATGACAATCACATAACACAAGTATTTTGGTAATGCAGAAACCCTTGTTAGAAGGTAAAAACTGTGGTGGGGATGACACCCACAAATTCTTCACTAATGCAGATAGAAAAGGTTTGCCTGTTAAGGCTACAACTTTTGATCACTTCTGGTGATCTTACCCTGTTAGGAGTAACATATTAGATCAGCTAGATCTACCTAGTTATAGGATTTTAACAACACTAATGAGGTGTGTACTCAGTTAAGAGATCTACATAAGACTGTTAAGTCTACTCTATTAAGAGATTTTATCAAAAAATCTACTACAATTGTTAGAAAGTAATAGGAAATTATCTACTTAGTTGAAAACTCAATTGTCTAAAATAGATCAATCAATGTTCATAAAAATATCACCTTAACTATGATGGTTCTCTACTCTATTCTGCTCAGTAGCCTTCTTTGATTCTGCTCAATCTGATATCCTCTGTACTCTGTTCTGCTTTGTAAACTGATTGATTTGAAGTTAGGCAATGGCTTCAAGTGCTCTGTGATTCATATATATCAGTTCACCAACCTCATAAAATGGTGCGAACATACAAAATATATAGTGTTCTATTTTTGCTGCCTTAGCAAAATTAGGTTACAAAACTAATCAAAACCCTAAGATCTATGGTGCAAAATTAACCTAGATCAACTATTACAATAAGATAAACATTACATTTAATGAGTATCTTTTATAATAAATTTTCCTTGATCTTGGTAAACCATTTTACGATCTGTTGTAATTGTCTGCATAGAAGAATGTGCCATTTTAGATTACTATGCTATTTTCTGTAATCATCAATAAATACTGTATAAGTTGCTCGGTGTATACTACGATGCTCAGTGTTTATTATCCATCAGTATCGGTGTCGCTGGTGCTCGGTAAACTATGTGATGTTCGCTGTAAAGGCTTAACCAACTGCTCTATCTTACTTCTGGTTACCGACCAACTCAATATAAGTAACCGACCGACCTATTTACTATCCTTTGATACTAATGACAACCTTAAATGCTCAATAGAGATTAACAAGCTAGACTTTGGTTGGTGGTTTTTCAAATGCACGATGATAAAGGCTCATTCTTTTGTAAAAATTCTTGCAAAGTCCACGATGACTTTTGTCTACAGCTCGAACAGCTCCGATACCATCAATTGAAAATCTGCAAACTTGTTTTTCTCATCTCTTGTCTTGTATATTGTTTTCTTCTCCAAGGCTTGAATTATTTATATTATGCATGTTCTGATGCCCAATCAATGTTATGCAAAATAAATAGTTTGATTTGTTTTCCCATAAATACACCAGAAAATGCATTGGTCACTTCCAGATTTCACATGCTCCACCAAGGCTCACTCCAATTTTAAAAAATTGTCATGTCTTCAAGTTGGGTAGAGGGATGTTGATACCTCTATTTAGATGCATCAAATTAATAATGTACATGATGTTTATAGAAGCCAGCACATGTTTCACAACCATTGCAACTTATACCCTACGCCAGGAGGATTATATTAAAAAGTAGTTTTCCATACTTTTTTGTAAAAGGCATTATTGTTGCTCTGAATATTTTCATCACTTCTTTTACATATTTTCTCTTTTTTCCTTGAATAGTCTTAGTTATAGTCAAATTTTGGCCAAAATATGCTTCAAGGTTCAACACATTTTCTGAGTAATACTTGAATCTGAATAACTATACGTATGGCAGGAGCATCTTTGATAAACTGTATACACTGCTCATTCATTCCTCATGACTCTGGCATATATAGTGATGAAATAGTTATCAATAAACTTCTATATATCACCCTGTTGTAATTTCCTGTATGTTTCTAATCGAATCCTCTATCCTTCATTATGCATAGTTGTGATACAAGAACTACATCTTTTCTAGTCTTCCTTTTGACAGTGATGTTGACATTTCTGATCTGACCCATTAATATCATTATAAAATCACAAGCCCTCAACATTCTTTTGATTAGTATATTGTTTTAACATAAGTAGTGGGTAAGATCTAAAAATTCTCCCTTTAGTATGATATTTGGGACTCTAAAATTTTGCCAAATTTTAGAGTTCCATCAGTCAAAACTCACAGTGTTCCTCAGTTCAAACAACCAACATTGTGTATATGTTCCAACAACTTTGAATGGCCGAATAAATGCTAATGAATACCTTTTTTGGAACAAACAATCGTTCGAACACCACTGACGACTCCGGGGTGAGCAATAGGATGAGGGAAAATATGTATTCTAGTGTTTTTCATTAACAATTAGTCAGTTAGGGGACAATTAGAAGTTATTTTATAAAAGCATAACGTTGCACATCCACATCTGTCGTAGTAATCTTATTAATAAAAGAACTCTTGCCAGCATTAGGTTACCCATAGATCAAAATAGGCATGGTATTGGGGTAACTAGATGACAACCTTGCCATATGCTACCTCACCTGTTCAAGGTCATGTCTTTATATTGTGACTGTCCCATGGAACAAGGAACACACCAACGAATATAAATGTTTGATTCCATGTGATCTTGGATAGGTTTTGAGGTATAAATATTGCCTTATATTATATTTATACATTTTTGCATTCATTTCATTACTTTTTTTATTATTACAGTCAAGGAATTGACTATTATTGAGGACAGTGGTTGGCATTTGTAGCACAGTCAGAAAGTTAAACATACATCGATAAACATACAAACATAACTATAAGGCATGGGAAATTTACAAAGCATAAGACATCCACATAAACATAAATTAGTATACATCAATACACCAAACACATGAATTGCATAACTAAAACATAAAAAAAAAATATTTGTAGGGCATGAAACCAAACATATATGTCCAATAATGTCATACATTGAATATATTCAATACAGTTAAACTAGCTTCCTCAAAGCCAAATGGATGTACAATGCATCACTTATACAATATACAAAAAATATGTCCACTAATGCCATATAGGCATACAATCCATATCCCTAATCTAGTCCTTTCCCGCCAGGGGAAGAAAAAAAATCCCAAGCTGTCTTCGATTGTCGCATCAATGGAGATGCAGTGGATGCTATAGTATTCTGAGTGTGCTCACTCATCCTCCTGTCTTGACTCTTCTATAGCTTGAGCTAATAAAAAAAATTTAAGCATCAATAACTAATATACATCAAAATTGAACTATACAATGACATAAAATTAAATATTCGCTTACTGCTAGCAAATAGTCACTATGTTCATCCACCGAAGGTGCATGCTGGCGATTTGGAGTAATAAGTCCCTACAACAATTATCAAAATAATAATTAAAATACATACATGAATATCATTATAAAATTCAATACAAACTATTAAAATAACAATTAAAGTTAAGTGATCTCTTTCATACCTCAGTCAGTGCTTCAGAACTAGCTACTACTACAGCTACTCCACAATCCAAAGTATCACGGATAGAAGGAGGAGTCTCTGATGTCAATAGCTGGAAATGAAATAAAAAAGTATTATGTAGTTATCAAGATTACATATATTTTTTACAACCCTACTAATGAGTAAATGATACCTCCGTGAAGGTTCCACTGCGTCCTTTGGTGTGCGGTGTCGAAGTTAAAGCTCCAACATTCAACTAGTGCACATGTACATGGAGAATTATAAGATAACCATTCATATAAGAACGTACTACTGACATGTTAATTATAATGCATTATTACATATATACATGTGGACTCAATGGTGATGTCACAAAGCCAGGTGAAAGAATGTGATCATCGTACCTCTGGATTTTGATCATAATTTGTGTATTAATTTAGTTATTCATTCATTTATTAATTAAATATAATCAAGTAAATCAAATTAACATGCAAACAAAGATACCTCAAGGAAAGTGGCATGATGCCCTTCGTTGTTTGTTGTGAACATCGATGGTCCACCAGTGAACGTCTAATGCACATGCACAATAAGTTATGATACTGATGCAGGAGCATCCTGGGTGTAAGAGCAATCTTGCATCACCCAAAAAAATATTTCTATTTTTATATTCAATAAGGGCTATTTTGTGCAGAGCTGCTATTTATGGAAAGTTACTATTTTTGGTAATTTTCGTATGTGCTCAGAATGATCTGATTTCTTTCTTGGAGGTTCATTTTGGTCATACAAGTCTGCCAGTAAAGTTTCATTGCCAGATCAAGTGTATATTGGAAGATATTGAAGATTTTCGGTATTGGCAGCAGGGGACAGAAACTTTGAACTCAGTTTTGAAGGCTTTAGAGGCCCCGGATGAGGTCGAATTTTGGGCTGAAAGAAGCTTGCTTAGTTCAAGCGTTGTAGAGCTCCTCGCGCCCTTTTCGAAATGGGGTTACAATAGTCAATCGGGTCAACTGGTGATGACTTATGGTCTTCGGAAGTTGGGTCACTTGAAATGGCGGAAAATGATTTTTCTTCAAAATTTCTGTTCGGGTTTCAAAATTTATTTTGAGCCGACTATGATGTAATGAAATGTAAAATAAAAATAATTCTAAGTTTGGTCGGCCTTATTGGCTAAAATTCTGGAACCTTCCCAGGCGGTGGAAAATTGCCTATATAAGGAAGGCTGTATTATTGTCTTAGGCAGTTCAGAATAGTTCTGGGTAGTAGATCTGGGTAATAGTTCGAGGCTTTGTCCTACGGAATATTGTAAGGGAATGCCCATGTGGCTTTGCATATTGTAATTCTGAAAGTTTGTAATTCCACATTTGTGGAGATAATAAGAAGCCAATTTTCTGTTCTTGCATATTGTTGTTGTTTCTCTATATCTGTTATGTGTTTGTGGTATTAAGGGGAGCACCCTTCATCAGATACAATTATTCATATAATTACATAATAATCAAATATGTTAATTAAAATGTTTTATTCGATACATACTTGTGGAATTGTTGAAGATGTGTAGAAGGGGACATGAGGATCATTACCACTTCCACTACCACCGCCACTGACACTCTTGCCTTGAATTTTCATCATAATCAATAGATACTAAATTAATTAGTTATTCTTTTATAAATGAAATATAATCAAAGCAATTTAATGAACTTGGAAATATTTACCTATGTATCAATGCCAAATGCCATATTTAGAAAGCTATTAGTCATCATTCCAGGGTCCTCTTCCTCTCTCTCACCAGTACCAAATGTGCTCAAGCATCCACATGACCAACAAATATGCCCCCTCAAGGATTGACCATGGTCACCCTCAACTAAACGAGTGGCACATTGAATGAGAGTCTGTGTCAGAACACTAATCGTGCCTAGTGTGTCTGCCTCTATATGTTCCTTCACAATGGAAGGAATAGTAACATGATCCACCTGTGGCTTGCCAATAGGAACCCTAGGTGTGTTAGGGTCATGATGTACCCCCGCTCGATCAAATGATGACCCCCCTCCTCTACCCTTAGAATCTAGATAGTCAAAATAATTTGGCACCTCCTCGAGTACAAACTCACAATAGAGTTTCCTCAAAAAATATATAGGAACCTCATGATTGTTACAAGGAGGAAAATCAAAGACCATCCACCATTGCTCCCAAAAATTTCTTTTAATGTCTTCATTTAAGCACCAATGAATTGGGAACCTCCTTGTAGTTCTAAGAGTATCTATGTCCTCTGGTTTTTTAAATAGCTTGCAAATATCATCTTTTGTTATTTTTTTCTTTTTTATGTCCGCATAAGATAATTTATTGGTATAATATTATTTTTGTTCTTCTCTTTTATCCTACCATAAATTAATTTTCCCATTAACTGAGCTTACGTGGGTCAAGATTGCTTCCAATGATTTTGCAAGTCTTTCCCTTTCAGTATTTGTCCCACTAGAATCTTTTAACCTAGTAATTAAAGAATCTAATTTTTTTTGCCCTCTTTCAATTTGGTTCATCAAATTTTGTTGTATTCTAGGAGGAGGTTTCTTGATTGGTGGAGGCAATTGAGGTTCATTTTCTTCATTTGTTTCTTCAGGAGGAGACAGAGGGTTTGGTGGAGATTTTGGTGGAGGGTTTGGTTGAGGGAGATTATTTCTTCCTCGCAATTAAAAAAATTACATTTTAAAATCTTCATTACACACAAATTTAAACAAAAACAAATTTTAACAAAATAAATTGCTACAAAACTAAAATTTTAAAACAAATAAGAGGCATGGGCTGTAAAAACACTTACCTCTTCTTCTGGATTGAACTTGATGATGTCGTGGATCCATTTGATGGATGGATGAACGAAAAAAATGGATTCACAAGCCAAAAGAAGAGTTTGTGTGTGCTTAGGAAGCCCTTCTTAGCTGCAAACGTGTGTTTAAGGAAAGCAAAATGAGCTTTCCCACCCGCAGCAAGCTTTAAGAAGGCTTTTTTCAAAGCTTGTGCATGCTATAGGGTGCACGCGCTTTGAAACATACTAAAAAGGTGTTTTTCAAAGTGTGTGCGCCCTATAGGGCGCACACACTTTGTTTTGGATTGCCTAAGCCTAAGGCTTGTGCAACCCAAGCCATAGGGTGTGTGCCCTATAGGGCGTATGCCCTTTAGTGTGTACGCACTATGCATGATGGGGGACCAAAAAGAAAAGTGGCATCTTTTTGGTCCCCCATCTTTGTGCATATACCCAAAAGTGTCAAATGTGCATAGCTGATAACACTATGCAATAGGAAATTATTTTATAAAATTGATAAAAATACATTTACAATCAAATATTTTATGTTAAAATATGTAATAGAAATTTTTTATATAAAATTCATAAAAACATATTTACAATCAATTACATAAAACTAATAAAACTTAATCACTTATCATATTCATTTCAAATCCAATTTCAAAACATAAATAAATTATCTCTTTCAATCTTTTTAACCTTTTCTTAAAATTAATATTATAATTTTTTATCCATTCAAATACATATTGTCTATTGTCTTTCTTTATTAAAAAATATTCATACATATTTTATCTATCCTCTTTATAAAAAATAATTTACTTAGAATATAATTTATATACTAATAACAACAATTATTAATTTTTAAAACACAAAAACAAAACACTTCAATTTTAAACATATTATAAATATGTAAAATTAAAAGTTGTCATTAATTTACTGGATGTTTCATAAATAAGATAAAATTAAATTTTTCATAAAAATTATACAGCCAAAACAAAACACCATAATTTAAAAATAAAATTCACTATGTTAAATTAGACAGGAAATATCTATTTTAATTCAATATGGAGTGTACGAAACTGCGTGAATGAGCCCCACATGAAAGCGTATCAATGGTGGACGTGAATTTTTTATGAATGCGTGAAGTTTACGTGATGTTGACCTTTCAAATGAAAAATATTGCATTTTAGATCTGGGGGTCTGTACTAAAATGACACAATTTCCACAAGTAATCGGTGGTAGTTATACTCTCGACAAAATGCACCATAAACTATGATGCAAAGGAGGAGATGGTGGGGCCAACAAATGGCACACCCTACCAGATCCACCATACTCAACAACATGTAGAAGCAACAATAAACAATAGTGAGAGAGAGAATGTGAAATCTTTCATCTATTATCTTCAAATTGAATCATACATGACGGGCTATAAGGCCTTCCTTGTTACAGCCAAGAATTACAATAAATCACAGTCCTCAAACATGCAAGGATCTGCGAACAATCTCCAAATTATATCTTCTATCTTCTATCAACTTCACTATCAAAAACTCCTTAAACTCTAACCAAACAACTACATTTATACAAGAGGCTACCAAATCAAGTCGGCCTTCAGATCCATAATAAATGGAAGGGATGACCAGATCTAGGTCCACATGCTTCCCAATAATGGATACCAATGTTAAATCTACGACCCAAATTGAATGCACAATTTGGCCTCAACAGAAACTCAAAAGAAACCTATTGGTAAGCAAAGCCAACCGAGCACCAGAGAAGCATCATCGAGTGCCAGGGAAATAAATGACCAACACCAGCGAACAAAGGAAACTGAGCAAAACTGAACCAACTCAGTCAAAGAAGGAACCGACCAACACAAACAAACTCAAATATGTTTTTGGTGACATAGGATTTCCAAGGACCCGAGATGATCCTGCATCAGACACCTAGGGTTATTTGAAATGATTCTTTGAATCATGAAATAGGAATGGTCTAAGCTACATCCAACTCAGACTATGAAATCCATGAACTATCTTCAATCAGTCTATTCTTCCACTTTACCAGATATTCCATATACTATTTTCCTCTTCTACTTCTGCCAATTCTCTGCTCCAAGATATGCTCAACTTCTTCATTCTGCATCTTAGGATAGTCCATCAGTACTATCATGTCTTCATTAGGTTCATGATACTCATACAAATCAGCAATGTTGAAAATAGGTGATATGTCCATGTCATGAGGTAACTCGATCTCATATGCATTCCCACTGTCAAATTTCCTCAAAATCTTGCAAGGTCCAAACTTCTTCATCTTCAGCTTCCCATATGTTCCAACAGGAAATAGACCTTTCTTCAAATGAACCATCACTTCATCACCAACATCAAAAGTCTTATGGCTTCTTGATCTATCAACTCTTTCTTTTTATTTCTGATTACTCTCTTCCAGCTTCAGTTTCACATCTTCATGCAATGTCTTCATGTATTCAACAAATTTTACTCCTTCAACAATTCTCTTTCTTTCATCAGCAATATCCCTCAAATCAGATATACCTCTCGGTTGTATGCCATTCACAATCTCAAAGGTTGTTTTTCTAGTACTCCTATTCACTAAATTATTATATGCAAATTTTTCTTGTGCCAACATAGAATCCCAATTGCTTGGTGTGTCTTCAACTAAACATCTCAAAAGATTTTTTAGACTTCTATTCACAACTTTTGTCTGTTCATTGGTTTGTGGGTGAAATGTAGAACTATACTTCAGCTCGGTACCAAACTTTCTCCAAAGAGTCTTCCAAAAGTATCCAACAATTTTACTATATCGGTCAGAGATGATACTCCTTGGTAATCCATGCAATTTGACAATTTCCTTAAAGAATAGATTTGCTACATGTACTGCATCTGATGTCTTTCTACAGGGTATAAAATGTGCCATTTTATAAAATCTATCCACAAAAACAAATATAGAATCATTACCTCTCACTATCTTCGATAAGCCAAGAACAAAATCCAAACTGATGTCAATCCAAGGTTTCTCAGGTACAACAATTGGTGTATACAATCCAGTATTCTAACTTACTCCTTTTGCAACTTGACAAATTTCACAACTTTTCACAAATTTCTGAACATATTTATACAATTGTGGCCAAAAGTATTTCTCCTTAAGAAAATTCAATGTCTTATCAATAACAAAATGTCCAGCCAAACCACTACTATGTTTCTCCTTTATCAAATTCATTCTCATAGGTCATCTCGGTATACACATCTAAATACCTTTAAATAACATACCTTCTTGAATAAAATATTCATCCCATTTTGTACTCGGTTGATCTTGCATAGGTGCTATGCACTTTCTCCATGGCTTAGAAAAATGAAGATCAACTTCATAAGAATCTCTCATCTCATCAAAACCAAGAACTTCAATTTTCATCTTGGTCATCAAAGATCTTCTTCTACTCAATGCATCAACAACTCGGTTAGTGACTCCACTCTTATGCTTTATTAAAAATGTATAACTCTGCAAATACTCAACCCATTTCATAAGTCTCTGATTCAACTTATTCTGACTACCCAAATACTGTAAAGCCTTATGATTAGTATACAACACAAATTCATTCGGTATCAAATAATGTCTCCATTTCTTTAGTGCTTGAACAATAGCATAGAATTCTTGATCATACACAAAATATTTTCTTCTTGCATCATTCAAATTTTCACTAAAGAAAGCAACAGGTTTACCTTCATGACTCAACACAGCTCCAATTGCACTACCACTTGCATCACATTCCACTTGAAATACCTTATTGAAATCAGGCAATTCAGCAACCTTCTGCTTCAGAGTCTCAAAACTTTTATCAGCTCTATGTGTCCACTTGAATTCTCTTTTGTCTCCTCTCATAGTCTCAATCATAGCATTACAAATTAAACTGAAATTCCTTATGAACTTTTGGTAAAAAATTGCAAAACCATGAAATGATCTTACCTCACTAGCACTCTCAGGTGTAGGCCAATTCAAAATAGCTTCAACCTTTTCAGGATCCATCTTCAAACTATCAGCTGAAATTACAAATCCCAGATACACAATCTTTTCTTTCATGAATGAGCACTTTTTCAAATTTATCAGCCACTTTTCATCTTTTAGTCTCTGAAAAACTTGTCTAACATGCAACAAATGTTCTTCTATGGTATTACTGAATATTAGAATGTCATCAAGATATACAATCACAAACTTACCCAAGAATTTCTTCAAAACTTCATTCATCAACCTCATAAAAGTACTCGGTGCATTAGTTAAACCAAAAGGCATAACCAACCACTCATACAAGCCTTCTTTTGTCTTGAAAGAAGTCTTCCATTCATCACCTTCTTCGAATCTGATCTAATGATACCCACTCTTCAAATCAATTTTGGTAAAATACTTCACTCTAGTCAAACTATCCATTATCTCATCCATTCTCGGTATAGGAAACCTAAAATTCATTTTTATCTTGTTGAATGCTCTAGAATTAGTACACATTCACCATTCTCCATTCTTCTTCAGTGCCAATATAGTAGGTACCACACAAGGACTCAAAATTTCTCTAATCAAACCTTTCTCTAGCAACTCTTGAATTTGTCAGTTCAATTCCTGATTCTCAGTAGGTGTTAACCGATGAGGTGCCTTATTCGATAAACTAGCTTTAGGGATTAAATCCATACAATGATCAATGCTTCTCTTCAGTGGAAAACCATCAGGTATTATCATAAATGATTTCACTATACTCAGTGAGTAACTTATCAATCTCCTCAAGAACAATATCCTCTATTTTCTTACCCGGTTTCTTAGGAATCATAGAAAAAAATACATCATTCTTCTTCAAATCCTTAACAAACTTTCTTCCTTCCATCAAACAAACTTTCACAGATGTGCAAACATTACTAACAGGTTCTTCCATCCAAGGTAACAAGATTTGTCTTCTCCCATCAGCCCAAATAGTATATTTATGCAATCTCCCATCATATATAGCATGTCTATCATATTGCCAAGGTCTACCCAATAAAATATGACAACAATCCATAGGCATGATATCACACAACACCTTATCATAGTACTTTCCAATTTTCAAATTCACATAGCATTGTTCACTTGCCAAGAGTGTATCCTCATCTTTGATCCATGAAATCTAATAGGGTTTCAAATGTTCCAACCTTTTCAACTGCAATTTGTCACCATTTCCTTAGATTCCAGATTCTTCGAGCTACCACTGTTAATTATTACCTTCCAAACTTTGTCAGAAATTCTACATCTGGTCTTGAACAAAATTTTCCTTACTGGATCTTCCTATTTACCTTCATTCCAAAGTGCTCTTCTTACCATCAAGTTATTTTTCTTCCCAGGTTCATTCCGTGACTCTTCTTACAAGAAAGCATTTCTACTACTACCAGCCTTCTTACTTGCATGTGTACATTCAAATGATCTATGTCCTTCTTCTCCACAATTGTAACAAGTTCCTCAAAAATTACCTCTACTATAACCACCTCGGTAGTTACTGCCTCTGCCTCTAGATTAACTTTCACCTTTCCACTCAATCTTTCCTTTATCCAGATATGTCTTTTTAGGTTTAGATCTACTATTTTCACCATTGGATCTACCTCTTCCTCTAGGGAATCTACCACCTCTACCTCTTTGTCTTTTCTCATGTATCTTATTCAATTTCTCTTCATCTTTCAATGCAAATTAATATGCCTCTTCAATGTTCTCCAATTTGACCAAACTGATTTCTTCTTGGATGGAAACCCTCAAACCATTTAGGTATTTAGCAATTCTTTCCACATCATCTTCATCATGTCTAGATCTAATATCTAATCTATAGAATTCCTCAGTATACTCTTTTACCGAGCTATCTTTCTACCTTAAACTTTGCATTCTCCTAACTAGGTTAATCTGATAATCATAAGGTAAGAAATTTCCTTTCAACTTATTTAGCATTTTATTCCATACCTTGATTTTATCTTTTCCTTTCCTCTTTCTATCTAGCTACAGATGTTCCCACCATAAGGATGCATGACTTTTCAACTTTGTGCTTGCAATTTTCACTTTCTTTTCCTCAGGAATGTTTTCATACTCAAAATAATTTTCCATCTCAGTGATCCAGTCCACCAATTCATCAGAATCCAATTTTCCACCATACTCAGGAGGATTATAATGTGGTGTCAACTTCAGACTTGTCAAAGCCTTCAGGAATCTTTCCTCACCCTAACCCATCACAAGTCTAGGTTCTTCATTGCCTTGTTCCACCTTAATTTAATCATCACTAACATCTTCAAGATGTCTTCCTCTTCTCTTTGCTTTTTCAACAGCTTATAATCTAGCAGCAAGTTGTCTCAACATGTCTACCAATCTTGGATCTGCATCTCACATCCCACGAACCATCTTGAAAACCCTCTGCAATTGCAGGTCAAATCACAATCTACCACCCCACAACAATTCAATTAGGGCTTCACAAGAAGGAACCTACAAACCTAGATTCACAAATCTAGATTAAGATCTAACCTCGCTCTGATACCACCCAACGCAAAGGAGGAGATGGTGGGGCCAACAAATGGCACACCCTACCAAATCCACCCTACTCAATAACACGCATAAGCAACAACAAACAATAGTGAGAGAGAGAATGCAGGATCTTTCATATATTATCTTCAAATTGAATCATACATGTCAGGCTGTAAGGCCTTCCCGGTTACAGCCAGTTATTACAATGAATTACAAAAGTCCTCAAACATGTGAGGATCTATGAACAATCTCCAAATTCTATCTTCTATCTTCTATCAACTTCACTATCAAAAACTTCTTAAACTCTAACCAAACAACTACATTTATACAAGAGGCTACCGAATCAAGTTGGCCTTCGTATCCATAATCAATGGAAGGGATGACCAGATCTAGGTCCACACACTTCCCAATAATGGATACCAATGTTGAATTTGTGACCCAATTTGAATGCACAAGTCGGCCTTAATAGAAACTCAAAAGAAACCTGTCGGTAAGCAAAGCTAATCGAGCACCAGACAAGCATCATCAAGGGCCAAGGAAATAACTGACCAACACATGTGAACAAAGGAAACTGAGCAACACCGAACCAACTCGATCAAAGAAGGAACTAAGCAACACAGACAAACTCAAATATGTTTTTGGTGACATAGGATTGCTAAGGACCCGAGATGCTCTTGCATCAAACTAATTTTTTTATTTTCAGATTTCCATTTTAGCAATCATTTTTTTCCAAATTTTTTTGGATGTTTTTGATTCAAAACATGCAGATCATGAAGAACAGATGCTGAAAATTTCACAAAAATCTGTTGTGTTTTTGGATTTTTTAAATTTGGTCACTGGTGAATTCTGTCTGGAGGATAGCCATGTCCCAAGTAATCAATCGTGTACCGACCACTATAATAAAGAAATGTCTATTCAATGCAGGACTTTGTCATATTTCTATCAAAAGTCCATGTGAGTGCAATTTCATGGAAGTTGTTGGTACTCAACCCTTGCTCCTTTATAATCAATTGCCCTACTCCTTACCCTACCAATTCACTCTAAACCTAATGGCCAAGTTATTTTTGTTTTCTATTTTTATTCACCTATTTCTTCTTTTCTTCTTCTGTGAATGTTTTCACATGGAATGGGAAGCCATTCTTCAATTCAAAGACGGCTTAAATTACTCTTCTTACAACCTCTGGACTAATTATGTCTCTACCAAATTTAGTTTGTGGGAGAAGGGAGGGGATTTATGCCTCTAGGATGACATTACCTACCATAACATCACCCATCATGTACTTGTTGTTCACATTATGTTCCACAGAAATAGAGGTTTCATGTCTGAGATCTTGTGCACCCTCACTTTTCTTACCACCATAAGGCTAGATGAATCATTACCCTTCTATGTGGATAGATTAATAGGTACTCTTCCTCATTGGTTTTGCAACCTCACTTTTCTTACAAACATAAGGCTAGCTCGATTGGGATTATCAGGTACACTTCCTGACTATTTAGGGAAACTATCTTCTCTCACAGAACTAGATTTATCTCATAATAATTTCAGTGGGAACATTCCATTGTCATTTGGAAACATGTCTGCTCTCACAAAACTAGATTTATCTTGGAATAATTTCATTGGGAACATTCCATTGTCCTTTGGAAACATGACTTTTCTAAATGACTTATATCTTTCTAATAATAAACTAACAGGAAGCATTATGTCTTCTCTTTCTAATCTATCTTCTCTAAAATGCTTAGCTTTGTCCAATAATCAGCTTACAAGAAGCATTCACTCATCTCTCTCTAATCTTTCTTCTTGACATTTATTAGACCTTTCTTTTAATCACTTGAGTGGTTGTATCCCTGAGTCCTTAAGCAATCTATCTTCACTACATTTATTGGATCTTTCATACAACCAGCTAAATGGAACTCTTCCCCTCTCATTTTCAAATATCTCCTCCCTTACTCAATATATACTGAGAGGAACGTATTCAATTTGAGGAACTCTTTGTCAAACCTACCCTCTTCACTTGAATCACACTCTCTCACATTCAATAGTGGTCAAATTATTTCAGAGACTTTCTTTCACAACCTTGGCAAATTAACATTTCTAAGGCTATCCAATTGTGTATTTAAGGCCAGCCCCACTTGGATTCCCTCATTCTAGTTGAATAGCTTACTTCTAACATTGTGCAAGACAGATGGTCAAATTCCATCATGGATTTCAACTCAATTCTCACTTGAAGGGTTGATATTAGCTGGCAATAATCTTGTTGGATAAATTCCTCCTTGGTTACTAGATATGAGGCTTCTCTACATAAATCTCACAACAAATCATCTGTATGGTCCCCTCTTGCTAAATACTTCATCTTGGAATGACTTGTGGGTCTTGGATGTATCTAAAAATGCCTTTTATGGATAGATACCATCAACTTGGCCACCTGGTATACAAGCATTATTTCTCAACAATAATTCATTGACAAGAAATGTTCCTCCAATGTTGTGGGGTTGTTATTCACTACATATATTAGATCTGGCAAATAATCATTTCAATGGAATCATCCCTCCAAGTTTAGCCAATTGTTTAGAGCTTGAAATCTTAAATTTGGGGGATAATAGGTTGATGAGAATCATACCATATGATTTTGGTAAGCTAAGTTATTTGCACTATCTAATAATAAAAAATAACAAGCTAACTGGATCATTCCCTCCCTCAATATCAGAGTGTTCAGAATTGATTTTTTTTTATATTGGGCAGAATTTATTGGAAGGTCATATTCTAAAGTCAATAGGTAATTTTTCAAAGTTGTGAGTGCTAGCAATGAGTAGGAATAATTTTGAAGGTAGTATTCCTATAGAAATTGTGTAGTTGAAACAGCTTCAAATCTTGGACCTTTCTTCAAATCACCTATCAGGGCTTATACCACGTGGTATTTTCAATTTGCAAGCAATGATGGTAGAACCACACCAAGAATTTTGTGTGGTTTTAATGGATCTAAACAACATTCCAATGTCATATGCCAATTATATATACAAGAATGGATTGAAAATGGATTCTAAAGGCAGAGATGAGGATAGCGCATATATTTTTACCAACATGGTGTCCATTGACCTTTCAAGCAATCAATTGAATGGGGATGTTCCTTTTGATTGTGGAAAGTTGAAGGGGTTGAAGGTGCTCAACCTTTCTATGAACAATTTGAATGGTACTATTCCAAATAGTATTGTACAATTGAGTTGGTTGGAATCATTAGACTTTTCAAACAATAATTTTTTAGGACAAATTCTAGATCTTGGTTCTTTGAGCTATTTGGGAGCCCTCAACTTTTCCAACAACAATCTCTCATGTAGTATACCACAAGGAGGGCACATGACAACATTTACTAATTCATCATATTTAAATAATCCAAATTTATGGGGATGCCCACTTGCAAAGAAATGTCATTGGCCAGAATTTTCTCTGGCTCCTCTTATTTCTACATTTGATAATGAAGAAGAGAAGAGAAAAGAAAGTGTATGGTATAAGATTGGATTTGGACTATCATTTGGAGCAGGTTTTGCATCAGTGGTGATATTTATTGTATTGAAAAAGAAATAGGAATATACATACTTCAAGGGAGTTGACTTGATCTTGAAATTTCTCTTCCCTTGGCTTCACAATTTGACATTATGAAAGTATGTATTTTTTGTTGAGGTTAATCAATATAAATATATTGTAGTAGTTCTAAGAGTATTCAATTGATCATTTATTTTTAAAGATTATTTTAAATTATGTATTTTTTTTATATTTATTTGTTTGTTGTTTTATAGATCTTAGAACTATTGTAAGGATTTTTCATGTATATGAATAATTTTTGGATTGAGTGAAATAGTTTATTATTCATTATTTATCTAATTAATTATATTCATAAGTTCTAGATGTTGAATGGCTATTATAAATGAAAATTAGAACTATTACATATTTTTGACCTTCAATTCACATCAATTTACGCTCCTTTTATTTTGGTGTGCTCTCTTCAATTTGTATTTTCATATTTGTATTGTAATAAAAGTCTATACTTCATTTTAAACATGTTGTCCATAACAAATTAAAATACAATCTTTACAAATAAAAAATACAACGTTTGGTTGTTGTTAAGGTTATTATTTGAATTATTAGCATGATTTCATTTGAATGACTATTACAAAATAAAATAAAAATTCATATATGTATTGTAATAAAGTGCTTCATTAGTAAACATGTTATCTATAAAATAATAAAAAAAATTAAAAAAAATTCAAATTCAAAATGACAATGTTTGGTTGTTGTTAAAGGTTATTTTTTAAATTATTAACATGATTTCATTTGAATGACTATTATAAAATAAAATTAGAATTGTTAAATATTTTTGACCTTCAATTCTCATTAGCTTATAGTCCTCTTTATTTTGATGTGATCTTTTTACTTTTCTATTTTCATAGATGCATTGTAATAAAAGTCTATACTTCATTTCTAAACATATTGTCCATAATAAAAATGATACATTTTTCAATGAAAAATTCACAATTTTTTTTTGTAGTTAAGGTTATTATTTTAATTATTAACGTTGTTTGAACATT
This sequence comes from Chamaecyparis obtusa, assembly GCA_027943335.1. Lineage (NCBI taxonomy): Eukaryota > Viridiplantae > Streptophyta > Pinopsida > Cupressales > Cupressaceae > Chamaecyparis > Chamaecyparis obtusa. The sequence goes on from BSBK01006301.1 coordinate 724,221, forward strand.
TTTAAATCAAAATCTCATAAAATAGTATTTTCAAATATATTGGTAATTCACTTAAAATTGTTATGTATTTCTACAAACTTAATATGAATAAAATTTTTACAAATTTTGTTCCTTTAATTTTTTATTAAATCACTCTTCACTTTTCATCAATCATTAAAAACAAACAAGCAAACAAACAAACCAAAAGAATTTAATTTAACATATCATCTAATTGTGACATTTTAAAAACCAAATTTCACTACAATAGATGAAGCTTTTATGACATAATTTCATATCTAAATATAGATATATGTATCTTTATATTTATCAAATGAAAAATGGTGTACTATTTGTAACATGGTGTCACTCCTTATTTATCTAAAGTAATTTGAGAGTGCATATGTGTGAACTAAAATAAATTAAAACACAATTTATTTAAACAAGAGATGCATTGTGCCAAGTGCCTCCCTATTAAGTGTTACATATAGTAGTTATTATTAGGTAGACTCATTGATTATTGTAGTAAGATTAGTGGAAACACAGAACATTCATGTACATCATTAGTTGTCTAGTTGATTCCTCTTTGTGATGGTCTATATCAGTCACATGGCTTATTGGTAGCTATTATTAATAATATGGTAGACTAATTTCTCTACACATTTTGGATCCCTTTTTCTTGGTGATGTGTAGTAAGATAAATTGCTATATCAACAAGGAACTTAAGGATAGAATTTTCTTCAATCTTATTTTCAATCAAGTTGGTCAACTTGAATGTTTTTCTTTTTCTTTTTTGCAAGTGTGTTTGGATAGGTTCAAAATTGTGTTCAGTTAGTCACGTTAGAATAAGAAAACACGAGCATCAAGATTATTTGTATAATCTTGCATCCTTATTTAGTATTCACAACCATGGATTTCAATAAACAACTCATTCAAATTTCATATATGGAATGTCTTCGATGTAAAAATAATTAAACTTCAGTATATGATTAGTAAAAAGTTATTATTATTTAAAGAACTATTATACAAATATTTTAGATATTTGTACCTATTTATTTTTGTACAATTATAATGATTCTATATTATTATAGAGATGATAAATATATGAAAATTGAATAAAGTATTGATAAACAATCAAAATATTAAATACGACCAATTGTTGGATAGACAATAATAAATTAGGTAGGTATTTTTAAATTATAGTGTCAAAGTTTTTTTTAAAAAAATTGTATATTTGATTGAATAGATATGAAATTTCATTAACTCATTAATTGAAGTGGCAAATTTTATTTAAAAAAGATAATAAAAAAAATAAAAAAATTTGCAATGACTCTTCCCAACATCAACCAATAGCTATAGATATAAAGATAAATTACATTTAAATATTATTAAATAAAAAAGTATTTATAGACAATAAAATTGTTGCTCATTTTTTTTAATTTTATAAAATGATTGATTGAACTAATAAACAAATTGGATGTAATGGATGCATTAGTATTCCTATCATAAGTACGAACTAAAATATACCTTTTTAAATGTACAAATTCTAGATAAATGAAATGATAGATGAAGTCTAAACTATATGGGGAAATGTTGAAAAAAGGATAACTTGGTTCTCCGATTTCCCACCCACTTGACCTGCAAATTCCCGCTCAAACTTATCAAATTTTCTTTATACATGGTGCCAGCTTCTGGGCTAGGCATCCCCCCCATAGATTGACCCTCCCCTCATTATGATAAATACTTTGGTGTCCTCTAGCTTCACTTTTGTGTACAAAGATTTGGCGATTCTTTAGACACGTCCAAAACTCTATTTGGAGTTTATGCTAACAATCATGATGGTGAGAAGAATGATGAAGGAGCTTCAAAATCAGAATTGAAGGGTTAATGGGACCCAAGATAATGCCTTGGGTTTCATTTTCCCAAATATTGTTCACTTAGAGGAAGGGATGACAATTTGTCTCATGGATGTTATCACGAACATGATTGTGTCCTTAATGTAGTTTTTGCTAGTTGGAAATTTCTTCTATTTTCAGCCAACGATTGACATGCTCTGTAAATGGGCTGCAACTCGATAAAAAGGTAGTATCTACATTTATGCTATGTCAGGGGGACTAATTCAATTCAATTTTATGGCTAAAGAGGATCTCTATTTTATCCTCTCTAGTTTGTGGACTTATGGGAAGCCTTTTCTAGTTCTAGATATAAATAGAAATTGGGGTTTGATCTATTAGCTGAACCCAATAGGATGACTCTGATTTGGGTCAGTATGCCCGGCCTTCTTCTAGATTTTTGCGATGAGCAGATCTTTCGTTGGGTTGGTAATACCTTCAACCAATATGTCACTGTGGATGTTGTCACCCTGGTGAAATCTAGGTTAATGTTTGCACACTTCTATGTTAATATGGCTATTAATAAATCTCTCCCCAACTTTATTACTTTAAAGTCTAAATGGGAGAAATGGACTCAAGCCTTACTTTATGAAAATTCTATTCTCTACTAGTAGAGATATGCCAAGATTGGTCATGTTATTTTAGATTGTAAAGCCTCAGCTCCAAAAGATCCTAAGATGAAGGAGAAGTATTATTCCCTTTCGAGTTCTAGGGAGAAATTGTAGAAGAACTAAAACTCTAGTGAACTAGATGATTACCTCTTTACTGGTGGTATTCTAGAGATAATAAAATCACTAGGCCCTATGGTGCAAGATAATATGAATAGTAATGAAAGGATTGACATACATAGTTCTCTAGAGGAAGGGGAAATCCCTCTCCCTGAGAGTAATAGTCTTCCTTACTCAAGTGATCTTCTCATTTATAGGGAAATGACTTTAAAAGAATCAATATCCACTTCTATTCTATTATCTATAGCTAATAATGATGGCATATCATGTAAATATTCAACCATTAATCTACCCCTTGGAGTTACCTTGGAAGAGGTTGGTGATTCTGGCTAGCAATTGAAGGAAGTAGTGGAAGTGACCCCTAACATATGTAAAAAAAATCATGCTATCTTGAGAAAAAATATGCAATATCCCTCTATGGATCATTATGCTTGTGAAGTCACTAAATCTATGATTCTTACCCTAGAGTCTAAACCCTCCTCTCCAGTTGCATCTAGAGGATTGAAAGACTCAATAGAAGAAAACAAGAACTAAGAAAGTGGATGTTGGGACCAAAAAATGTTGGTAGACATTTATAAAGAGTGTTAAGACACAAATCCACAGCCAAGGAAATTGCCAATGGAAGGAAACTAACTCTGGATGCTACCACTTAGAGTAAGAAATGAAGTCCCTTTCATAGAACATGAGGGGATTGAATAGTACCCTAAAGCAGTTTTCTCTTAAACAATATAATATGGATATAAAAATTGATGTTCTTTTACTATAGGAGGTGAAGATGTCCAACCAAAATTTTTCTTTGGTGGCTGGAAGAATTTGGTCAGGCTCCTCTTTCTACATTAGTGAGGTTGATGGTGCTTCATAGGGGTGGAAACTATGTGGAATTTGAATAAGGTAGAAGGAGAGGCCTATGCTTTCTCTCATGATTACCTAGAGGTGACATTAAATCTTAGCATCTGCACTTGACATCTTATTAATATTTATGCTCCTAATACACAAGATGATACAAAATAGGTGTGGAATGAAGTATCTTCTTTGATTTTGGAGGAAATGAATCTTCTTTATATAGTGGTAGGATACTTTAGTTCTCCTTTGTTCCCCTCAAAAACTTAGGAAGATTGGTTGATTAAAATGACAGTATGAATGACTTATCTGACTTCATTAGTAGAACTGGCCTATTAGGTCTTGATCTTCTGGCTAATCCCTTTACTTGGTCTAATAATCATACGAGTTCTCATTTGAACCAAGTCAAGTTGGATAGTTTCTGTGTCTCAACTTGTTGGTACTTGGGACACAATGCTTCCCTCAAAGCTCTCCCCAAAACTATCTCAAATCATAGGCCTATTCTCCTTCATTGAGTGGACAAACCCCTCTCTGGCACTCTCCCCTTCAGATATGCAATTATGTGGACCTCTCATCTTGACTTCAAAGGTTGTAGTAAAAAATGGTGGATCTCTCCTGTCTAGGGACTTTCTATGTACAAGATCTCTCAAAAGATGGACCTTACTAGAAAATAAGTTAAAGGATGGAATAAGTCAACCTTAGGTGATATTTTCAAACAAAAAAAAGGAGATAGGCTCTAAATTAGATCACATCTAGAATATGGTTTCTTTTGGTGACTTATCTCAGTCCTTACATGAGGAGGAGGAAGGTTGGAGAAGAAATTGGAAGGAAAATCTTAGGAAGGAATAAATATACTGGAAGAAAAGGTCAAGGATTCAATGACTAAAGGAGGGGGATCATAATTCAACCTTTTTCTATAGGACTGCAAGAAGGCACAACAATTGCAACACCATGAAATGCCTGATGAATGACCTTGACACAAGGTAGGGATGGAGGATCCAAAAATGCATAGTCCAAACCTACACTTCTGATTATAACAACAACAAGCACAATGGAAGTCAACAATGTAATGTTTCCAAATAGAATTTCATTCAACATGCCCGACTATGAGCCCTTCTAGGTTGCGGCCTTATACAATGAAATGTTAAAGTATCCAATCTAGTGCAGCTTTGAAATACATCAGAAACTAATGGAAACACTAAGGTAGATATAAAATTGAGCTCGCAAGCCACCAAGCAATCTCCTTGTCTCCAAGTATACAAACTACTAGCTCTGCTATTACAATATCAGACAAAACATCTGATCTACAAGATCTCATAGGATCCAATTATATTCCTACTCTCATACTACTACCAATCTACCATCATATCTCCCCTAAATATCTACCCAAGCTCTCAATATATAGCCAGCTAAGCCACAAGTCGGTCAATCAGGCATTTAATTACATTATAAGTCTAGTCTAGAAGATTTAAAACAAAACTAGTGAAAGAATGATCAAAACATGATGTGCCTTCATATTTAGGTCCACACATGACCTAATAACATGCCCTTAACTATGCAAGGCCCCATCTCATCACATAGAACCACACAAGAAGAAACACCTCACGTTTCACGTGTAAAATGGCTAAAAATAGGTACTTGAGCAAAATCGTCATAACTTTTTACTCATAATGAATTAGGACTTGCGCTCTTGGGAAAAGATACTACTTTAGGTCCTCTTTAAGGACCTAATTGTGAAAAGGCTGATTCATTAAGGATCGAGGTCTCCATGATGCACAATCTATTGGAAAGTTGGCTATATTGGAGTATATGACTTGATATAGTGTTGTCATTATGGCAACAAAGTCATATAGTAGTTTGGAGTCAGCACACTTGATGGAAAGATCATAAATCAGCTAAGTGTTGAAGATTAGATAGTGTACATAGTTCTTGAAGCTCAAAGCATCATCATACGTGTGTATGACCAAGTTATGGTATGCACCCTAGAAGATAAGTTGGTTAGACTATATTCATGCTTAGTCTATGAGCACATGATCAGATATGCAAGTATGGGGAAGATATATATAGTTGAAGTTACACAACCAGTTTGTGCTAGAGAAGAACAAAGTAAGCAACCAACTATTATCATTTTGAGTTGCGGTTATATTCTAATGATGTAAAGGCTATGCACCTATTGTAATTAGGTTGCATGTATATATGTTTGTTTGTAAACATGCTTGAGCCAATTCAATTGGAAGCATTGCATGTAATAGGTTTAAGGGCCAACCTAGTTGTCTATTTTGTACATGCACATATAAATATGAGATGCACCCACTGTAATTGGCATGAAAGTAGATATAGAGTTGTGATAAGCAAAGTAGAAGTGTGCAAAGAGACTATAAGATGTATTAGAGCTTTGCAAGAGGTCAAAGCATTAGCGCATCAAAGGAACTGATCTGACAAGCAGTGTCACAATGACAGTTCATCCAGTAGATATAGTGTGTATCTAAGATTAGAAGGTTGTAGCCTTTACCACTTGAGTAGTGAGCTCTAGGACAGTGAGTCCACTCCCATAGCAGGGACTATTGTAAAAGACTCCTAACAGGGTCCGAACCTTGACAAGGTCTACTATACTTAATGCATTGTAAAGAAACTCCTAACAGGGTTAAGGATCTTCTAACAAGGATCATAAAACATTAGTTAGAATATTAGTGGGTGTCAATTCCCACTAGGGTTTTTACCTATTTGGGTTTCCCCATAACCATATTGGTGTTTTGTGTTGATTTCATGTTTCATGTTTATATGAATGTTCATTTCAGTACTTAAGCATTTAAGTTTAGTTTAAAGATTAAGTGAAAAGATAAAATACAATGAACACTGATTCACCCCCCCCCCTCCCTCTCAGTGTTCCCATTCCTAACAATTGGTATCAGAGCTCTGGTCCTTAGAAAAAAAAGTTTAACCACTTGAGGAGATCATGGACAGAGAAGAAATGAAACATCTAAAAATAAATCTTGAAGTTGCTCTTGAAGACCTCGAAAAATTAGAAAGAGAAATTGAAGAACTAAAAGAAAAAGTCAGTGATGCTCAATTGGTTATCAAAAGGCTAAGAAAGGATTTGAAAGAATTCTCTACCAGTGATCTAGGAGCAATGGTCAAGAAGCTGAATGAAGAAAATGCTTCCTTAAAAGAACTACTTGAAGAATTTGATAATAAGTCAATTAACAATCAGGAAGTCTATGAAGAACAGGTCAAAGAGAACCTTCAACTCAATGAAGAATTAAGGCAATAAAACATGGAAATCTTGGAGTTAAGAAACAACAAAGAAAGCTTGGAATTTGAATTAAAAGAAGAAAAGAATCACATCAAAAAATTAAGCACCAGTTTTGATTTGATAGAATCTTAGTTGTATGCAAGAAGAGCTAAAGGAGACACTAGCTGCATTGGATACAATGAAGCACAAAATCAGATTGACATTATGCAAACAAGAAAGAATACACAAAAAGACTCTACTGATGCTAAGAAGACTGAAGATTAAACTAAAGATAATAGTGAACCACCTAAGGATGAGCGCAAGCCAGTAGACCGTACTTGTTATGCCTGTAACAAGCATGGACATATAGCAAGGAACTGCACTGAGGTAAGACATTTTAATGGTTACTGTTATTCATGCAATAAATTTGGTCATAGAGCTATGAATTGCAAGACAAGTCAGAAGAACCAGACTCGGTATAATCAAAGAAATCAGAATCAATCAAATGTAAGAAATTCTTAGAATGTTACATGTCAGATATGTAACTATAATGGTCACTAAGCTCGACAATGTAAGATGGTGACTCATGTCAATGCGCTGAGGAAGATAAGGTCTCCAGTCATTTGTCACTCTTGTAACAAGGCTGGACACATCTCAAAGTTTTGTGGATCAAGAACGCAAGGTCAGGAAAGCCCTAAAAAACCCGAAGAACTAGTTTTGGATCCTGAAGGAGAAGTTAATTTTGTGAAAGCTTCAGAGGATGCAAGCTTGATTTGGTCAAAAGCAAAGAAGGGAAAGGTTGATGAGTATGTATTGGATGCATCCACAGTGGACACACCCTCTACATTTGGATGAATGGCCCTCAAGGTCATAGGAGGAGCTAATTTACCTCTAGACCCCTACAGGGTTGGTATACTCACTCTCAGAGTATGCACTTTTGGACTTAAGCTTTTGGAGACTAGAGGAACCTTCGTGCAAGAGTGCACTAGCTGATTTTTTGGAGAATGAAAGTTAGAAATTTCCTAGTGACAGCCTGGTTTACACGACAAGCATTAATGGAAAAATTTCTACTTTGAAGTACATAGAAGATAGAAGATATCTCATTGCATTCATATTGAGAGCGATTGGAGAGTAGAAGAGCCCTAGTAGTTGATTGAGAAGCATTGTAGTTTGATTCATCAAGTGTCCTGTTGTGCAATTGATCAGTTGCGGAAACCCTAGTTCATCACACCGATTCATAATCTCTTGGAAACCTTTGAGAAATCATTATACAAGTAAGTGATGGCTACTCTTATAGTATTTGATGTTGTAGAGAAGAAAAGATGTGTTTAAGAGGCATCCATTTAAATCTACACTAGATGACCTAGAAGGGGCATTCTCCAGTACACCTATGGGAGTTATGCATGTTGAGGACATTAGGGCATACATCTACTATAAGAAAGAACTAGTAGGATTGGACAGATTAAGGGCACACATGGAAACTATGCTAAAACTAGACAAAACCTTCATGGAATAGTATGAGCAGTGGAATAATCACCCTATAGTGGAGTATGCTATGGCATATGAGTTCTATGAATTGGAATGGATCAAGATTCTACTAAGAAGGATTCATGATGACCTATTTTGGATAGGTGAAGTGCCGGTCAAAATCACTAGTGACCTAATTCATGAGATGACAGGTCTCTCAAAGATAGGCATCGTCCTTCTAGTGGGAAAAGATGTGAGGAATATTGTTAAATAGACTTGCAAATCAAGAAGTGATAGGTGTGGTATGACCATAGAGCCTATTGAGAAAGATGACATCAAATTGATGTCTATGATACTTGGATATAGGTTTCAACACACTAGTGGGGTAAAGAGTGTGTCTTCAGCCACAATTCTTGTAGCCATAAGAATTGTAAATGAAAATGGAGAGTTCAACTTGTGTTAAATCTTGCATGCACAACTAATTGACAACATCAAGGCAATCAAGAATGTAAGACCAAGATATTCAGATTTGGGTCTTTGATCATTTATATGTACTTTCACATTGTTGGAAAATTATATGATTTGTATCTAGACAAATCCATTCCCACAATGCCACAAATATCTCTCAAGGCATGTACTGAGAGCACCTTGAAGGACTACATGACATTGGAGTTAAAAACATTCAGGGCTAAGATGAATATGAGGTACAGAATACCAGAGAAGATAGTTGATAAGTACAAGGATACTATTTTCTTCATGGTTGAGATAGACACAACATACATGGAGGTAGTTGAACCTAGAACAAAGTGGATTCATCCACTTGGATATGAAGTAGATGAACAAGTCTTAGAAGCATATGCTCAAGTATTGCTTTCAGCCCCTAAAGACCCTAATGAGCCAAGATGGGGAGCCTATGAGGAGAAAACAAGAGAAGTTGATGCAGTATTAAACAACGTAGCAACAAAAAGGATGGTTGCTAAGGTTACCTGAGAGATATTGAGAATACATGGGGTATCTCAAGTAGACCTAGACAAAGCAAGGGAACAAAATATTACTTTGGAATTAGTGTGTGCAGATATAGCAAAGGCAGAATCAGATGATCCTTAGTTAAAGAAGGTGAAGATAGAAAAATCTGATGAACAAAAGGGTAAAAATAATGTTACTCCTTCTCCGCCCAAAGAAAACATTAACCTTACTACTCCTCCTGAGTATAAGGCAATTCTGAAGAGGAAGAAATAGATTAGCATTTGTCATCCACCCTTGAGAATAACAAGGAATAGAAAGAACTCACAAACACCTCCTAAAGTAAGTTTCAAACTTAGTCTTAGTATGCTAAGTGCAAGAATAATTGATGAGGGAAGAATTGATCAAGTAGGAAATTTTTATGAAAAATATAGTGAGATAGACAAATATGAGATACATGGAATGATAGTCACACACCTGTTGAAGTTTAAGAAGACAGTCTTAGAAATTAAGACTATGATCCCTGATAATGTGTGGAACATCCTAGAATTCCAAAAGAGACAGGCTATTGAAGAAGATCAACGGATAAGGGAAAAGATTCTAAATGATACCCTTCCTGTATGTTCTCTAGAGGAGAAGTCTTTGTTGTTAGACTTAGTGAAGCCTCATCTTAGAACTAAGTCAAGGACTCTACACATAATGGACAAAAACTATGATCTTGTTGCAAAAGAAATAGAGAAGGCATTTGAAAAGGTTTTCTTGAATAGGCACATGTATCCATCTACTACGCCTACAACACAAGTACCCAAAATGGTTTCCAAAGAGTCAAAGACCATCAATGTACTATCTATAGGTCCATAGGATTCAACACCTATAGTTGAAACACAAACATAGGTAGATAAGTCTGTGCCCATGACAATGTCACTAAAGGATAGCACCATTATCATTGATAATGTAGAGATAGCCATGGCGGCCACTAACACTAAGTTGGACAAGTTTGAATAAGCTTTTGTGAGAAAACAAGAAGCTGAAATCTTATGCAATAACACTCCTCCTACTCATCAAGAAGAAATATTGATTGAGGATATAACAAATGAGAAAGAAGAAAAAAAGATGGAAGAAAAGAAAGAAGGAGAAAAAGAAAAAGAAGCTAAAAAATAAAAAGAAGAAGAGGTAAAAGGAAGTGAACAAAAAGATGAAACATCAGTTGAACCAATCAAGGTAAAACAAGAAGTGATGGATAGCACTCCCATCACTCCCTCTGCAGCATTGTTGTCAAGTTTGACACCTGACACAACCTGTTTGGATTCATGGGGAGAAGAAGACCTAATTAAGTTTAGCGTCTTAGCTATAGAGAAGGCCAAGGAGAAAAAAGTGATGAGGAATCCCCTCCTTGTAGTGTCAGTGAACATTCTGAACAGCTTGTTACCAATAGACAAGAAAGTGTCCAAGGTACACTCCGTTGATGATATAAGTTTAGTCATTTCACAATTCAAAAGAAATTTCTCTAGCCTGGAATAATTTTCATCCTTAGTTGTAGAGGAGAAGTACTTGAAGAAGGGATTGATTGAATTGGTTAGAAACTATGCACTTGACCTAAGCTCACTAAAGTCTGGTCAAGCATCTTTGAAGGAGTTTGCAGCAAAGGGTAGAAAGATCATTGCTGACTGTATGAACCAGGACAAGCTGACTGGTGATCTATACAAGAAGATTCAAGAGTCTGAAGTTATGATAGATAGCATAAGAAAATTAGTGGAAGACCCATTAGTTGATGTGAACATGTGCAATAATTTCTACCAAGGTCAGATAGATAGAATTGAGAAGGTGGAAAAAGAGATGACCAAGATAAGGGCTAGGCAAACTCAGCTAAGGAATGCTCTTGCGCTCTCATTAGACATACTTAATCAGAATATCAAGGAGATCGATGCCACCATGGTGACATATGATCAAGGTCCTAGCATAGATTTGGAGAAGATGGAAAAGCTACAATATGCTTTATGCGCCCATCTACAAATTGTAAATTCTTTGATCACATTTTGGAAGAAGGACATCCAAAATTTGTAGATAGCATATCTGGATGTTCTATCACAGTAAGTTTTTGTAGATTTAGTTTTGACACACCTTGGTCATTAATGTCAAAGGAGGATTATGTGTATAATATGGGTTATAGATATGTATAAGGAGATATAAGATAGAAATTATGTATAAGGGAGATATAAGACAAAAGTTTTTTGTATTAAGGAACAGTTAGCACTTGGCCATATTCCTTTGTTGCCATCAATGACAAAGGGGTAGATTGTTAGAAAGTTGGCTATACTAGCATATATGACTTTATATAGTGTTATAATTATGGCAACAAAGTCATATAGTAGTTTGGAGTCAGCGCACTTGATGGAAAGATCATAAATTAGCTAAGTGTTGAAGATTGGGTAGTGTACAGAGTTCCTTAAACTCAAAGCATCATTTCACGTGCGTATGACCAAGTTATGGTATGTTCCCTAGAAGATAAGTTGGTTAGACTATATTCATGCTTATTCTATGAGCCCATGATCAGATATGCAAGTACGGGGAAGATATAGATAGTTGAAGTTACACAGCTAGTGTGCACCAGAGAAGAACAAAGTAACCAGCCGACTATTAGCATTTTGAGTTGTGATTATATTATAATGATGTAAAGGCTATGCACCTATTGTAATTAGGTTTCCAACATGTATATATGTTTTTTTTAAACACGCTTGAGCAAATTCAATTGGAAGTGTTGCATGTAATAGGTTTAAGGGCCAACCTAGTTGTCTATTTTGTATGCACATATAAATATGAGATGCGCCCATTGTAATTGGCATGATAGAAGATATAAAGTTGTGATAAGCAAAGAAGAAGTGTGCGAAGAGACTATAAGATGCATTAGATCTTTTCAAGAGGTCAAAGCATCAGTGCATCAAAGGAACTGATCTGACAAGAAGTGTCATAGTGATAGTTCATCCAACAGATATAGTGTGTATCTGAGATCAGATGGTTGTAGCCTTTACCACTTGAGCAATGAGCTCTAGGATAGTGCGTCCACTCCCCTAATAGGGACTATTGTAAAAGACTCCTAAGAGGGTTCAAACCATGAGAAGGTCTACTATACCTAATGCATTGTAAAGAAACTCCTAACAGGGTTAAGGATCTTCTAACAAGGATCATAAAACACTAGTATAGAATATTAGTGGGTGTCAATTCCCACCGGGTTTTTTACCTATTTGGGTTTCCCCATAACCATATCGATGTTATGTGTTGATTTCATATTTCATGTTTGTGTGAATGTTCATTTCAGTACTTAAGCATTTAAGTTTAGTTTAAAGATTAAGTGAAAAGATAAAATACAATGAACATTGATTCACCCCCCCCCCCCTCTCAGTGTTCCCATTCCTAACACAATCATCACCAAAACTGCAGGAAAATATGGCTCTTATGGTAAGTAAAACAACTCTAACTTTGAAACGGTCCATCCAATCCTTATGAAATCTTAGGAGAAGGTTGAAAAATAGGTCCTCAGCATCATGTAAGCTTCACACAACATGAAACCAACAAATGCAAAAATTATAATTCAAACAACAGTAAACAGGAAATGTTTTTGGTTGATGCAAGATTGCTCAAAGCCTGAGATGCTCCAGCATCAGACACCCCAGGTAAATAAAAGAATGTTCTCATGAAAATCTTAAGGGAATCAAAATAGGTATGCCATATCTTTTCTTAACCCATATCTCCTCTTCTCCTTCATTCCATGTTGTATTTACTTTATCCACTGTCATTCTCAGCAAATCAGCTTGTCTTGCACTTTTCTCATCTTTCCTTTCTACTACTAATAGAAACTGATTCTAACTATCTTTTCCACTTTTGATTACAATAGCACTTTGGTGAATCACATATTCCCTAGACTTAATAATCAGCTCAGCATCATCTACAGTCCTCTCTGTCACTAGTGCCATCATTTGCGCATATCCTTTTCAGGAAGTCCATTTGCCTCTTAATCTCTATAAATTCCTCAACTATGTCATGCTCCTTTTCTTTCAAATTCAGCTTCCTTTCATCCATAGGAATAGGTTCATCAACTCTCTTCTCCTGATGTTTGTCATAAGGACAACACCTGATAACTCCACAGCCCTTAGCCCCAACTTCTTGCAAAGGTAACAATTTATGCCTGGATCCACCATGCATTACGACATATGTATTTGCATGACCATCAAACATAACATGTCTATCAAATTTCCAAGGTCTCTCGAGAAATAGATGACAAGAATCCATAGACAATACATCACATAATATTTCATCATGATAAGATCCAATCTAAAAATTAACCAAGCACTTCTCTTCAATCCTAACCTTAGACACATCTTGTATCCAACTAATCTGATAAGGATTATGAGGTTTCCTTCTTTCCAAATTCAATTTACTAACCATCTCTTCTAAAATAAAGTTTTCAGAACTACCATCAACTATGACATTACATACCTTATCCTTGCACTTACATCTAGTTCTGAACAAATTTATTCTTTGTATCGATTCCTGGACACATGTAGCCAACCTTCTAGTGAGAAGAAATTGACCTTGTTTAGCAACATTCTCAATGTTTTCTTCAACAGTTATTGAAACTCTTTTTTTAGGACATTGGAAACTTCTATGACCTTGTTCACCACATTGATAACAAGTACCAATGAACTCATTTTTCCATCTCTCTCTCTGTCCATTATTGTAGTTCTTAGTGACTTGACTGCTACCAGATCCTTCATTAGTCTTCTTAAGATTACCTTCAGCAACTGTTTCATCAGTCTTTCCACTTTTGTTCCTATTATTTTGTCTTCCCTCAAACCTCTTGTTTAGCTTCTCCTCATTCTTCAATGCCATCTAATAAGCATCTCCTATAGTTTTCATCTGAATAGTAAGTAACTCTTCTTGAATACTAGGTCTCAAGCCATAAACATACCTAGCAACCTTCTCTTTATCAGCCTTAGAATGACCAGTCCTAATCAGGATTCTGTAAAACTCTTTAGTATACTCTTGCACTGATTTGTTTGGCTACTTCAAAGCTTGCATCTTCTTAAACATCTCCAATTCATAATCCATTGGAATGAATTACTTTTCAATTTCTCAACCATTCGGTTCCATCTAGTGATTTTTTCTTTTCCTCTTCTACTTCTCTCCACCAAATATTTGTATGACCTTTCAACTTAGTCTTTGTAAATCAAAATCTATCAAGATCTTCTATTTCTTCATACTCAAAATACTCATCTATCTCATTAATCCAATCAATCAACTCCTCTAGCATAAGGCTTCCAAAAAATGTAGAAACTTCAATCTTAGGTCTTTTCCCAATCTTAGACATAGCCTTCAGGATTCTACTTTCTTCTGGATCTTTGACTTCTTCTAGAGTTTCTTCAAATTGATCTTCTTTAGATTCATCATTTTCCTCCTTCAAGGTAGTATTATTTCTCAATTCCTATTGCAAATCTTGCACTTGTTTCTGCAAAGCCCTAAAATCATCAAGACTAAATTCTCCAGCAAGTTCTTCCTCTGAGATCTCACGAGCTCTCCTCGGAGGCATCTTCAATCCAAGGTCCTGGTGTAGACTGCCTCACCTCGGTGATCTATCCACACACTCAAGATCTTCAAGATCTGATACCACTTGACTTTGGTTAGGGATGGAGGATCCAATAATGCATAGTCCAAACCTACATTGCTGATTATAACAACAACAAGCATGGCAGAATTCAATAATGTAATGTTACAAAATAGAATTTCATTCAACATGCCCGGCTGTGAGCCCTTTTAGGTTGCAGCCTTATACATGATAAAATATGCAAGCTAGTCTAGCTTTGAAATACATCAGTAACTGATGAAAACACTAAGGCAGATCTAAACTTGAGCTTGCAAGCCTCCAAGTAATCTCCTTGTCTCCAAGTATGCAAACTACTAGCTCTGCTATTACAATATTAGACAAAACATATGATCTACAAGATCTCACAGGATCCAATTATGTTCCTACTCTCATACTAATACCAATATACCATCATATCTCCCCTAAATATCTACTTAATCTCTCAATATATAGCCAGCTAGCCACAAGTCGGCCAGTCAGGCATTTAATTACATTATAGGTCTAGTCTGGAAGATTTAAACCAAAACTAGTGAAAGAATGATCAAAACATGATGCTCCTTTATATTTGGGTCCACACATGACCCAATAACATTCCCTTAAATACACAAGGCCCCATCTCATCATACGGAACCACGCAAGAAGAAACACTCCATGTTTCACATGTAAACTGGCTGAAAATAGGTACCCAAGAAAAATGGTCATAACATTTTACTCATAATGAATTAGGACTTGTACTCTTGGGAAAAGATATTATTTTAGGTCCTCTTTAAGGCCCTAAGAGAGAAAAGTCTTATTAATTAAGGATCAAGGTCACCACGATGCACAATCAACTCTAAAACTACAGGAAAATATAGCTTCGACGACAACTAAAATAGCTCCAACTTTGAAACGGTCCATCCAATCATTATGAGATCTTAGGAGAAGGTTCCAAAATAGGTCCTCAACATCCTTTAAGCTTCACACAACATGAAACCAAAAAGTGCAAAAATTATAATTCAAACAATAGGGAATGTGAAATGTTTTTGGTTGATGCAAGATTGCTCAAAGCTTGAGATGCTCCTACATCAGAGATCAATCAGGAAGTTACCGATGAGGGTAGAGTTGGTGAGGTAGCCTCTCATTACTTTATCTAAATATACTTAGAAAATAATAGAAATCACTCTATGCATTACTTTATCCTATTCATAAAGGAATTCACAAACATACCAAGAATCACAAATAATGAGTATGCATGTGATTGTTCATTTTAATTTATAAGCATATGTTTCATATCATAATAGATAACAATTAGAAATAATAACAAACTTCATTCTCACAAATATTACATCAACACGGTTGACTTATCATGTCTTGGTAGCTAAAGTTGTCACTTCCTTAATTCTTCTAGGCTAGTTGGCTCATTTATGAAAAACACATCCAATGATCTCATTTGTCTCAATTCTCAAGTGGTTAAATGAAATAAGACTTAATCACCAAGCTAATTTCAATATTTTCACAAACATTTTCCTCAAATCCCTAAACTTATCTAATCACCAAAATCCATTTTAAATCCATACATCAAGTAAATGGAACTGAGATGGTGTTCGTGCAAGTAGAACTAGTTTCAAATGAAAAGATTCAATTTTTTATAATTAAAAGTAGAGTAGTGACTATTTGCAACAATTATCTAGAAAGACTTTCCGTAGTGAAACTATTTACAGAATTAAAATAATTATTTTAGGAAAAAAACCAATACACTGCTAACATTATTTTAATAGCTAAAAAAAAAGATAAAGTTATTTTTAGTTTGGTTCAGAGAGAATCAACAATTAAATTGTAATAGCTCAAAGATAAAATTATATGTTTGAGAAAAACTGTTTTGTTTAAACCTCTATGCTGATTCAAATAAATGAACAATATAAATATAAATAAATTTGTGACAAAACACCATAAATACAAATAGAGAACATGTATAGTAAATAATTTATTAGAACTTCTACACAAGCTGATATCCACAAGAAATATAACCGATGAAGATGTAAAAGACACACAAAAACATTCCATTACATTTTGATTGTGTATAGGGATTGGATAACACCAAGGATGAAATGAATATGTTGGGGTATATCATAAATGATAAATGGTAATTTACACCGAAAAGGCATGGAGTCCATGTTGAAATAAATGATTACCCAAGGATAAGGGATACACAAAATGGAAGAGAAACTAATACCATGCACTCATCACAATGGCTTTAAATACATAAGAAATGTACCATTCATGATGTAGTCAAGAAATGGAATGTGTACTTCATATGTAGAACTTTATTAGTAGTAGGCTTTGAAGTAGATTTGGTGCTAAAATTAAAATAAGAAATACAAAGAAACCAATTGCAAGCAGATGTTAATTTAAGTTTTTCTACCACCTTACATGCCACCTCCAAGATAAACAAGTAGTCCATCAATTGTTTTGTCTCCCACCATGATTTCCACTATGACAGGTAACTTCCCTATTTCTATCTCGTATGCACAATTTAAGGGTATGATTATATATATTTTTAAATTACTAAACTAAATCAAGAGTATATCTACAGATTTGAAAATCATAATATAAATATGATAAAATTACTAATAAAAGAACATATACATGAATGTATTAGTCAACCTTAAAGATTTTCCAAACATTTATACATTCATACATTAATAATTAAATAATTTGATGTTGGTTGTGACATTTTTAAAAAATGAATCCAAATAATAATTAACTTTAAAAATAATCTCTATAAGAATTGAACCTTACTAAATATAAATGGGATGTAAAAAATTGTGAATCACTTTTACGAAGAGGTTATTGGAACTGAAAAAATAGTGTTTATATAGAAAAACTAATTTATAGATGAATGTCTAGAATTCTTAACAAAAAATTTAGTTCTTTAAGAGTTAATAAGGGAGACGACTCCGAAATTTATGGTGAAGGAAAATATTCATAATACATGCAAGTTCAAAAAAATGCATGATATATACATGTAAAATACAAACTATAGTAAAATTAAAGATCAAAGATTACTTTTTACTATTTTATTTAACACAATTTTGAGTTCAAAAAAGAAAATATAACTATCATAGTTGTTTTCAATTACATAAATATGATATTGAAAGATTTCATCAAAGGTTTCATGTTCAAGCAATGCTTCTACTTGTCTCATCTCTCTCTATCCCAACTGCAAGTAAACTTTCCTTTGCTTGATCTTCAAGTACTTCTATTGGAAATTCATCATTTCCATCATCCATTGAGCCACCATAGTCCCACATTCTATGAGGACCTGATTTATAATCATTGGAAGCTCGAGATAAAAGTTGAAGATTTGATTGAACATACACAAGATCTTCTTCTTTTTTGCTACCTAGCCTATTTCGCTTCATAGAATGGATGAAGGCATACTCGCTCCAATTTCTTTCACATGTAGAAGCACTAGAAACTTGTTATGTAAAATAAAAGTAAAAAATATTACTATTTTTAAAGTAAATTAATATTCATATAAATTTAATATGCAACTATCATATGACTAAGCATGTGAAATTTACCTGAGATAACACACAAATTGTAGTATTTGTTAGTTTTGGTGTCTTTCCTCCATAGTTCTCCCAAAATGTTTTGGGTTCCATATTCAATCGATCAAATGGAACATCTTTATGAGAAAAATTATCTACTCCATCAATATATTTTGACATTTCCTCCTTTATTTGAGTGTGATCCTCCCTAATTAAATAAACTCTATCCATATAGGTTTTCCATCCAGTGGAAACCTCATCATCCAACCATGGCTTTTTGTGAAATTATTTAGGATTAAGTAAAAATCCAACAGAGTGAAGAGGACTATGAAGCATCTTCCATCTTTGTAAAATACATTCCCAAATAATATCATGTATCTTTAGATCAAATGATGGCACCCCAACAATAAACAAATCTTTAATCTTCTCCCTCAACTAATCTTGCTTCTCGAACACATCTCCCATGCATGGTTTATCTTTATCAAAAAGATGAAGGACTTCAAGAATAGGCCAAGAAAGCATTAGAAGATCACTTGCCCATTGCCAAAATAAAAATGACCCACTACCAATTATGAGATCATAAATTTTATCACACGCTTGGCTGCTGGTACTTGATCTATCCCTCCATCTCTCCCATTCAGTAGACACCACCATTTGCCTCAATGCATGTTTTACCTTTACAATTCGATCAACCATGATAAAATTTGATGCAAATCATGTTTCTGCACATCTAAGTAGCTACAAAGAAGCATATTTCCTATATATAGCATGCGACATAGAGTGATTCACAATAAAATGTTGTATTTTTTTAACATTTGCAACTACCTCACTAACCCAAGGAAGCTTATTATGTAAATCTTTAAGAAGCAAGTTCATGCCATGAACTACACATGGTGTCCAAAAAATATTTGGAAACTCATCTTTGATCATCCCTCCTACCAAAACATTGTTTGAAGCATTATCAGTTTTAATTTGCACAACATTATTTCTCCTTACTTGTCCAATTGCTTCTTTAAAAAGACCTACCAAATATGTTGCATCTTTCACATGTCTTGAAGTATCATGAGATTTGATAAACATTGTGCCCTTTGGTGAAGAAATGAGAATATTAATTAGTGGTCTTTGTGCAATGTCAATCCAACCATTTGAAACTATGGAAACACTCATATATGACCAACTACTTCTAATGTCTTGTTGCCTTTCTTCAAGGCATTTCTTCTCATCATCTAAAACAACAGTGTGAATTTTTTTATAACTTGGAGGAACATATCCTTTAGATGCATTATTGACCATCCTAATAGCCTCTTTCCAAAAAGGAGACCTAGCTATGTTGAATGGCATTCCGCAAACGAAGAAAAGCCTTCTAATAGAAGCATCTACATTCTTTCTATCAGTAGCATCAAACATTTTCTCAATTTGAGATTCATAAATAGAGGTACTAGAAGAACTTACAAATTGTGACACCCCTTGTTGAGAATCTTGTGATTGTTCCTCGATAGGTTTTAAAGACTCTACAAAATTAAACTCTTTGATCAAATCAACTTTTTCTCCTTTTGGAATCCTATTGCAAACAATAATTGGTTCTTTCTTTCCAACTCCCAACAAATGATATCAAACTCGAGCAATTGAACTAGATTTGTCTTTCTTACAATGAGGGCATATCCAATGCCTACTTCCAAAACTACCATAATTTCCTGTTGAGTGATTTCCAGTTATTGTGACAATCTTCCATAACTTCTCAAATTCCCTTTTCACTTTGTTATAATTTGTGGGACTCGTGTGTTGATTTTGTAATTCATTCATCTCAAGATTTGAAGAAGCACTGTCCATTTTTCTCCAAAAGTTGTTTACAAGTATATGCATTTCTCAAAATAAGAATATATACACCCAATAGACATATTTCAAAAAGTTAAAATATAAATTCTTTTTACTTAAAAATACATATGCATAAAAAACCATACCGGATTTGTAATGTCAAATCTTTAGCTCCCCTCTCCTTTTTATGAATCTTTCAATCAACTTGTGATTTATAATCTCCATTATAGTCTTTTTATAACAAAATAACAAAACTATATATTGCAGGCCATATCTTAACAACCTTTCAAAATTAATGTAAAACTAATAGAAAATAAAAACACAACTTAACATTAACATATTACATGTCATATTAACAACCACAAAACTTTTTTTAAAATAGAATATATATCATTAACAATTTAATTATTAAAAAAATTAAAAACATGCAAAATTTATTTAAATATATATATTTAAATAATTTAATATTTTATAAATCATAAACTATTTTTAAAGTGGTTGATAAAAAAATCTAATCATAAAAAAATACTAATATAGAATTAAATATAAAAAATAAAAAATACCATTATATATTACATGCTTCTCATTAAAAATTAAATATAATAAAAAACTATTAATATATTTAAATTATTAACTTAAATTTAAAAAGTTAAAATAATATAAAAAAAATTTTATCTTAACAATGACATATTGTGTAAAATTATGCAATAGTTAGTTCTTATTGAATACTTAGTTCAAATTAAAATTGCAAAGTTTATTTTAAAGAAGGTTACAAAATAACTCTGTGTTTACCCTAGTCTTTAAATAAATTTTTTTAATGCATTAGATGTCACCCAATCTTTTTAATATTCTGACAGTCAAATTAAAATTGCAAAGTTTAATTTAAAGAAGGTTAGAGAAAACTCTGTGTTTACCGTAGTCTTTAAATATATTTTTTTAATGCATAGAATGCATTAGATGTCATTGAATTTTTTTTAAGCATTAGATATTCTCCCAGTCAAATATTCTTAGTTATCACAGAATACAAGAAAGCCTTAGTTTGAGGTGGAATCCCTGCCAAAATCGTCGGCATGATATTCAAAATTTAGGCAACTGGGAGAAACACCCTGGAAAAATCCCCGACATGAAATTAAAGTTTAGGCAACAAAGAGAAACATAGTTTTCATTGGTTGAAATGCACATTTCTGCGTTGAAACATTTTTGTTGAAACACATAATGACAGTAAAATGTTGCATTTTTGGCAATAGAGGACAGGGAATGGGAAGCTATTCTTCAATTCAAGGTAGGCCTAAATTACTCCAATGTTGAGAAAAAATGGTTTTTTGCCTCTACCAATTTTAGTTCGTGCAGAAAGGGAGACGATTGCTACCTCTGAGACAGCATTACCCACCATTACACCACCCTTCATGTAGTCGGTGTTGAGATTATGTTTCATGGCAATGGAGGCTTCATATCTAAGAGTTTGTGCACCCTCACTTTTGTTCAATCCATAATATTCTATGCAAATGGATTAACAGGTATGCTTCCTCACTACTTCTGCACCCTCACTTATGTTAGATCCTTAACTCTAGCTGGTTTGGGATTATCAGGTACTCTTCCTGACTGTTTAGAAAACCTATCTTCTCTCACATATCTAGATTTACATGGGAATAGTTTTAGTGGGAAAATCCCATTTTCTTTTGGAAATATGTCTTTCCTCACAAAACTAGATTTATCTGGGAATAGTTTGAGTGGGAACATTCCATTGTCCTTGGGAAACATGTATTCTCTACTTGAACTGGATCTTTTGGTTCCTACAATTTCTACGAACCTCTTGTCTATCTATCAGATTTTCCATTCTGGTTTTGGCAAGACAGTTGAGTTATCCCCACATGATGTAGTTATTTGAGACCTCCATGATCTTGATTTGGTTGTTGCTACTAGGAGTGTTGATTCAGAGTCTCACTTATACAGGTTTGATGGATTTGAGTGCTCCTATTATTTAGGTATTTCTCTTATTTCTCATGAAGACACAAAGAGAAGCTTTGGCATGAGCATTTTGGCCATGTCAACTACAAATATCTACAATAGATGAGTACACGGGAGTTAGTGATTGGGCTTCCTCAGCTCTCTTGCACTGATGGTGTTTTTTGAGGTTGTGCACTTGGCAAACATCATAGATATCCTTTTCTGATAGGTAGATCCTCACATGCTAAGGCACCATTGGAGTTGATACATAGTGATCTCATGTCATTTTCCACTCCTTTTGGTGCTTGTTATGTGCTCACCTTTATTGATGACTTCTCCAGATGCACATGGGTGTACTTCTTGAAGTACAAGTCTGATTTATTTGATTCATTTTGAGTTTTTAAGAAATTTGTGGAGAAGCAGTCTGGTCTTTCTATCAAGTAAATACACACTGACAATGGGAGGAAATATGTGAATCAATATTTTCATGATTTTTGCACTGAGTAGGGTATATTGCATCAACTAATAGTTCCCCATCCTCTTCAGCATAATGGAGTTGCTCAGAGAAAGAATAGAACATTGTGAGAGATGGCCAATTCTATGATACAGTCACGAGATATGCAGCCTTCTTTTTGGGTAGAGGTAGTAAATTGTGCCAACTACATTCAGAATCGGGTGCCCCATAAGGCATTATGACATTTGACTCTTAAGGAGGCTTGGTCCCATTTCAAGCCTGATTTTTCTATATATTTCAAGTGTTTGGTAGTGAGGCTTGGGCATTTATTCCAGATGCTTAGAGTAAATCCATGGAGAGGAAGAGACGACCACTCATATTTTTTGGCTACTATATAGATATGAAAGTGTATAGGTTTTTTGATCCTAATTCAAGAGAGGTCTTGTTTTGGTGAGATGTCTAGTTTTGTGAGTGCTATCCTTAGATGGAGCATCCATCACCAGATTCTCCCTCATTTCCTAGTACTTCCTCTTCTCCTCTTTAGGATCCTATATCCTTTGAGGATAATTTAGATGATGATCCACCTTCCCCTCCTCCACCAGATATTTCATGAGTTCCCAAGTGGGCTCGTGATATTATCAGTGTTGCTGGTTCTTTGGTAGGAGATCCTTCAGATACCCATCATACTCATGCTCAGTGATTTGGTACTAGTCTTTTGAGTCATTCTATTTCAGATGATCCTTAGAAGTTTTCAAATGTGATAGGACATCCCGAGTGGGATAGGACTATGGATGATGAGTAGTCTTCTTTGATGAAGAATCACACTTGGGGATACTTGTACTCTTCTAAAAGGAAGAAAGCTGGTTTGGTGCAAGTGGGTGTACAGTACCAAGTATGTTCTAGATGGTTATATTGATCGGTATAAGGCACATCTTCTGGCGAAGGGCTATTCACAGGTCGAGGGTATTGATTACTCTGAGACCTTTTCCCCTGTCGCCAAGATGAATTCTATTCGCTTGGTACTTTCTCTTGCAGTGTCACAGGGTTGGATAGTATATCATATGGATTTGAAGAGTGTGTTCTTGCATGAGGATCTACATGAGGAGATCTATATGGAGAATCCTTAGGGTTTTGTGTAGGACTCTTCTTGTTGGAGATTTTCCAGTAGGCTAGTACTGACTATATGTTTGTCATTGATGACAACATATGGAAAGTAGCATGCATGGATGTCTTATGCACTAATCTTTTAGTATATGAAGCATGGACATGATATCAACATGATATCATGGGTGCAAAGGTTAACTATTAGTATAGACAGTTATATAGAAGTTGGTGTTAGCAGTGTTCCTAACAGAGTAACAGATAGTGTTCTATGTATGGTTGTCTGTATTGTTATCATGGAGCCTTGTGCACTAGGATATATGTTGAAGACATGTTAGTGATGTTTCAATCATGGATGCATAGTCTATTGATCAGTAGAAGTGAAGTTATGCAGTCGCTATTCACTAGTAGCAATTTCCTATGTTTGTTCAGAAGAGCTGACAAAGATTATATTGGATCTAGATTTGTGCCTATCTTGTGGATATGCACCCTTGGATTTAAGCTCAGAGGAGATTTATTTATGTTTTTTTAAGAATGCATGAAGTAATTTAGCTTAAGGAGAAAGATATAGTTGTTTTGGTAGAGCCGACAATGTGTAGCGTGCGTCTATAATTATCTTATTCGACAGGTCCCAGAATGTGTTGCGTGCTTAGTAGAGCTGATTGAATTGTTATTGGATTTTTTTATGGTTTCTCTAATATGATTTCAAGGTGGTTCTAACAAGCCGACTTGATTATATCATTTAGAGGAAATATATTTATAGGCAATCATTTTTGATTTCTTGAGTGTGGTTCATGGTTAACGAAGTAGAGCAGAGCAGAGTGTGCAAAGTGTTGAGCCATCAAAAGAAGGTCTATGTGACCAAGTAAAGTAGTTGTGCTATACATTGGAACTGATCTAGCTAGCAAGTCAAAGCATAGTTCACTAAGATCCACATATAGTGTGTATCTATTAAATAGAAGGTTGTAGCCTTCACTCCTTTGAGCATTGAGATCTTGGACAATGCATCCTCTCCCCTAATAGGGACAATTGTAAAAGACTCCTAATAGGGTCTGACCCTTGACCGGGTCTACTGTACTAAATATATTGTAAAGCAACTCCTAAAAGGGTTAAGGATCTTCTAACAATGATCATAATACACTAGTGCAGAATATTACTAGGTGTCAATTTCCACTGGGGTTTTTACCTATTTGGGTTTCCTCGTAACCAAAATATTATGTTGTGTTTAAGTTTTCTTTCATTTTGTTTATGCTTTATGTTTAAGTATACTTAATTGGATAAAGAATTAAAACTTGTAGATAACTGATTCAACCCCCCCTCTCAGTTATCTCTTGGGACTATTCCTAACAATTAGTATCAGAGCCAAGTGCCTCGAAGAGAAAGTTTAATAGCTTGAGGTTGATCAGATGGCATACTTCAGAAAAGAAAGTCCTAAGTTTGATGGAGAGAATTATCTTGATTGGAAGAACAAGATGGTGACCCATGTGCAGTGCATTGCTTTTGAAGTTTTTGATGTAACTATCAAAGTAGTCAAGATCCCTTCCTTGGAAGACCTTGCACAGGATGATGCTACCAAGAAGCAAAAGGAATTGTTTCATCAGAATGCCATTTCTAAAGAAGCCCTTATCAGCGCCCTATCTGATGGTGAGTTTTCAAAAATAAAAAAGATAGATACAGCCCACAAAATATGGAAGCACCTAGAAGATATATTTGAAGGAGACAAATAAGAAAAGGATGCGCACATAAAGACATGGAAGAAAAGATACAATGCATTAGAGATGCTGCTTGAGGAAAATATCAGAGCTAACAATCAAAGGATAAATGAAATAGTTGTTGGAATCAGAAACAATGGTGGAGAGATTTTAGAAGAGGACATTATGGACAAGTTAATGACTACTCTCACTCTTGAAGACAAAATCTCATCCTTTGAAATTTCATCAGCAAAATCTCATCCTTTGAAATTTCAAGATTGAAGACAAAACCAAAGAGTGAGACAGCCTTCAAAGCAACAGTTCATGGTAAGAAATCTACAAACACTTCTAGTAATTTTGATGATGATGATGAAGAGAAAACACTAGATGATTTCATTTCTATGATTTCCAAAAGAGAAAAGAAAGGAAAACAAAAATATGAAGGTAAAATACCATTTAAGTGCTTTTCATGTAATAAGATCGGTCACTTTGCATCTAAGTGTCCTACTAGAGCTAGAAAGTTCAAAAAAGATTACAACCCTAAGTATTCTAAGGAATGCTACTATGTTGGAGATGGAGTTTCATATGATGAATCAGGTGAAGAAGAAATTAGATTCATTGCTATTGTAGACAAAATGAATAATAAGACAAATCATAAAGATGATAAAAAGGAACAAGAGCTAGCATTAATTTCACAAGCTGACATAAGAACATACTGGATTATAGATAGTGGTTTTTCACATCACATGATAGGTGATAAACATAGATTTTTTCATCTGGACAAATACAATGGAGGTATGGTTAGATTTGGAGAAAAAAATCCTAAACCAATAGTTGGTAGAGGAGCCATCACCTTGGATGGAAAGAATAGTACTAATGATGTTCTTTATGTTGATGGTTTGAAACATAACCTTCTCAGTGTTGGATAGTTACTTGGAAAAGGCTATCAGTTGGAGTTCAAAAATGACAAATGCATCATTAAAAACAAGGATGGTGTTATGATTGCATCAGGCTCAAAGACTAGAGGTAATGTTTTCGAACTCAATTCTGAAGCAAGTTGTTTTGTTGCTAAAGTTGATGACAGTTGGTTGTGGCATAAAAGACTATGTCATATCAATTTTGATAACATAGTAAAGATAAGAAATGTAAAGGCAGTAAGATATCTACCTAGCATAGCAAAGCCAGTTGATACTATATGCAGGGAATGTGTAATAGGAAGGCATGTGAGAAATTCATTCAGGAGCAAGCACAATTCAGTAGAGAACAAGTTGGATCTTATTCATACAGAACTATGTGGTCCAACTCAAACAAGATCATACTATGGTGAAAGGTATTTCATTTTTTTTGTTGATGATTATACTAGGATGATGTGGGTTGTGTTCTTGAAAGATAAGTTAGAAGCATTTGAGAAGTTCAAAATATTCAAACTAAGGTTGAGAATGAATTTGGACTAAAGATAAAATGTTTAAGATCAGATAGAGGAGGAGAATTCACCTCTGACATATTCTATGAGTACTACAAAGAACATGGCATAAGGGGACAATTAAGTGCACCTAGAACCCATCAGCAAAATGGAATTGCAAAGATAATGAATAGGATCATTCTTGATACAACGTGCACCATCATGATTGAAGGAAAAGTTACACACACCTATTGGAGAGATGCAGTCAATATAGTAGTCTACACCTTCAATAGAATTCAATTGAGGCTAGGCACTGACAAAACACCATATGAACTATGGTTTGGTAATGTTCCCACAATAAAATACTTCAGAATCTTTGGAAGCAAGTGCTACATCAAGAGGGATGAAGCAATAGGCAAATTTGATGCAAGAAGTGATGAAGGTATTTTTCTTGGTTACTCTACTAAAAGTAAAGCTTATAGATGTTTCAAAAAGATCATTGAAAATGCTCATGTTAAGATTGATGAAAATTTTATGGTTCAAGAAAGATACCATGATTACTCACCCATGATTGAAGAAGAACCCAGACCCTCCACTAGTGAGACAATTATTAAAGAAATGTTTGACAGTATTGATGTGTTATTCAATGAACCTGAGACAAGTGAAGAAGAAACTCCTAAGGCTAATGAGTCAGCATCACCCTAAGTTCCAAAGTTTACATCTAGAAATCATTCCAAGAAAGACATCATTGGAGATCAGAGTGGCAAAGTCTTAACAAGGTCATAAGCAAAGAACTCAACTAGCAGTGAAGTGATATGTTTACTATCTCAAATTGGACCTTTAAGTGCTGAAGATGCATGTAATGATTCAGATTGGCATGATGCTATGAAAGAAGAACTTGATCAGATTGTTAAGAATGACATTTGGGAAATGGTCCCAAGACCTAGTGATAAGAATGTTATTGGAACAAAGTGGATATTTAGAAATAAGATGAATGAAGATGGTACAGTAGTAAGAAACAAAGCAAGGTTAGTATGTAAGGGATATGCGCAAAGAGAAGGCATTGATTATTTAGACACATTTGCACCTGTGAGCATATTAGAAGCTATCAAGTTGTTTCTAGCTTATGCTATAGTCAAAAAATTCAAAGTTTATTAGATGGATGTCAAGTCAGCATTCCTAAATGGAGATTTGAAAGAAGTATTCATTGAACAGCCATAAGGATTCATCTTATCAGATAGACCCAATATGGTATGCAGATTGAAGAAGGCCCTCTATGGACTTAAGCAAGCCCCTAGAGCATGGTATGAGAGACTAGATGGATATCTAACAAAGATTGGATTCAAGAAAGGAGCAGAAAATTGTAATCTATTCATTAGAGAGACATTTGAAGGACTAATACTTGTAGCTATATTTGTTGATGACATTATCTTTGGAGGTAATGACAAACTAAGTGCAAAATTTGCCAAAGAAATGCAAAATGAGTTTGAAATGAGTATGATTGGTCCTATCAAATACTTTTTGGGACTAAATGTGCAGCAGAAAGAAAAAGGAATTTTTATTAATCAGTTCAATAATGTGAAAGAGATACTGAAGAAATTTAGGATGGATGATTGCAAGCTAGTAGGAACCCCTATGATCACTAGATGCAAACTTACAAAAGAAGATGACTCACCAGTAGTAGATATAACATTGTATAAGTCTATGATTGGTAAACTCATATATCTTACTTAGACTAGACCTGATATTTCCAATGCAGTTGGCATAGTTGGAAGATTCTCAATAGAACCTAAACAAAGTCACCTCATGGCAGTAAAGAGAATATTCAGATACTTACAGGGCACTATAGATTATGGTCTATGGTATCCTAATTCAGAAAATGTTGAGCTTCATGTGTACACTGATGTAGATTGGCCAGGATGATTTGATGACAAAAAAAGTACATCAGGTGGAGTAGTGTTTCTTGGTGATAGACTTGTCACTTGGACAAGCAAGAAACAAAATTGTATTTCTCAGTCAATAGAAAAAGTGGAGTATGTTGCAGCAGTCCTAAATTGTTCTACAATTGTTTGGATCAAATAGATGATAAAGGATTTTGGAATTCAGATTGATTATCCTATTGTTATTCACTGTGATAACACTAACACTATCAATATGTTGAAGAACCTTGTGATGCATGCAAAGACAAAGACATTGAGATCAAGTATCATTTCCTAAGAGAGAAAGTGGCAGAGAAAGAAGTCAAGTTGGACTATGTGAGTACTAAAGATCATTTGGCAGATATATTCACAAAGCCCTTGCCTAAAGATACTTTTGAGTATCTCAGGGAGAAGTTCAGAGTAATCCTCTTCCCTGATTTTGCTTAAAAGAAAGAAGGAAAGGCATCAATCCTTAGGGACTGATGGAAGGTTGACTACTCTACCTCTGGAGTAGTATCGATGCTTAAAAGGAATGGTGCCCTTTTCCATTGATGTCAAAGGGGGATTAATATACAGAGTCATGAAAAATAGAAGTAAAAAGGAGGAGTAATATACTAAGGGGGAGCAACATTTAGTTATGACAACAGTTCAGTTGAGGAAATGGAGAATATTGGAAAATATTGCAGTAGATGGAGGATTCAGCTTTGGGGGAGTTTTGAAGAGGAAATGGACAATATTATAAAAGAAATGTTCATTTGGGTTGGTGGTGGTTTTTCATTCCACATGTTGCCATCAATGCCAAAAGGGGAGATTGTTGAAGATTTGCTAGCAGGCCAGTACTGACTGTATGTTTGTCATTGATGACAACATATGGAAAGTAGCATGCCTGGAAGTCTTATGCAATAAGCTTTCAGTATATGAAGCATGGACATGATATCAACATGATATCATGGGCGCAGAGGTTAACTGTTAGTATAGATAGTTATATAGCAGCTGGTGTCTGTTAGAAAGTAAAGTCCACCAAGATAACTGAGAGGGGGAGGTGAATCAATTATCTGATAATTATAAATTTTATCAAATTCAATATATTTTAACCATGTAATCAATATAATTACTAACCATAGAAAGATATTCATACACAATAACACAATGACACAAGATATGTTGACTAGGGAACCTCTTGATCAAAGAGTAAACCCTGGTGGGAATGATGCCCACAAAATATGCACTAATATGAATATTCCTTGTGAAAGGATGGACTCTGTTAGGAGTCTTATGAAATACATTCAGTACATATGAATCCCTGTTAGGAGATTTTGAATCCCTGCTAAAAGATTCTAACTCTATTAAGAGTTATGGAAGACAGAAGGACCCACTACCTAAATAGCTTCAATGGAAAGATCACTGAACACACTATCCAACTAATCTCTAGATTATTCAATAGAATAATATCAATTCATTACTAGTCTCAACAATATGTTACCTCTTCTCTGACTATGCCAAACCACACTCACTGCTACACTAGATCTCAATTTCAGATCTCTGTACCTCCCATGTCTTCCTTCATAAATTCGCTTTCACAATCATTCAATTTTTCAATTCCATTCATCTCTATTACAACAAGGAAAAACATTCCTTCCTTTATACCTCACTTAAGTAATTACAAATGAGTCGGCATCCAATTACAAAATAAAAGTTTCCACACGTTACATAAAAAATTACATAAAATTGTTGGCTTCCAATTGAATATTCTTCACTCGTGTGACCTCAAAGTTTGTGCTATCATCCACATCACTAACAATATTTCTTCAACTACTCTTTAACTACACAAAACTAGATTCCATCTTGATTAGGAGATATCATCTGATTTCCACAAAACGCTACTCAGGAACACTGCCCGAATACTGCTTCCACCAAAATGCTCATAACTTTCATGAATAAATGAATTACTATCTGCACTCTTAACCATGAACATATAACATATCAAAGAGTAAATCCTCAACATCACATAGCTTGATCTATAATATCCCACGTGCGCTAATCAAAACATTGTCTGCTCCTCTGCTAATCTCTAGTAGATCACTATGTTGACATCAATGACAATCATAGTCATGAATGCAACAAAAACTGCTATAGAATGGCTGCCAATACTCCCATAGAATATATTTAGCATTCATTCCTAACAATCTCCCCCATTGGCATTGATGGCAACATAGATGAAAAACATCCAATGTTCCATGAATCCAATACTACAATTCTGCTTCTCTGAAAAAATATTTTTGAATCCTCTTCATCAATCAAATCTTGCTTCATTTTCGTATTCAGTTCTCTCCAAAAGATGGTACAAATGGTTTTTCATGTACACTTCTCCCCCATTGACATCAATGAAAAAAATTTCATCATTATGTCAACAACTCTAATGTCAAAAGACACTGTTCAAAAAATACATTCACTAGAGTCCTCATGACTCAGCTCGGATACACATACTCCCCCATAGAGGAAGTACCAACATGCAATCCAAAAGAAAGATAAGGCTCATATACCACTGGACAGATGCAACCAATCTGCATCACTTCTCAAAAGTAGGCTGGGGCATAACCCCAAGCATACCTCTCAAATACTCAAATGTATCCTTAGGCAAAGGCTTTGTAAATATATCTACTCTGATTTGTACTCTGTTCATTGTATACACTATTGTGTTCATTACTTCTCTCCAGAATATCTTTGCCAAATCATTCTCAAATAACATAGCTCTTTTTGCGTCAGTCACTAATCTATTTCTTCTTTCTGCAATACCATTTTGTTTAGGTGTTCTAGGGGCTGAAAACTATCTCTTAATACCATTCACTTCACAAAAGGTGTTAAACTCTCTAGAAGTAAATTCTCCACCTCTATCAGATCTCAAACATTTAATTTTCATTCTATATTCATTCTCAACTTTATTCTTAATGATCTTAAACTTATCAAATGCTTCAGACTTTTCTTTAAGAAATGCAATCCACATCATTCTTGTAAAATCATCAACAAGAATCATAAAATACCTTTCTCCATAGAATCATCTAGTCCTTGTAGGACTGCTCAAATCTGTATGAACAATCTCCAACTTCTCTACAGATGTAAACTTCTTACTGGAAAATGAACTTCTCTTCTATTTCACCATCACACATTCCTTGAAAATCATGTTAGTAGGCTTCATAATTTTAGTCAAATCTCTTACTGCAAGTGTAGTACTTATTTTCACAATGTTATCAAAATTTATATGACAAAAACTTATGTGCCATCACCAACTGTCATCAATCTTAGTAATCAAACATGTCATCTCAATAGGATTCAACTGAAATACATTACCTCTAGTTCTAGATCTAGTTCCAATCAAATTTCCATCTTTATCTTTTATCACACAAGTTTTCTCAGTAAACCAAACTTGATATCCCTTATCAACTAACTGTCCAACACTCAAAAGATTATGTTTCAAACCATCCACAAAGTAAACATCATCAGTATTAGTCTTCCCATCAAGAGTAATAGATCCTATACCTTTAATTAAATAAGGTGCATTGTTTCCAACTCTAACAACTCCTCCATCATAATTGTTAAACTTTATGAACTTTTTCATATCTCCAGTCATATGATGTGAATAACCACTGTCTATAATCCAATCAACTTTCTTTTCAATGTGAGAAAATAGGACTTTTTCTTCCTTAACATCTACTTCAAGATTTTCTTCTTTAATTGCTACAATTTCTATGTCATCATTATTCTCAGTATCACTTTCAATTAAAGTTCTCTCTATACTAGCTTCAAGATCTTCATCATTAGCATAATAACATTCCTTAGATCTTCTAGGCTTGAAATTATTTCTGTACTTTTTAACTCTCTAAGGACATTTAGATGCAAAATGACCATATTCTTGACAAGTCCAACATTTAAAAATTTTCTTACCATCTGGTTCTCTCTTCACAAGTAAGGCAATACCTTCTTCAATCTTCCTATCTTCTTCATTTCTATATCTACTGCTACCAGCATAATCTCCACTCACACTGATGCTTCTTGACAAAGTAGGGTGAACACTAAGAGCACTGAATGTTGTTTCCTTTCTAGGTAAATCTCCTGATAACCTCAGGTTCATTTTTGCTGCTTCTAATCTTCCAAGAAGAGTCTCTCTTGTAAAGTTCAAAGTACAAGGTATAACTTGTTCAATCATTTGTGTTGTCTACTTAAACACATGATTCAATGTCCTCATAATTTTCCATATAACTTCATTTTCTATCTTTGTTCCTCCACAAGATTTTATGCCTACAATAATTTATGACATTCTACCAATATATCTTCTAACAGATTCATCTTCCATCATTCTTATATCTTCAAATGCACATATCCAATTATGTAATCTAACTTTCTTTGCATGTTCATCACCTTCAAAAGTAGAGTGTAAAGCTTTCCAAATTTTATGAGATGTTTTCAAATATTTTACCTGACTATACTCATTCTCTGGAAGGGCTGTCAAAAGTGCTTCTTTGGCAAGTATCTTACACGTAAATAGATCTCTCTAATCACTAGAACATGTTTCAAGATTATCCTCATCAATGATAGTCTTCTAATTCTTTGTAATCAACCAATAACCTGGTCCTAAACACATTATATGTGTCTTCATATTTTCTTTCTAGCTATCAAAATTTACTCCATCAAACTTAGGGCTTTCTTTCCTGAAATTTGCCATGGATCTCCTTAAGCTGCTAAACTTTTCTTTCAAGAATCCGCCACTCTGATACCAATTGTTAGAAAGTAAAGTCCACCAAGATAATTGAGAGGGGGGGGTGCATAAGTTATCTAATAATTATAACTTTTATCAACTTCAATAGATTTCAACCATGTAAGAAATATAATTACCAACCATAGAAAGATATTCATACACAATAACATAATGACACAAGATATGTTGACTAGGGAACCTCTTGATCAAAGAGAAAACCCCGGTGGGAATGATACCCACAAAAGATGCACTAATATGAATATTCCTTATGAAAGGATGGACTCTGTTAGGAGTCTTATGAAATACATTCAATACATATGAATCCCTGTTAGGAGATTTTGAATCCCTGCTAAAAGATTCTAACTCTGTTAGGAGTTATGGAAGACAGAAGGACCCACTGCCCAAACAACTTCATTGGAAAGATCACTAAACACACTATCCAACTGATCTCTAGATTATTCAATAGAATAATATTAAACCATTACTGATCTCAATGATATGTTACCTCTTCTCTGACTGTGCCAAACCGCACTCACTGCTACACCAGATCTCAATTTCAGATCTTTGTACCTCGCATGTCTTCCTTCATAAATTCACTTTCACAATCATTCACTTTTTCAATTCCATTCATCTCTATTACAACAAGGAAAAAAATTCCTTCCTTTATACCACACTCAAGTAATTAAAAATGAGTTGGTATCCAATTACAAAATAAAAGTTTCCACACGTTACATCAAAAATTACACAAAATTATTGGCTTCCAATTAGAATAATTCTTCACTCATGCGACCTCAAAGTTTGTGTTGTCATCCACATCACTAACAATATGTCTTTAACTTCTCTTTAACTGTACAAAACCAGATTCCATCCCAATTAGGAGATATCATTCGATTTCCACAAACTGCTACTCAGAAACACTGCCTGAATACTGCTTCCACCAAAATGCTCATAACTTTTATGAATAAATGAATTACTATCTACGCTCTTAACCATGAACATATAACAAATCAAAGAGTAAATCCTCAACATCACATAGCTTGATTTGCAATATCCCACATGCGCTAATCAAAATACTGTCTGCTCCTTTGTTAATCTCTAGTAGATCATTGTGTTGACATCAATGACAATCATAGTCATGAATGCAATGACAACTGCTATAGAATGGTTGTCAATTCTCCCATAGGATATATTTAGCATTCATTCTTAAAAGTGTCACCATGTTCCTAATAGAGTAATAGACAGTGTTCTGTGTATGGTTGTCTATACAGTTATCATGGAGCCTTGCGCACTAGGATATATGTTGAAGACATGTTAGTGATGTTTCAGTCATGGACACATAGTCTGTTGATTAGTAGAAGTGAAGTTATGCAGACACTATTCACCAATAGCAATTTCCTATGTTTGTTCAAAAGAGCCGATAGAGATTATATTGGTTCTGGAGTTGTGCCTATCCTGTGGGTATGCACCCTTGGATTTAAGTTTAGAGGAGAGTTATTGATGTTTGGTTAAGAGCGCATGAAGTAATTCATCTTAAGGAGAAAGATACAATTGTTTTGGTAGAGCTAACAGTGTGTAGCATGCGTCTACAATTATCTTATTGGATAGGTCCCAGAATGTGTTGCGTGCTTAGTAGAGCTGACTGAATTGTTATTGGAGTTTGTTATGGTTTCTCTAATATGATTTAAAGGTGGTTCTAATAGGTTGAATTGATTATATCATTTAGAGGAAAGATATTTATAGGCATGCATTTGTGATTGCTTGAGTGTGGTTCATGGTTGATGAAGTAGAGTAGAGAAGAGTGTGTGAAGTGTTGAGCCATCAGAAGAAGGTCTATGTGACTAAGTAAATTATTTTCACTATACATTGGAACTAATCCAGATAGCAGGTCAAAGTGCAGCTCACTAAGATCCAGATATAGTGTGTATCTATTAAATAGAAGGTTGTAGCCTTCACCCCTTTGAGTAGTAAGCTCTTGGACAATGCGTACTCTCCCCTAACATGGACAATTCTAAAAGACTCCTAACAGGGTCTGACCCTTGACCAGGTCTACTATACTAAATATATTGTAAAGTAACTCCTAACAGGGTTAAGGATCTTCTAACAAGGATCATAATACACTAGTGTAGAATATTAGTGGGTGTCAATTCCCACTGGGGTTTTTACCTATTTGAGTTTCCCCGTAACCAAAATATTGTGTTGTGTTCAAGTGTTCTTTCATTTTATTTATTATTTATGTTTAAGTATACTTAATTGGATAAAGAATTGAAACTTGTAGATAACTAATTCATCCCCCTTTCTCAGTTATCTCTTGGGACTATTCCTAACACTTCTCTTGTGTGTAGACTTCAGAGGTCATTATATGGTCTCAAACAAGCCCCTAGGGCTTGGTATGAGAATATGGACTCTTTCTTTCTAGCCTCACACTTCAGGCACTATCATTTCAATCCTATAGTGTACATTTAACATCATGGGGCTAATCTTGTGATACTGGTTAAATCCTCTAAGAATTGGTATCAGAGCATATTGGTTGCTTGGAATAGAGTTTTAAGGACTTCAGTACAAAGATCACAAAATGTATAAGAGGGAAGTGCCAAATCTAAACAAGGATAACTTCACAATATGGCAAAGCTGAATGAAGCTACATGTATCTAAAATTAGGAATTATGCCCTTACACTAATGGAGAATGGCTACCTTGCACCACCCACTGGTCCCTTGACCCTTGATCAACTAAGAGATATGCATGAATATAATGTTACTATGATGGAGATTGATGCTACCTTGACAGATGCCAAATTTGAAGATATCAAAGACTATTCTACTGCTAAGAAAATGTGGGATAAACTTGCTCAAGTTTATAGTGGTGATGATAATGTTAAAAGAGCTAGAGTTGAAAGTTTAAGAGGAAGATTCGACGATATGAAGATGAAAGAAGGTGAAAATATAGTGCAGTAGACAAACCAAATAAAGGAAGTAGTTAATGCAATAAGAGGATCTGATGGTGTTATTAAAGAAGACACTATGGTAAGCAAAATTATTAGAACCTTATTACCAGTTTATGTAATCAGAATATCTGCAATCCATGAAATGTGGTATGCACCTAGTAATACTCTCACTCTTGATAATCTGATTGGTAAGCTAACTACATTTGAGCTTAACAAATATGATAATAGTGTTGTACCGACTATTGAATTGGCTTTTATGACTTCTCTGAAGATTGTTAAGTCTAGTAGTAGACATGATGATAATGATAGCAATACTGATAATGAGCTTGATGAACTCGAAGCTCTTATGGCCAAAAGATTACCTAAAGTTAAAGGTAGATATAAGGGTAAATTACCTTTAGCACACTTTAACTGTAAAGAAGTTGGTCATATTGTTGCTAGATGTCCAAACAGGAAAGAAGATGACAAAAACAAAGATCGATCTGGTGAAGGAAGCTATGGGAGAAGAAACAACAAAAGTTACCGACACTACAATAGAGACAACTGAGACAACAATGATAAATGTAAAAAGGTATGTTACATTGCTGAAGAAGATGATACTGACACTGATTCAGATGATGATGTAGAAGTAGTATTTTTTGCTATGAAGGATGATTCTGAGGAAGAAGAAAGGTGTGTAGAAATAGAATTGATTCTTAAAGTTAATAAAAATGATACATGAATCATAGATAGTGGTTTTACACATCACATGACTGGTGATGAAGAAAATTTTGATCATCTTGAGCAATACAAAGGAGGATCTATAAAAATGGGTAATGATACACCTTGTATGGTTAGAGGTAAAGGATCCCTGATGATAAATGATAGAATCAAATATGATAACGCTTATTGGGTAGAACAACTAAACTATAATTTGCTAAGTGTGGTACAGCTGAATAATTCTGGTCACCGAGTTTCTTCAGAGAGCAAGAAAGTAAAGATATTTGATGATGGTGGAAAACTTGTTGGAACAAGAGCACAATCAAAAGGTAATTTGTTTTATCTAGACAATGATGAGTCTTCTTGTTTAATGATGAAAAATGAGGATGCATAGTTGTGGCATAAAATGTTATGTCATGTGAATTTTGATAACATGATTAAGATCGGTAAAAAGAAAAAGGTTAGAGGTCTGCCTAACTTAACAAAGCCTGATCATGTTATGTGTCATGAATGTAAGAAAGGTAAAATGACAAAATCTAGTTTCAAAAGAAAAGATTATAAAACAAAGAAAATACTTTAGTTAGTTCACATCGACCTATGTGGTCCCATGAGAACTCAGAGTTACTATGGAGATAGATATTTCATTCTTTTTGTTGATGATTACACTAGATTAATGAAAGTCATGTTCTTGAAAGAAAAATCAGAGGCATTTAAGATGTTCAAGTGGTATAAAGAAAAAGTAGAGAAAGAGACTAGTAAAGAATTGAAATGCTTGAGATCTGTTAGAGGTGGTGAATTTATTTATGATGAATTTACTAACTATTGTAATTAGCATGGTATTAAAAGACAGGTCTCTGCACCAAGGACACCTCAGCAGAATGGAATTGCTGAAAGCAGGAATAGGTCAATTGTTGATTGTGCAAGGACATTGATGTTAGAAAAGAATGTAGCTCAGACATACTGGAGAGAGGCTGTTAGCACAACTGTTTATGTTTTGAACCAAGTAAAACTAAAGAAGGACACTAAAAAAACACCCTATGAGTTATGATTTGGTCACAAACTCACTATAAGTTGGGTATGTGTAGGATCATGGTATGCCAAAAAGTGGCAATGTGAAAAAGAAGTCCTGATTGATATACTCTTTGAAAAATAACTATAAATTTTAAAGAGTATAACATTTTTTAAATCTAAAATATACATCACATTCTATGCTTCACCTAATACAATAATAACAAACAATTCTTTCAATTTGATGAAGTTTAAACTAAGTTAAGGTGGTCAAACAAAAGAGTTTTTATATTCAAGAAAATTTGTAGCAGAAAAATCATAATTAATTATTTACTAAGAAAAAAAATATAAATCACATTCAAACATGAGTCTACTACATTTATATAGAATCTTATGAAAAAATATTATCATTTGATTTTGTTTAATGTGGTTAGACATACACCTACTTGTTATCTTTCTAGTTTTGATTGATAAACTTATTGAAAAATAGCTATAAATTTCAAACTGTATACCATTTTTGAAATCCAAAAGATGTGTCACATTCTATGATTTTCCTACTATAAGAAAAATTTAAAAAAATTTCAATTTGATAAAGTTTAGACTAAGTTAACGTGGTCAGACACGAGAGTTTTTGTATTCTGAAAAAGTTTTAGAGAAAAATCATAATTAATTATTTAATTACAAAAAAATAACAAAAAAATATGTGTCACATTTGGACATGAGTCTACTACTTATGTCTAGAATCTTGTAAAAAAAAATTATCATTTGATTATGTTTAAGGTGGTCAGACACATACCTACTTCTTATTTTTTCCTAAAATTTTCGTACTACTACATTAAAATTTGAATTTTTCAACATATAGAATAATTGTTTTTCAAAAAAGGCCTAGTATCTTAGAAAATAAATTCAATTTTCTACATATTCTCTTCTTACATATTTTTTATATTATATCTATAACTTGCTCAAATTTTTATGTCAACTTGCCTAAACCTGATTTTCTGAATTTTCATTGCCACTTTAGAGCCTAGTTTGGCATATCATGATCCTACACATACCCAGTTATTTTAGAATCTTTGGAAGTAAATTCGTTATTCTAAAAGATGAAAGAAATGGGAAGTTTGACTCAAAAGGTGATGAAGGGATATTTCTTGGATATTCCACTAAAAGAAAAGCATATAAGTGTCTAAATAGAGTTACTAATAAAATGATTGAAAGTGCTAATGTTCGGGTTGATGAGTTTGATGATAAGAATGTAGAAGAAAGAACAAAGGAACTAGAAGACTATGGTAGATTCAATTACATTTAACAACCAAAGTATCTACTGAAGCCACAGACTATGACAACCGATCAGCAAGAAAATAATACCGAGGAATAGGAAAGAGAAACTGACAAGCAGGAAGGACCTACCGAGCAAGTGAATGAACCTGCACAGGATGAACAACAGAGAAGAGATCAAGTAATGGTGAGATTTGTCAGAAGACATCATCCTGAGACCCAAATCATTGGAGACAGACAAGCTGGCATGATGACAAGAAGTAAGATGAGACAAGGTACATGTTTAGTTTGTGAATATAAACTGAACAATGTAAAAGTTGCATTGGAAAATGAAGAATGGGTTAATGCAATGAATGAAGAAATAGAAAAGATAGAGAAAAATAAGACATGGAATTTAGTACCTAGACCTAAGGTAAAGAATGTTATCGGTACTAAGTGGATATTCAGAAATAAGCTTAATGAAAATGGAGAGGTAACAAGGAACAAAGCTAGATTGGTATGCAAGGGATATGCATAGGAGGAATGAATAGATTATGGTGAAACCTTTGCACTTGTTGCTAGATTAGAAGGAGTTAGAATGTTACTTGCATATGCCACTCACAAAAAGTTCAAAGTTTACAAAATGGATGTCAAATCTACTTTTCTGAATGGGATACTTGAAGAAGAAGTCTACATAGAACAACCAGAAGGGTTTGTGGATCCAGACAAGAAAGATATGGAATGTAGATTACATAAAGCTTTATATGGTTTAAAGCAAGCACCGAGAGCCTGGTATGAAAGGCTGCATACTTATTTGCTAAGTATTGGTTATGTTAGAACTAGTGAGAATAGCAATCTGTATATGAAAGGAAATTCAGATGATACTATCTTGATTTTTGAAATATTTGTGGATGACATAATATTTGGAGGAAAAGATCACATCTATAAATAATTTTTTGATGAGATGAGAAAAGAGTTCAAAATGTTTGTGTTTGGAGAGATTAAGTTCTTTCTAGGCTTACAGGTTATTCAGCAGAATGATGGTATATTCATCACACAATCCAAATATATCAAGGAAGTACTGAGAACATTTGGCATGGAAGATGCTAAACTTGTTGGAACACTGATGGCTACCAGATGTAAACTGACCAAGGAAGATGAAACTACAAAGGTAAACCAGACACTGTACCAATTAGTGATTGGTAAGTTGATGTATGTAGTTCATTGTAGACCTAATATAGCACATGATGTTGGGATAGTTGCTAGATTTTTTGCAAGTCCTAGGGAGTCACACATGGTTGCTACAAAGAGAATCCTAAGATACCTAAAGAAAACAGAGGATTATGGTTTATGGTATCCAAAGGAAGGCAATTTTGAACTCAAAGTCTACATCAACGCAGACTGGGCATGAAATATAGATGACAGAAAGAGTACCACTAGAGGAGGATTTTTCTTTGGTGAAAGACTTGTTACATGGACAAGTAAGAAATAGCCTTGTATTTCTTAGTCAACTGTCGAAGCATAGTATGTTGTTGCTGCTACAAACTATTCAAATATTGCATATATCAAGCAAGTGTTGGAAGGTATGAATGAGGTAATCACTGAGCTAGTGATTATATATTATGACAACACTAGTGCAATTAATATTTCAAAGAATCCAGTGATGCATTTAAAAAAAAAGCACATATAAATATTAAGTATCACTACTTAAGAGAACAAGTATAGGAGAAGCAAGTCAGATTAGAATTTGTTACATCTAAAGAACAACTTGCTGATATTTTCACAAGGCCTCTACCAAAGGAAACTTTTGAATACTTGAGGACTAGACTTGGGGTCTGTCCCCTATCTACCAGTCACTAATGTGATATGGAGGTTGCATCAGCCTAATCTTATCAAAAGATCATTCATGTTGATGCAGCATAGTTCACACTTTGGATTCTATCTAAAGTTGTGAAAGGTTTGAAGAACTAGAACAGATTGGCATAATCAGTATACAAAGATATAGTGAATGCATTGAACAACAGTGAGTCAATTAGCTACTGAAGAGCTATATGTTTATATTGTTCTTTGGCATTGCTATCAAAGGGAGAGAATATTCAATTAAATATATGTGAAAGGGAGAGAAATCTTATGGACC
The DNA here is from genome assembly GCA_027943335.1 of Chamaecyparis obtusa. Taxonomy (NCBI): domain Eukaryota; kingdom Viridiplantae; phylum Streptophyta; class Pinopsida; order Cupressales; family Cupressaceae; genus Chamaecyparis; species Chamaecyparis obtusa. Next base: position 765,610 of record BSBK01006301.1, read on the forward strand.
AAGATCATGAATAGAAAAAGAAAGGGAGAGCATTGAAGATTTGTTGCTGAGAACATAGAGAACAGAAGGAGCTGAAATGATCAATCTACAGAAGATTGTCTGCACATGTTGAGCTATTGTAACATAGTGATTAAACATATTAAGCTAGGGAGAGCTTACTGAGTTACATAAATTGTTTGTATAGTTGTAGAATACATGTTTGGTATTTGTATGGCATATTTCATATTGCTTGTGTTGTCATCAATGCCAAAGGGAGAGATTGATGAACTACAACTGATTTGAATATATTGCATGACTTGAAGATCTATGATTTGAGATCACTGAGTTGCTGATTAGATATGTAAGATGATTAAATTAGTAATATGTTGTCATTGATGTCAACTAGTTTTGACAATACTTATCATGGTAGTTGCAAATACCTAAACATTTGTAGAAAGGAGAAAAAGAGGTGATGAATAGATATATCTACATGAGGAAGATGGATATGATAGATGAGGATAAGGAATACATTGGGTAAATTATTGATGTGTCTATGACCTTATGTCATTGACTTGATTATGTTGCATTCATCTATGATGAAGAAAAGAGCAAAAAGATAGAAGGAAGTGTGGTCGGTTAAAGAAGAATTCCAGTATACACCAAGCAATGTAGTGTATACCGAGCATAGTATAAATTGAGCTTGTGTTCACCAACATATTTCTTTTTTTACCGAGCAGAAAGAAAGGAACTAAATGATGAGTTTAGCTGATAGAAGTTGATGAGCTGTAAAGTGTATGATCACGAGGTGAAAAGATAAAGTTTGTTATAAGATCAATGGCTAACAAAATTTGAAGAATATTTAAGGGATGGAAAAAAAATGTGTTACTAACACATCAACCGAGGAAGGTTTAAGCAGCAAAATCAAAGAAGATTAAATAGAAAAATCTAATGGATGAAAAGAAAATGATTTATTTGTCTATTTAAGAGACTAGGGTTTCATTGAGAAACTTATGCCAGAGGAAGGAGACTATAGAGTTATCGTGTGAACATTACTTCATGCATGCATGATCAAACTGGTTAAGGAGAACCGAACTACAGAGATTACTAAGTGTCAGAAAGCTATAACCATGAGACAGTAAGTTACTGAATATTGTTGAAACACAATTGATATATTGATCAGAGGATTTGAATGAGCATAATATAGATTTGAACATCTAAAATAGAAGTTGTATTGTAATCAGATCACCTACTATTACAGTTTAACCATTGTAAATAGATAAATCTCTTAACCGAGTGGACTTGAAATTCTTATAATGTCATTCATAGAATGTACATTTGTTATCCTATCAACCCCATAGTAAATGTTGGTTGGATGATAATAGTTAGTGTTAAATCCTCTAACAAGGTCACACCTTACAGTGTGTTTTGTAACCTTTAACAAGGTTGTGTCTTCATCGACCTCACTTCAGAAGAGTGAACAATTTTTGGGTTGTTGGTTCCAGGTGGTTTTTGCCTTTACAGGGTTGCCATGTTAAATCTTTTGTGTTATGTGTTGACTGTGATGATTGTTTGTTATCATACTTTTCTTGTTGCATATTTTATTTGGTCGGTAATCACTATAAGTCATTGATTGGTAATTAGTAAAAGTACAGATAGTTTACTATTTTATGTTACTAAGCTGTAGAAGTTTATTTAAATTATTTTAGATATACATTTTGTATTTGGGATTGTGGATAACTGATTCACCCCCCTCTCAGTTATTCTAATAGAAAAGCCTTAGGGTTTTGTGTAGGACTCTTCTCTTGTGTGTAGACTTCAGAGGTCATTATATAGTCTCAAACAAGCCCCTCAGGCTTGGTATGAGAAGATGGACTCTTTCTTTCTAGCCTCACACTTCATGCATTGTCATTCTGATCCTACAGATAATTCTTGATTCACCCCCTTCTCAGATAATTCTATTTGACTGGTACTTTCTCTTGCAACATCACAAGGTTGGATAGTATATCATATGGATGTGAAGAGTATGTTCTTGCACGAGGATCTACATGAGGAGATCTATATGGAGAAGCCTTAGGGTTTTGTGTAGGGCTCTTCTCTTGTGTGTAGACTTCAGAGGTCATTATATGGTCTCAAACAAGCCCCTCAGACTTGGTATGACAATATGGACTCTTTCTTGCTAGCCTCACACTTCATGCGTTGTCATTCCGATCCTATAGTGTACATTTAACATCATGGGGCTGATCTTATGATACTTTTGTTGTATGCTGATGATCTCATCATCATAGGTAGCTCATATTCTATGATTCAGAGTGTTCAAAGAGTATTGATGGAGCATTTTAAGATGACAGATTTTGGACTTTTGCACTACTTTTTGGGGCTATAGGTTATTTAGTCTTCAGATGGGATTTCCATACACCAATAGAATTATTCTCTTGACATGCTTCATAGATTCATCATGCTTGATTGCAAGCCCACTCCCGCATCTTTTTAGTCAGGTGTTATTTTGTCTACCACTTGCTCTACTCCTTCAGTGGACTCCACCTTATACATGCAACTTGTGGGTAGTTTGTTGTACCTATCACACACTCGTCTTGACATTTTATTTGTAGTTGGAATTGTCTCTCGATTCTCCCATGATCCTCATGAGAGTCATTGGTAAGCTTCCAAACATATTTTGAGGTATATTCGGGGCACTAATTCATATGGCATTCACTATACATTTGGAGCTCCTCACATTGTTGGTTTCATAGACGCCGATTGGGGTGGTGATACAAATGGTTGGAAGTCTACTTCTAGCTTTTTTTTCTATCTTGGTTCTGGTCCTATCATATGGTATTGCAAGAATAAGACTGTTGTTGCATTATCATCTATAGAGGCAGAGTATTGAGCAGTTGTGCTAGCTAGTTAGGAGGTTTTATGGCTTCAAAAATTGATGATAGAGTTTGGGTTTCCTCTTGATAGTCCCACTCTTCTTTTGTGTGACAATCAGAGTTTCATTAATATTTACCACAACCTAATTGAGCATCAGTAGACCAAGCACATTGAGATCAATATATATTTCATCAGGCAGCTAATTTAGGATGGTTCTCTCAACTTGGAGTATGTTCTTGCTTTGGAACAGGTTGCTAACATCTTCACTAAGCCTTTTTCATCCCCACAATATCTTCAATTGTGTTCTATGCTTGGGGGGTCTTAATGAGTCCTACCTTCCTTTGTTTTTCTTTGCTTTCTGCATCTTTCTATCTCTTTTTAGAGGAGGGTTTTTCCCATGTGGTTTTCCCTATTTCTCAGTTTCACAGAGATTTTGTAGTGATTGGGTACCTCATCAGGCCATGTTCTTGGGACCCAAATTGTCATTTAGCATTGTAGTTCCTTTGCTTCTTTCTTGCATTGTTTGTAGCTACACTGTTGCTCATTTTAAGGGGGGTGTTAGAGTAAAGAATTAATTTAATTACATTGATTAAATTAACTTTACTACCTCTTAATATTTCTCTTTATGCACTTGCATTAGTTATTTAATAATTAAATCTAATTATTAAATGCCAATTTACCTATTAGGGTTTCCTATTAGGTTTTACGATCTCCTTCTATAAGGATTGATCCATTAAATATTTTTTTATTCATTTTTTATTTTGGTTGATAATAAACTTTAATATTGTCAAAGAAAAACCTTTGTTTGTTTCCTACATATTTCTTTCTTGTGATAGGTTTTTACATGTAGGTTTCCTGGGCTTAATAGATTCATTTTTCATCAAATATTACAAAAACTTCTATAGAGGATATCAAATTCAAACAAAAAGGTATCAGGATCCTTTGTGATCAGCCCATAGAACTTGGGAAGTGTTGAAGCGGGTATGTTCTTGAGATTATGATTGTCATGCAAGTTAGGGATTGGAAAAGGGAAAAGAAGATAGAACTTCCATTCTTTCCTGAGTTCTTGGGTTTCTTTCTTGAGTTCTTGGGTTGATCCTTGGCTAGTAAACTACAAGTTGGGCCAGCTAAACATTATCTTGGTTTTGGTCAAGGTCAATTAGCTTGTTAAACAAGTGCAAGTCTTCCGAGGAAGAAGAAGAAGGGGATAGATTATGGTCAGCATCAACATAAGGTCCTTCTTCTTGGGGGTTTTCTTGTATATATTCTCTAGGAATGAATCTCCCAAGCTCATCTCTTCTTCTATGCATACAACAAATGTAAAATTAAACTAGGAAAAAAGATGAACTTTTAAGATAAAGACTAACTACAAATTTAGACTTACAACTACCATGCATGCTATAGATTATTATTTTGACACCATCCCCAACAAAAATGCCAAAAATGTAGTGCTCTTAGTTGGATTCATTAACTAGGAAAGAAAATTCCCCTACTTAGTGATTGGATTCATTAATGCATCATTTAATTGTCAACTTGGGGACGTATAACTTGAAATGGATCAACACAATATATGCACTAGTCCTCTGTGACAAACATGTATCCTATTTCTAAGAACATGATGTTGGAAATGAACATACAACAAACATTTTTAACTCAAATTGAAGCAACACTTAAGCTATAGAAAATAAGAACTACTCAGTGACTGCAGGAACAATCAACAGTTTTGTATATCTATCGACTACAGGAACAGTCACTGAACTTTTACATAAAAACAAAGTAAAAGTATCCTATTTGCTGAAAAGGAAAGAATAGACACTTTCTTGAGTGGGCCCCCTTAGTCAGCGTCCTTAGAGAAAACACATACTAAAATTTAAACTTTAGAATCATATTATTGGATTAGCATTGAAAAGTATATTCCTAGTAAATGATTAACTTTGATAACTAGTAATACTTCTTACTTCATCTCTCTTCTATTCTATCTCCTTTCTCTATCTCCATCTTCATCTATCTCACTTCTGCTAAAATCCAAGGCTATTTATTTACAACTAAACTCGACTAGATTCTAACTGACTTATCCACTTATGGTGGAAACATTTTATTACAAACATAACTCTCACAAATGACAAAGAATGGGTAGAGGAAAGCTAAGTCAAATCGACCGAGAAACATTAATGACCATCATGTTGGATTTGTGGATCATGAAGACACTTTCAGATTGATGGAACACCTTCCCTCATAGAGAACAAATATTTTAATTGCTCTGCACTTCTATGAATGAATCAGTCTTTACTGGAACCATTGGGCAACGACTTAGTGGAGTGTAAATTCACTCTTGGATCTTTGGGTTCTGTAGAAACAACTTCTATTCCTATGAAAAGGGGTTAGCTCGACACATGAAATCTATTAAATGCTCATTATCCATTTTCAATGCATCCATAGCTCATTAAATACAAGCAAACAACATTCCTTATATGGCTACAGGAAAATAGACAGTAATGGCTACAGGAAGATAAAGTCTCAAAGGCACACATCACTTAACAAAACAACAAATAGTAGTTATGAAAATTGTAGCAAGGATTATTATAATAGATATGTTCCATTATAAATAACTAAGCATCATAATCCATGAAAAGGTTTTATAGTTACTACTTAAAGTGTGTAAAAACTCTATAAAACCATATGAAAATATTGCTAAGACATAGTTTAAAACATGCCAAAATTAGGGCTCATCAATGGCCACCACACACTTCACTATGCATTTCTTCTAGAAGTTTATTTGCCTGATTTTGATCCACACATTTAAGCAACACACCTTCATTTCTTCTCCACCACAATCCTTCATGGATTATAGCATATTTGATGGCATGTAATTTTATGGTTCTTTTCTTATTCTTGTCCATATCAGGGGGAAAAATCAATTTATGTAGGTATACAATAATGTCCTTATACCATTCACACTGGTCAAGATCTCACATATGAATGGCCTTTGATCTTCCTCTAGTAAAACATTATTATGTTTAGCATCAATATTTGCTTGAGTCATTAGTTTTACTAACCTCCGACCTCTTACTAGCTTGGTAACTTGAATGTCTATATTAAATTCCTAAATCCTATTGATCCATATACATCTCCTCCTAGAGACCTCTTATTGAGTGAAGATATCTTTAACAACTGCATTGGGTACACAAGAAACAATAATTTCTTCCATTAGATAACACATAAAGCTTTGATAGCTTTTACCAATGCACTTTTTACAGAAAATGGAACTCAATTTCGAGTTAAGGAGAAAACATTATGAGCAAAACAATTTTCCCTCTTTACAAAAGTATCCACCTTTAAAAAAAAATTTGATGTTGAAAATAATTTTTTATCTCCACCAAAACATTAAATTGCCAAAATAAAAAAGAAGGCTTAAGGTTAAGCTCGTTAGGGTAGGGAAGAACTAGGGGCTAAAAACACATGTGACCATAGTTTCTTATGTCATCATCTCAAAAAGTGCTTTTGACATGAATAGTGCCAAAAAATAGTCCCTAAAAATTGTTGGTCATTGCAGGCTTTTAAAGATAAAGAGGCTTTTTTAAAATAAAAAATAGCACCCTCGATCTTGATGGGCGTCATAGGCTAAAACCTTATGAATGGATTTTGATAGCCTTGTTTATGCACACACTGACTCCTACGCCTATCATGTGAGGATGAACGCCTTTTATCTACAGATTGCAGTCATCTTTTATGTGCACATTGCAACTTCGTACTCAACCCTTTCCTCTCAACTTCTCCTCCATGCCTAAGTCAACTTTTTTACAGCCACCGCGTGAAGCACTACTGCAAATAGAGACATAGAAGAGAACCAGTTGGTAGGTTATGGGACCGACGCACATAGAGCTACACATAGACCTCAACTTTTTGCTTCAAATTATATCTATTTGGCTCTGATACCATATAAGAAACAAAAAGATCTTAGAGATAAAAGGAAGCACACAAATAGAATGGGTAAAGTCAACCATGGATTCAATGGAGAAGTCGAGTACATATAGGTATAGAATGTAACCGAGTCCAACAATGAAAGAAGGGATGAGCTGGACTGGCAACAAAATTGGCCAAGAAACTAGGAAGATGTGTCAAAATGAAGTCGACATGAAATCTCTAGTAGACTCCTAAAGGATGATGACTTATGTAGACAGGTGTCAAATGTGCATAGCTGACTAATCAAGCTTAAAAGCCTAAGTGTAAATTATTTAATTGCACTAAGAATATGCAATAGGAAATTATTTTACAATATTGATAAAAGTACATTTACAATCAAATATTTCTTAAATAATTTTTTATGTTAAAATATATAATAACAAAATTTTATATAAAATTGATAAAAACATTTTTACAATCAATTACATAAAACTAATAAAACTTAATCACTTATCTTATGCATCTCAAATCCAATTTCAAAACATAAATAAATTTATCTCTTTCAATCTTTATAATCTCTTCTTAAAATTAATATTATAAAAAAAAATTTCATTCAAATACATATTATCTATTGTCATTCTTTATTAAAAAATATTCATACATATTTTATCTATCCTCTTTATAAAAAATAATTTACTTAGAATATAATTTATTCATTGATATACTAATAGCAACAATTATTATTTTTTAGAACACCAAAATCAAACACTTCAATTTTAAACATATTATAAATAAATAAAATTAAAAGTTTTCATTAATTTAATATCTCATAAATAAAATAAAATTAAAAGTTTTCATAAAAAATACAAAGACAAAACAAAACACTATAATTTAAAAATAAATTTCACTATGTTAAATTAAACAGAAATATCTATTATAAGGCTACACAATTAATGAGAGATGCCTGTCATTGTTGACTTGCCGACCTCCACTCAACCCCTACTCCTTTTTAATCACTTCCCCTGCCAATTCATTGTAGGCTAAACCTAATGGCGCCCATGCCCAAGTTATCTGTGTTTGCTCTTGTTATTCCCCTGTTTCTTCTCTGCTTCTGCAGCGGATGTATTCACAGAGAACGGGAAGCCCTTCTTTAATCACTTGCCCTACTCCTTACCCTCCCAATTCATTGTAGGCTAAACCTAATGGCGCCCATGCCCAAGTTTCAATAAACAACTCATTCAAATTTCATATATGGAACGACTTCAATGGAAAAATAATTATTAAAGTAAGTTAAGTATGATTAGTAATAAGTTATTATTATTTAGAGAACTATTATATAAAGATTTTAAATATTTGTATCCATTTATTTTTGTACAATTATAATGATTCTATATAATTATAGAGATGATAAATATATGAAAATTGAACAAAGTATTAATAAACAATCAAAATATTAAATACGACCAATTATTAGATAGACAATAATATAAATTAGATAGGTATTTTTTAAATTATAGTGTCCAAGTTTTTAGTTTTTTTAAATGTATATTTAATTGAATAGATATGAAATGTCATTAACTCAATAATTGAAGTGGCAAATTTCATAAAAAAGATAAACAATAATTATATTTCTGTAATGACTCTTCCCAACATGAACCAATAAAAAAAAGTTAAATGGCTCTTCTCAATAGATATAAATATATAAATGACATTTTAAAAATGATTAAATAAAAAAGTATTCATAGACAATAAAATTATAGTTCAATTTTTTTAATTCTATACAATGATTGATTGAACTAGTAAAAAAGTTGGATGTAATAGATGCATTAGTATTCCTATCATAAGTAGGAACTTTTTTTTTTATTTTAAAATGTACAAATTCTAGATAAATGAAATGATAGCTGAAGTCTAAACTATATGAGGAATGGTTGAAAAAGGGATAACTTGGTTTTGCAATTTCTCATCCGCTTCACCTACAAATTCTCGCTCAAACTTATCAAAGTTTTTTGCACATGGTGCCAGATTCTAGGGTGGGCTTTTCCCCCCCCCCAGCTTGACCCTCCCCTTGTTACAATAAAGACTTTGGTGTCCTTTGGATTCACCTTTTTGTATAGAGATTTTGGTTATTCTTTAGACACAGCCAAAACTATATCTAGGGTTTATGCTAACAATCATGATGGTGAGAAGAATGATTGAGGAACCTCAAAATCAGATTTGAAGGGTGATTTGGATAATGGGACCCAAGATATGGCCTTGGGTAAATCATTTTTCCAAATATTGTCCACTCATAGGAAGGGACAAAAAAAAAATTATAGATGCTATCATGGACAAGATTATGTCCTTAACACACTTTGTGCTAGTTGGGAAATTATTCCCTTTTCGACCAACGATTGACATGGTCTGTAGACGGGCTACAAATCACTGGAAGATAAAGAGTAGTATCTACATTTTTTTAATGTTGGAGGGACTAGTTCAGTTCAAGTTTACAACTAAGGAGGATATTATTTTTGTCCTCTTTGGTTTTTGGACTTATGGGAAGTATTTTATAGTTCTATCTAAATAGAAATCATGGTTTGATCTATCAGCTAAACTCAATAGGATGGCTTTGATTTTGGTTTATATGCCTTGCTTTCCACTAGAGTTTTGGGATGAGAAAATATTTTGTTGGGTTGGTAATTCCTTCAACCAATATGTCACTATGGACATTGTCACCCTAGAAAAAACCAGGTTAGTGTTTTCACACCTCTATGTTAATGTGGCTATTAATAAATCTCTCTCCAACTTCATTACTTTAAAGTCTAAATGGGAGAAATGGACTCAAACCTTAGTTAATGAAAATGCTACTCTCTACTACTAGAGATGTGCCACGCTTGGCCATGTTATTGTAGACTGTAAAGCCTCGGCTCCAAAAGATCTCAAGATGAAGGAGAAGCATTATTCCCTTCTGAGTTCTAGGGAGAAAGTGCAGAAGAACTAAACCTCTATTTCCCTTTACAATAATAATGAATAATAAACTGCTGAAAAAGTTGAACATGACATTTATTACCCTGGTCCCTAAAGTTTAGGACCCTAAGAGAATGATTGATTTCAGACCTATAAGCTTGTGTAATACCATCTATAAGATATTCTCCATAGTGTTGCTTAATCATTTGAAGCCCTTCCTAGATAAATTCATTAGTGGAAGCCAGAAAGGATTCATCCCAAATAGAAAAATTATTGATGTTGTCATTGCCACCCATGAGATTATTCACTCTATGGAAAAAGGTCATATCCTAGGTATAGCCTTTAAATTGTATATCTCTAAGGATTATGATAGAATTAGCTAGCACTTTTTGTATAAAGTTTTGTGTAAACTTGGATTAGTGAAATATTGATTGGGATTATTTGGGAATGTGTTGAGATTGTCCACTACTTGATCTTGATGAATGGTGTTCCTTGGAGGTTATTTAAGGTCAAGAAGTGTAATAGGAAGGTTGATCCCCTTTCACCCTACCTCTTTATCATGGTTGTAGAAGTACTAGAGAAGAACTTTCTTAATTTGTGCCTTTTTGGGAAAATTCAAGGAGTCAAAGCTGCCTCCACACTCCCCCTTCTATTCTTCAACAATTCAAGTTGATGATACTTTTATTTTTGGAAGATATTTGGAAGTGGAAGATTGGGAGTGGAAAATTCTCCTTCTTGAATATGCTAAGGTTTATGACCAATGCATTAATTATGAAACATGTAGTCTATAATTCTTTAACACTAAGTTGGACCTACCAATTAAGATCATAGATATCCTTGGCTGTCAATGTGCCTCCCTTTTGGGAACCTACTTAAGCCTCTCCTTACTGTTAAAGAGGTCACCCCTACCTTTTGGAATACTATCTTGGAGAGAATCCAAAAGAAGATTTCAAGTTGGAACTTAGGTAAGGGGTAAACTCCAATTTCTTTCTATCTCCCTCTAAGGTATCCCTGTCTACTTGTTATCCCTCTTCAAAACTTTAGGCTATATGGAAAAGGATCTTGAATAAATTCAAAGAAAATTCCTATGGACTGGTGTTGAAGACAAAAACATATTGGATCTTGTCAACTGGGACATTGTTTGCAAACCCAAAAATTAGGGAGGTCTTGCAGGGATTAGGAAACTGACTAATTTAAACAAAGCCTTAATTGAAAAAATTGGTTGGAATTTGGATCTTGATAGAGTTGACTAGTGCAACACTATGAAGGATAAGTATATTAATTAGGCTAGTTTTCGCAGGGTCCTTGACTTGACTAGATTACTGATGGGATAAAAAAATTGAAACAATATTTTAAAATGTAGATTTCTTATCAAAAAAGGCCTAAAATGGGAAATTGACAATGAGTGGACAATAATATTTTGGGAAGACCGATGGATTGCAGATAAACCTCTTAATGAAATCCCATACAAATGCTTATAGAATGGGCAAAGACCTCTTTTGGGATTTATATTGTTGACTACATCAGTCCTCTAAGGAAATGGAAAATCCTGGCACAAAATTTTATGGATATGCTTGATCTCCTCCCCAAAGTTGTTGAACTTCTATCTCTGATGAATAAAGTGAGGCTCCCCCTCTTTCCTAAGGAAGATAAATTTGTCTGGATGAGAAATAAAAGGGGGCCTTTTCAAAGCATGATTTGAAAAGGAAATAGGTAAGAGTTTGACGTGCTTGAGATTTGGCAGAGGTGGTGAGTTCACATCTTTGGAATTCACTGAGTTTTGTGAAGAACGTGGAATTAAGATGCAAATGTTAGCACGTAGAACTCCTCAGAAAAATAGGATTGTAGAGAGAAGGAACAAATCTATTATTGATGCTATAAGAACAATGATGATTCAAAGAGATGGGCCTCAAATATTTTGGAGAGAAGTTGTTAGTATTGTTGTTTATACATTGAACTGGGTACATGTTAAGAAGGGCACCAATAAGACTCCTTATGAGCTATGGCATGGTCATTCACCTAGTTTGAGATACTTCAAAGTCTTTGGGAGAAGATGATACATAAAGAGAGATAAATATATTGGGAAATTTGATCCTAAGTGTGATGAAGGAATATTCCTAGGATATTCCACAAGAAACAAAGCATATAAGTGTCTAAACAATAAAACCAATATGATGATAGAAAGTGGAAATGTGAAGATTGATAAATTCTCAGAGAAGAATGATAGTTCCAGCAAAGATAAATTAGGAGATGATCATGGGGTTGTATATGTTCAATTGGTGGAGCAAAGATAAATTGGGAGATGATCATGGGGCTGTATATGTTCAACTATTTCTTATCCACACATTTAAGCAACACACCTTCATTGCTTCTCCACCATAATCCTTCACTGATTATAGCATATTTGATAGCATGTAATTTCATGGTTCTTTTCTTATTCTTTTCCATATCGGGAGGAAAAATCAATTTATGTAGGTATACAATAATGTCCTTATACCATTCACACTAGTCAAGATCACATATGAATGGCCTTTGATCTTCCTCTAAAACATTAATATGTTTAGCATCAAGATTTTCTTGAGTCATTAGTTATACTAACCTTTGGCCTCTTACTAGCTTGGTAATTTGATTGTCTATATTAAATTCCTGAATCCTGTTGATCTATATACATCTCTTCCTAGTGGCTTCTTATTGAGTGAAGATATCTTTAACAACTACATTGGGTGCACAAGAAACCACAATTACTTCCATTAGATAACACCTAAAGCTTTGCACTAATATGACAAAGTCCTGCATTGACTTGACCACACTTTGATCTGAGGGTGTGTGTGGTCAAGTCAATGCAGGACTTTCATATTTCTGTCAAAAGTCTGTGTGAGTGCAATTTCATGGAAATTGTATTGTTTCTTCCTTCTCTGATTAGATGCCGACCTCCACTCAACCCCTGCTCCTTTTTATTCACTTCCCTTGCTCCTTACCCTGCTAATTCATTGTAGGCTAAACCTAATGGCCAAGTTATTTGTGTTTGCTCTTGTTATTCTGATGTTTCTTCTCTGCTTCTGCAGCGGATGTTTTCACACAGAACGGGAAGCCCTTCAACTCAAAGCAGGCCTAAATGACACCGATCTGAGATCATGGGAGAAGGGAGGAGATTGCTGCCTTTGGGATGACATTACCTGCCATAACACCACCTATGATGTAGTTGCTGTTGGGATTCTATTCCCTGTCCATAGAGGAGGTTTCATGTCTGAGAGCTTGTGCAACCTCACTTTTCTTACCACCATAAGGATTTTTCATTTGGGATTATCAGGTACACTTCCTGACTGTTTAGGGAAACTCTCTTCTCTCACACAACTAGATTTATCTGATAATAGTTTCAGTGGGAACATTCCATTGTCCTTTGGAAACATGAATTTTCTAAACTACTTAAATCTTTCTGATAATAAACTAACAGGAAGCATTCCCTCTTCTCTTTCTATTCTATCTTCTCTAAAAGACTTAGTTTTGTACAATAATCAACTTAGGGGAAGTATTCCCTCTTCTCTTTCTAATCTATTTTCTCTAGTATACTTACATTTGTCCAATAATCAACTTACGGGAATCATTCCCTCATCTCTCTCTAATCTTTCTTCTTTATATACATTAGACCTTTCTTCCAATCACTTGAGTGGTTGTATCCCTGAGTCCTTAAGCAATCTATCTTCACTGTATATCTTGGATCTTTCATGCAACCAGCTAAATAGAACTCTTCCCCTCTCATTTTCAAAGCTCTCCTCCCTTGAAGAATTCAATGCTGAGAGGAATGCATTTAGTTTGAGGAACTCTTTGTCAAACCTACCCTCTTCGCTTGAATCACTCTCTCTCACATTCAATGGTGGTCAGATTATTTAAGAGGCTTTCTTTCACAACCTTAGCAAATTAACAATTCTGAGCCTGTCCAATTGTGTATTTAAGGTCAGCCCCACTTGGATTCCCTCATTCCAGTTGAATAGATTATCTCTGACATCGTGCAAGATGGATGGTCAAATTTTGTCATGGATTTCGACTCAGTTCTCACTTGAATTGTTGATATTAGCTGGCAATAATCTTGTTGGAGAAATTCCTCCTTGGTTACTGGATATGAGGCTTCTCTACATCAATCTCACAACAAATCATCTGCAAGGTCACCTTTTGCTAAATACTTCAGCTTGGAATTACTTGTTCATCTTGGATGTGTCTAACAATGCCTTTTATGGACAAATACCATCAACTTGGCCGCCTGCTATACAAGCATTGTTGTTGAACAACAATTCTTTGACAGGAAATATTCCTCCAATGCTGTAGGGTTGTTATTCACTGAATATATTAAATCTAGCAAATAATCGTTTGAATGGAACCATCCCTCCAAGTTTAGCCAATTGTTCAAAGATTGAAATCTTAAATTTGGGGCATAATAGGTTGATGGGAATGATACCATATGAGTTTGGTAAGCTAAGTTATTTGCAATATCTAATAATAAAGAATAACAAGCTAAGTGGATCATTCCCTCCTTCAATATCAAACTGTTTAGAGTTGATTATTTTGGATATTGGGCAGAATTTATTGAAAGGTCAGATTCCAAAGTCAATAGGTAATTTTTCAAAGTTGCGAGTGCTAGCAATGAGGAGGAATAATTTTGAAGGTAGTATTCCTGTAGAAATTGTGCAGTTGAAGCACCTTCAAATCTTGGACCTTTCTTCAAATCACCTTTCAGGATATGTACCCCATAGTATTTTTAGTTTACAAGCAATCATGGTAGAGTCAAACCAAGAATTCAGCATGGTTCCATACTACTTCAACTTTGACACATACACATATAAGAATGAATTGACTATGGATTCTAAAGGCAGAGATCAGATTTATACATATATTTTTCCTACCATGGCATCCATATATCTGTCACACAATCAATTGATGGGGGATATTCCTTTTGATTTGGGAAAGTTGAAGGGGTTGAAGGTGCTCAACCTTTCTATGAACAATTTGAATGGTACTATTCCAAATAGTATTGAACAATTGAGTTGGTTGGAATCATTAGACTTTTCAACAAATAATTTTTTAGGACAAATTCCAGATATTGGTTCTTTGAGCTATTTGGGAGCGCTCAACTTTTCCAACAACAATCTTTCAGGTAGTATACCACAAGGAGGGCACATGACAACATTTACTAATTCATCATATTTAAATAATCCAAATTTATGGGGATGTCCACTTGCAAAGAAATGCCATTGGCCAGAATTTGCTCCAGCTCCTCCTATTTCTACATCTGTTATTGAAGAAGAGCAGAGCTAAGAAAGTGTATGGTATAAGATTGGAGTCAGACTGTCATTTGGAGCAGGCTTTGCAGCAGTGGTCGTATGTATTGTATTGAAGAAGAAATGGGAACATACATACTTCAAGGGAGTTGACTTGGTCTTGAAATTTCTTTTCCCTTGGCTTCCAAATTTGACATTATGAAAGTTTGTATTTTGTTGAGGTTAGTCAATATGAATATATTGTAGTTTTTCTCAGAATATTCAATTGATCATTTTTTTTAAAGATTATTTAGAATTATGTATTTCTTATATTTATTTATTTGTTGTTTTATAGATCTTAGAGCTATTGTAAGGATTTATCATGTATATGAATAATTTTTGGATTAAGTGAAATAGTTTATTATTCATTATTATTGTAAATTGTTTATTTTGCTAATTAATTGTATTCATAAGTTCTAGATGTTGAATGACGATTATAAAAGAAAATTAGAAGTGTTAAATATTTTTGACTTTCAATTCACATTAATTTATGTTCCTTTTATTTTGATGTGATCTCTTCAATTTGTATTTTCATTTATGTATTCTAATAAAAGTCTATACTTCATTTTTAAACATGTCATATGCAACAAATTAAACTAAAATCTTTACAAATAAAAATGCAATCTTTGGTTGTAGTTAAGAGTATTGTTTGAATTATTAACATGATTTCATTTGAATGACTATTATTAAATTAAAAAATTCATATATGTATTGTAATAAAAGTCTATACTTTATTTGTAAAAAAGTTATCTATGATAAAAATAAATAAAAAATTCAAATTCAAAATGACAATGTTTGGTTGTTGTTAAAGATTATTTTTTAAATTATTAACGTGATTCCATTTGAATGACTATTATAAAATAAAATTAGAATTGTTAAATATTTTTTACCTTCAATTATCATTAGCTTATAGTCTTCTTTATTTTGATGTGATCTCTTTATTTTCTGTTTTCATTTATGTATTGTAATAAAAGTCTATACTTCATTTCTAAACATATTGTCCATAATAAAAACAATACATTTTTTCAAACAAAATTGACAATATTTAGTTGTAGTTAAAGTTATTATTTTAATTATTAATATTATTTTATTTTTAAATCAAAATCTCATAAAATAGTATTTTTGAATATATTGATAATTCACTTAAATTGTTTTGTATTTCTACAAATTTAATATGAATAAAAAATTTACAACTTTTGTTCCTTTAAATTTTTATTAAATCACTCTTCACTTTTCATCAATCAACAAAAATAAACAAAAAATATTTAATTTAATGTATCATCTAATTGTGACATTTTAAAAACCAAATTTTACTAGACAATAGACTAAGCTTTTATGACATAATTTCACATCTAAAATATAAATATGTGTATCCTTATATTTATCAAATGAAAAAGGGTGTAGGAGGATGTGTACTATTTATAACATGGTGTCACTCCTTATTTATCTAATGTAATTTGAGAGTGCATATGTGTGAACTAAAAAGATTTAAAACATCATTTATTTAAACAAGAGATGTATTGTTCCAAGTTCCTCCCTATTAAGTGTTACATATAGTAGCTATTGTTACGTAGGCTCATTGATGATTGTAGTTAGATTAGTGGAAACATAGAACATTTATGTACATCATTAGTCATCTAGTTGATTCCACTTTGTGATGTTTTATATTAGTCACATTGCTTATTGGTGGCTATTATTAATGATATGGTAGATGACTTTCTCTACACATTATAGCTCCCTTTTTCTTGGTGATGTTTAGGAAGACAAAATCTCTATAGCAACAAGGAGCTTGAGGATAGGATTTTCCTCAATCTTATTTTCAATCAATAGGGTCAACTTGAATGTTTTCTTTTTCTTTTTTGCATGTGTGTTTGGATATGTTCCAAATTGTGTTCAGTTAGTCACATTAGAATAAGAAAACATGAGCGATCAAGATTACTTATATAATCTTGCATCCTTATTTACTAATTTACAACCATGGATATCAATAAACAACTCATTCATTTCATATATGGAACATCTTCGATGTAAACACAATTATTAAAGTAAGTTAAGTATGATTAGTAAAACATTATTCTTTAGAGAACTATTATACAAAGATTTTATATATTTGTATCCATTTATTTTTATACAAATTTAATGGTTCTATATTATTCGTGTGCTAAAGTACTCAATAAAGTAATTGAGTTCATATAAGCTACCGCCGCATGTTAAAGCTAGATCTAATTTTCTTTTGTAAAAAAAATCTAATAAAAAATTTCTAGTACACATACAAGAATGGATTGAAAATGGATTCTAAAGGCAGATATGAGGACTATGCATATATTTTTACCAACATGGTGTCCATTGACCTCTCAAACAATCAATTGAATGGGGATGTTCCTTCTAATTTGGGAAATTTGAAGGGGTTGAAGGGGTTCAACCTTTCTATGAAAAATTTGAATGGTACTATTCCAAACAGTATCAAGTACAATTGAGTTGGTTGGAATCATTAGACTTTTCAACAAATAATTTTTCAAGACAAATTCCAAATCTTGGTTCTTTGAGCTATTTGGGAGTCCTCAACTTTTCCAACAACTATCTTTTAGGTAGTATACCACAAGGAGGGCACATGACAACATTTACTAATTCATCATATTTAAATAATCCAAATTTATGGGGATGTCCACTTGCAAAGAAATGTCATTAGCCAGAATTTGCTCCAACTCCTCCAATTTCTACATCTCTTAATGAAGAAGAGTAGAGCGAAGAAAGTATATGGTATAAGATTGGAGTTGGACTGTCATATGAAGTAGGTTTTGCAACAGTGGTGGTATTTATTGTATTGGAAAAGAAATGGGAACATACATACTTCAAGGGAGTTGACTTGATCTTGAAATTTCTTTTCCCTTGGCTTTGCAATTTGACATTACAAAAGTTCGTATTTTTTGTTGAGGTTAGTCAATATAAATAGATTGTAGTTTTTCACAGAGTATTCAATTGATCATTTATTGTTAAAGATTGTTTAAAATTAAATGTATTTTTTATATTTATTTGTTTGTTGTTTTATAGATCTTAGAACTATTGTAAGGATTTTTCATGTATATGAATAATTTTTGAATTGAGTGAAATAGTTTATTATTTATTATTTATTTTGCTAATTAATTATATTCATAAGTTCTAGATGTTGAATGACAATTATGAAAGACAATTAGAACTATTAAATATTTTTGACCTTCAATTGACATTAATCTATGCTCGTTTTATTTTGTTGTGCTCTCTTCAATTTGTATTTGTATATCTATATATGTATTGTAATAAAAGTTTGTACTTCATTTTTAAACATGTTGTCCATAACAAAATAAAATAAAATCTTTACAAATTAAAAATACAATGTTTGGTTGTAGTTAAGGTTATCGTTTGAATTATTATCATGATTTCATTTGAGTGACTATTATAAAATAAAAAAAATTCATATATGTATTGTAATAAAAGTCTATACTTCATTTCTAAAGATGTTATCTATAATAAAAAAAATTTAAATATTTTCAAATTCAAAATGACAATGTTTGATTGTTGTTAAAGGTTATTTTTTAAATTATTAAAATAATTTCATTTGAATGACTATTATAAAATAGAATTAGAATTGTTAAATATTTTTGACCTTCAATTTTCATTAGCTTATAGTCCTCTTTATTTTGATGTGATCTCTTTATTTTTCTATTTTCATATATGCATTGTAATAAAAGTCTATACTTCATTTTTAAACATATTGTCCATAATAAAAGCGATACATTTTTTTTTAATAAAAATTGACAATTTTTTGTTGTAGTTAAGGTTATTATTTTAATTATTAACATTATTTCATTTTTAAATCAGAATCTCATAAAGTAGTATTTTCAAATATGTTGACAATTCACTTAAAATTGTTTTATATTTCTACAAATTTAATATGAATAAAATTTTTACAACTTTTGCTCCTTTCAATTTTTATTAAATCACTCTTCACTTTTCATCAATCATTAAAAAGAAACAAAAAAAATATTTAATTTAACATATCATCGAATTGTGACTTTTTAAAAACCAAATTTCACTACAATAGATGAAGCTTTTATGACATAATTTCACTACAATAGATGAAGCTTTTATTAAAAAATACACAACCAAAACAAAAACACCATAATTTAAAAATAAAATTCACAATGTTAAATTAAACAAAAAAAAAAATGTCTCTTATAAGTTGCAGAGGAACGTCAATCTTCCAATATGTGATGTAAGGGACATGAGTAGTGTGATCAGTGGTGGATACGAAATTTCATGAAGATGAAATTTCAGACTTTTATGCGAAGAATGACACCCATGATCATAGACACATGGAATCTTTGATTATCTTTTCTTTTTTGAAAAGAAAATATTTCTCTCGCCTAAAATTTTGCAAGCTAAAGCATTCAATAAAGTATTTGAGTTCATATAAGCAATCGCCGTGTGTTAAAAGAATCTAATAGAAAAAAACAAGTTTGTACAAAATTGTGAAGTTCATTCATCCTTCCGAACGAAAAATATTGCATTTCAAATCTGAACTAAAATGATACAATTTCTACAATTATAATTATATATATATATATATCTATATATATATATATATATATATACATATATATATATATATAGATATATATATACATATATATATATATATGTATATATATATATATATGTATATATATATATATGTATATATATATATATGTATATATATATATATATATATGTATATATATATATATATATATATGTATATATATATATATATACAGATATATACATATACAGATATATATATGTATACATATATATATATATATACATATATATATATATATATATATATATACAGATATATATATATATATATATATATATATATATATCTATATATATATATATATATCTGTATATATATATATCTGTATATATATATATATGTATATATATATATATGTATATATATATATACATATATATATATATATATATATATATATATATATATATATATATATGTATATATATGTATATATATGTATATATATGTATACATATATATACATATATTTATATATATATATATATATATATATATATATATATATATATATATATATATATATATATATATATATATATATATATATATATATATATATATATATATTAATTATCTGAACAATGCTATCAATTTCAACACTCCCTCTTAGCTTGGGAAGATAATTTTCCTTAGATCACCACATTTGTGAAACTATAAAATCAATATGCAAATGATGATTTTATATACATCACTTTACCTTGTGATGTGAGGAATCATTTTAAATTTGATGCCTAATTTTCCTATCACCTTGATATGAGGAATCACATTAGATTGTGACACCTAATTTTCATACCACCTTGATATGAGGAATCACCTTTGATCATGATACCTAGTTTTCATACTACCTTGATATGAGGAATCACTTTTGATTGTGATACCTAGTTTTCATACCACCTTGATATGAGGAATTACTTTTGATTGTGATACCTAGTTTTCATTCCACCTTGATATGAGGAATCACCTTTGATCATGATACCTAATTTTTATACCACCTTGATATGAGGAATCACTTTTAATCGTGATAGCTGATTTTCATATCACCTCAGATCGTGATACAAGGATATAGTAAATAGGAACATTACATTCCATTTACATAGAACCCTATTATGGTATGTCCACAGACATATAACTGTCTACCATAACGAATCGTCATTACAAGATCGTCACCTTGTAATTTCAAATGCAAGTGTTCATTATCTAATAAGTCGTCACTTCTTAGAAATGTACACAAGATGGATGAGCCCATAAAACATTTTATTAATACAACTAAAAAATCATATTACAACCATACCAAGATTTTTCCTAAAGTGATCAACTTTCACCTTGGGAAGAGCTTTGGTAAGAATATCTACAGTTTGATCTCCAGTACTAATATATTTCAACTGAATCACTTTCCTTTCAACCATATCACAGACATAGTGATAAGGAATCTCAACATGCTTGGATCTATCATGAAACACTAGGTTTACTCATAATTTGATACAACTCTAGTTATCACAAAGAATAGTAGTTGGATTTCACGGTTTACCAAATAACCCAGTAAGTAGTTTTCTGAGCCATACTGCTTCTCTAGCAGCCATTGAAGATGCAATATATTCAGCCTTGGTAGAACTCTGAGCTACTAAAGATTATTTTCTACTAATCCCTGATACCATACATCCCGAGGTGCTTTTTCGATCAGTCACACTTCTAGCCCAATCTGAGTCAGTGAATCCATGAAGGTCTAATTTTGTCTTATCATATTTGAGTACATAGTTAAGAGTACCTTGAAGATACCTTAATAAATGCTTTGCAGTAGTGAGATGAATCTCTTTAGGTTCACACATGAACTGACTTAAGGTATTTACTACAAAGAAAATATTTGGTCTGGTATTTCCTAAGAACATTAGAGAACCTATTATCTGCCTGTATAAGGAAATATTTGTAGGTGGAGATTCTATTGCTACTTCTTTTAGCTTATGGAATTCTATTTCCATGAGAGAATACATGGGTCTACAATTTAACATACCAAATCTCTTCAAAATGTCAAGGGTGTATTTTCCTTGATTTAGAATAATACTGTCTGACTTCTGCCAAACTTCCAAACCAAGAAAATAGTGTAAAAGGCCTAAGTCTTTCATATCAAATTCTTTGGCTAAGTCTTTCTTGCATTGTTGAATCAGATGATCCTCTCTTTTAATCAATAAATCATCAACATATAGGATTAATATCAACATATCACCTTTGTCTATTTTGAAGTAGAGACTTGGATCAAGATCATTTTTGGAAAATCCTAACTTCAGGAGATAATTGTTGATTCTCTCATACCAAGCTCTGGGAGCATGTTTAAGTCCATATAGAGCTTTCTTTAGTTTGAACACATGTGTTTTGGAGTTATGGATCTAAAACCCTTCAGGTTATTCTAGATATACTTCTTCTTCAATGGTTCCATTTAAGAAAGTAGTCCTTACATCCATTTGATGTACCTTCCATCCTTTAGCAGCTGCAATGGCTAGAACTATTTGAATTGAGGTGTATCGGGCAACAGGGGAAAATTTTTCTTCATAGTAAATCCCTTCCTTTTGTGAAAAACCTCTAGCTACAAATCTTGCTTTGTACTTCTCTATACTACCATCTGTAGCATGTTTGATTTTGAACAACCATTTAGAGGTGACTACTAATTTATCTTTAGGTCTTTGGTGCAGGAGCACCCAGGGAACACTTCCCAGTTTTCACAACTTTTAGGTTGATAGGTTAATTTTAATAAGCCTACTTGTAAGACCTAGTCACCCTCAGTTATAAACCATGGGTTTTTGACAATGGTCTAAAGGCACATTTAGGATGTTAGGTTTCCTAGGTATCTTTTTAAGTTATTTAACAACAAGGCTTAGGCCTATAGGCTCATTAAGAGCAACAATGCAACATTTTGTAAAAGTTGCAATAATGTAAGAAATGCTGTTAGCAACTTCTTTGGAAAGTTGCTACCAACCTGTTACACATCTGCCCAACAGTCACAACCTTTGAAAAATGGTTGAGTCCATTGAGGGAAGTCTTCATATAGCCCTTTCAGGTGGGTGGAAGATAGCAGGTGCTGAACAGTGAGGAAACTCTATGTAATTTTTGCATTCAATCAATAAAAGATCCCTATTTTTCTGTAATTTATGGATTGAAACATTATGTGTGCTAATTTGTACGAGCACACGAGGAAGAACTTTGATTGATACAACACATGTTATGAAGTAGGACTCCATTGCACTTAGTTTGAATCAGTTTGTAGATTGGAGTCGAGAGTTGGAGGAATAACCTTATGGCGCCCATGCCCAAGTTATCTATGTTTTTTGCTATTATCCCCTATTTCTTCTCTACTTCTACAACGAATGTTTTCAAAGCCAGCTTTAATTACTCTACCAATTTTAGTTCATGGGAGAAGGGAGGAGATTGATACCTCTAGGATGGCATTACCTACCATAACACCACCCATCATGTACTCGCTATTGACATTATGTTCCATGGCAATGGAGGAGGTTTCATGTTTGAGAGCTTGTGCAACCTCACTTTTCTTACAACCATAAGGCTAGTTGAATCCATAGCCTTCTATGGAGATGGATTAACAGGTACGCTTCCTCATTGCTTTTTCAACCTCACTTTTCTTACAACCATAAGCCTAGGTGGATTGGGATTATCAGGTACACTTCCTGACTATTTAGGGAAACTCTCTTATCTCACACAACTAGATTTATCTATTAATAGTTTTAGTGGGAACATTCCATTGTCCTTAGGAAACATGACTTTACTCACAAAACTATATTTATCTTAGAATAGTTTGAGTGGGAACATTCCATTGTCCTTTGGAAACATGACTTTTCTAAATGACTTAGATCTTTCTTACAATAAACTTATAGGAAGCATTCCCTCTTCTCTTTCTAATCTATCTTCTCTAAAATACTTATTTTTGTCCAATAATTAACTTATGGGAAGCATTCCCTCGTCTCTCTCTAATTTTTCTTCTTTAGATTTGTTAGACCTTTCTTCCAATCAGTTGAGTGGTTGTATCTGTGAGTCCTTAAGCAATCAATCTTCACTGCATTTCTTAGATCTTTCATGCAACTAGCTAAATGCAACTCTTCCCCTCTCATTTTCAAAGCTCTTCTCCCTTAAAGAATTCAATGCTGAGAGGAATGCATTCAATTTGAGGAAATCTTTGCCAAACCTACCCTCTTCACTTGAATTACTCTCTCTCACATTTAATGGTGGTCAGATTATTTTAGAGGATTTCTTTCACAACCTTAGCAAATTATTGTTTCTGAGCCTGTCTAATTATGTATTTAAGGCCAGCCCCACTTGGATTTCCTCATTCCAGTTGAATAGGTTATTTCTCACATAGTGCAAGATGGATGGTCAAATTCTATCATGGATTTTGACTCAGTTCTCACTTGAAGGGTTGAAATTAGCTAGCAATAATCTTGTTGGAGAAATTCCTCCTTGGCTACAAGAGATGAGGCTTCTCTACATCAATCTTATAACAAATCATCTGCAAGGTCACCTTTTGCTAAATACTTCATCTTGGAATGAATTGTAGGTCTTGGATGTGTCTAGCAATGCCTTTTATGGATAGATACCATCAACTTGGCCACCTGGTATACAAAAATTATTTCTCAACAACAATTCATTGACTGGAAATATTCCTCCAATGCTGCAGGGTTGTTATTCACTAGAAATATTAAATGCAGCAAATAATCATTTGAATGGAACCACCCCTCCAAGTTTACTCGATTGCTCAAAGCTTGAGATCTTAAATTTGGGGGATAATAGGTTAATGGGAATGATACCATATGAGTTTGGTAAGCTAAGTTATTTGCGATATCCTAAATAATGAATAACAAGCTAAGTGGATAATTCCCTCCCTCACTATCAAACTGTTCAGAATTGATTATTTTGGATATTGGGAAGAATTTATTGAAAGGTCAGATTCCAAAGTCAATAGGTAATTTTTCAAAGCTGTGAGTGCTAGCAATGAGGAGGAATAATTTTGAAGGTAGTATACCTGTAGAAATTGTGTAGTTGAAGTAGCTTCAAATCTTGGACCTTTCTTCAAATCACCTTTCAGGATATGTACCCCATAGTATTTTTAGTTTACAAATGATGATGGTAGAGTCAAACCAAGAATTCTACATGGTCCCATACTACTTGGAATATGACACATACATGTATACGAATGAATTGACAATGGATTCTAAAGGCAGAGATGAGATTTATACATATATTTCTCCTACCATGGCATCCATAGATTTTTCATACAATCAATTGATTGGGGATATTCCTTCTAATTTGGGAAAGTTGAAGGGGTTGAAGGTGCTCAACCTTTCATGGTACTATTCCAAATAGTATTGAACAATTAAGTTGGTTGGAATCATTAGACTTTTCAACAAATAATTTTTCAGGACAAATTCTAGATCTTGGTTCTTTGAGCTATTTGGGAGCCCTCAACTTTTCCAGCAAGAATCTTTCAGGTACTATACGACAAGGAGGGCACATGAAAACATTTAATAATTCATCATATTTAAATAATCCAAATTTATGGGGATGTCCACTTGCAAAGAAATGTCATTGGCCAGAATTTGCTCCAACTCCTCCTATTTCTACATCTGATATTGAAGAAGAGCAGAGTGAAGAAAGTGTATGGTATAAGATTGGAGTTGGACTGTCATTTGGAACAAGCTTTGCAAAAGTGGTGGTATGTATTGTATTGTATTGAAAAAGAAATGGGAACATACATACTTCAAGGGAGTTGACTTGGTCTTGAAATTTCTTTTCCCTTGGATTCACAATTTGACATTATGAAAGTTTGTATTTTTTGTTGAGTCTAGTCAATATAAATATATTGCAGTTTTTTCTCAGAGTATTCAATTGATCATTTATTTTTAAAGATGATTTAAAATTATTTATTTTTTATATTTATTTATTTGTTGTTTTATATATCTTAGAACTATTGTAAGGATTTTTCATGTATATTAATAATTTTTGGATTGAGTGAAATAGTTTATTAATCATTATTACTGTAATTTTTTTATTTTAGTAATTAATTATATTCAAAGTTCTAGATGTTGAATGACTATTATAAAAGAAAACTAGAACTATTACATATTTTTGACCTTCAATTCACATTAATTTATGCTTCTTTTATTTTGATGTGCTCTCTTCAATTTGTATTTCATATATGTATTGTAATAAAAGTCTATACTTCATTTTTAAACATGTTGTCCATAATAAATCAAAATAAAATCTTTACAAATAAACAATACAATGTTTGGTTGTAGTTAAAGTTATTGTTTGAATTATTAACATCATTTCATTTGAATGGTCCAATTGTAAAATAAAAATTTCATATATGTATTGTAATAAAAGTCTATACTTCGTTACTAAACATGTTATCTATAATTTTCTTTTTTTTTTAAAATTCAAATTCAAAATGACATAGTTTATTTGTTGTTAAAGGTTATTTTTTAAATTATTAACATTCTTTCATTTGAATGACTATTATAAAATAAAATTAAATTGTTAAATATTTTTGACCTTCAATTCTCATTAGCTTATAGTCCTCTTTATTTTGATGTGATCTCTTTATTTTTCTATTTTCATATATGCATTGTAATAAAAGTCTATGCTTCATTTCTAAACATATTGTCCATAATAAAAGCGATACATTTTTTCAAACGAAAATTGACAAAATTTTATAGTTAAGGTTATTATTTTAATTATTAACATTGTTTGATTTTTAAATCAAAATCTCATAAAATAATATTTTTGAATATATTGGTAATTCACTTAAAATTATTTTGTATTTCTACAAATTTAATATGAATAAAAGTTTTACAATTTTTGTTTAGGTTTAAATTTTTATTAAATCACTCTTCACTTTTCATCAATGATTAAAAAAAAACAAATAAACAAACAACATTTATTTTAACATATCATCTAATTGTGACATTTCAAAAACCAAATTTCACTACAATAGATGAAGCTTGTATGACATAATTTCACATTTAAAATATAGATATTTGTATCCTTATATTTATGAAATGAAAAAGGGTGTAGTAGTATATGTACTATTTGTAGCATGGTGTCACTCCTTATTTATCTAATGTAATTTGAGACTGCATATGTGTGAACTCAAATAAATAAAAACATCATATATTTAAACAAGAGATGCATTGCACCAAGTTCCTCCCTATTAATTGTTACATATAGTAGCTATTGTTAGGTAGACTCATTGATGATTGTAGTTAGATTAGTGGAAACACCAAACATTCTTGTACATCATTAGTCATGTAGTTGATTCCTCTTTGTGATGTTCTATATCAGTCACATGACTTATTGGTAGCTATTATTAATGATATAGTAGACGACTTTCTCTACACATTCTAGCTCCCTTTTTCTTTGTGATGTGTGGGAAGACAAATATCTATAGCAACAAGGAACTTAAGGATAGAATTTTCCTCAATCTTATTTTCAATCAATTTGGTCAACATGATTTTTATTTTTTCTTTTTGGACCTTTTTTTTAAGTGTGTTTGGATAGGTTCCAAATTGTGTTTAGTTAGTCACATTAGAATAAGAAAACATGAGAAATCAAGATTATTTGTATAATCTTTCATCCTTATTTACTATTCACAATCATAGCTTGGATTTCAATAAACAACTCATTCATTTCATATATGGAACATCTTCGATGTAAAAATAATTATAAAGTTACAAGTTAAGTATGATTAGTAAAAAGTTATTATTTAGAGAACTATTATACAAAGATTTTAAATATTTGTATCTGTAGACACCTAAAAAGCCTTTACCAAAATAAAAAATATTTTATTTTGTAAAACCCTTGATGACATCATCATTTGTTAATTAATTAATTATTTAATTAATTTATTTATTTTTATGCCATTAATTCCTCCTATCTTAATTAAAAACATTTAATTAAGGAATCCCTTCCAGAAATGTTTAAATGTAATTTTAACATCACTCCCTCCAATATTTATTAACTATTTAATAAATTGCCCACAATCCTTTAAATAAATTATTTATATTTATTTAAATTCCTCAAAACCCTAGAAATCTTCTAGAAAGCCCTATCCTCTTCTAAACTTCCCTAAACCCATCCTAACCCTATTTAAAGGGTGATTCCTAACCCTCTCCTCTTTGACTTTTGTGTCAACACTCATCATCATGACCTCTTACACCCTCATTAGGGCTCGTACAACTTGTTAATGAAGCCCATGACCCTTCTTACACTTTGGTCCCCTAAGCACACCTCCCTAGTATTTCTCACACACATGTGAGAAACCTTAACCCTCATCCCTCTAACCTTACCTCTAACCTTACCCCTAACTCTACCCCTGACCCTAACTTTGACCCTAACTCCACTTCCTAACCCAAGGCCTTCCAAAAATCCTATAAATACCCTCACTTCTTAGAGAAATCCACAAATTCACATAATCATATTAAGTAGAGTGATAATGCTAGTTTACTTTTAAATCATTTTAAGCTTTGTTCATAATTGTTAGATTAATTCATTTTCAAAGCTTTTCTAAATCACATCCTATATCATCTTAAAATGGAAGCACTTCCATGTTAAGAACATTTAGACCTCCGAGTAAGTGGTTTGGGTTCATGTCAAGCACCTTGATTAGGTATTTGCATGGATCTGGATTTTTCCCCCTATTTTGCTTCTCTCTCCACCTATTTCCAGCTTTTCCTAGCACCTGGTCTTAAGAATTTGAGATCTGAGACCTCAGGGTCAAATTCGACCTCCTAGGTCAAGGTTGACCTCGACCCTGACCTAGGGTAGAGTCAACCTCAACTCTGACATAGGGTAAAGTTAACCTCAACTTTGACCTAGGGCAGAGTCAACCTCGACCCTGACCCTGGGTCCAATTTTCAAGTTCTGAAGGTTTTAGGATATTAGGCTTTAGAAAGTTTATTTTTCCCACTTCCAGGTTGACTGTTTTGGTCTCTAAAATAGTAAACTCTTAAATTTCATTTAATCTAGGTCCATTTCTTGGGGTTAAGGTTAATTGGGATTTAATTCTCTAATGTCGGCCTTCTCTAGAAGTTTGTGCCCTAGATCACTATAAAAGGAAGTCTCCTCCTCTCATTTTATCCATCAAGTTTTTGAGATCAAGTGCTCAAGGTTTTCTAAAGGAGATCATAAGAAAGTGAGGTGTAAAGCATCATCAAGCATCCATTATCAAGTATGATTTAAGAAATCATCCATTCAAGCATTCAACTTCTCCATTAAAGATCAAGGATTCAGGCATTCAAGCCTTTGAAGGGATTTGGTTCAAGCATTCAAGATTCATCATTCAAACCCTAGATCTATCCATCATGGTGGTGTGATCTTCCTTCAAGATCCTTTGTTCATATTCAAGATCCATTCATTCTCCTTTCAAGGTGGATTCCAAGCATACAATCATGGAGGTTTTGATTTAAATTTAAATTCTACTACTTGCTAGCATTCTCTATTTCAATTCCATTATTAAGGTTGATTCCAGACCGGGGTTTGACTAAGGTAAACCCCTCATCTAAATGGCAAGACCCTTTTTCTTGTAGTTACAAGTACATGCCATCAAATATAAGTGCAGATCTGGATACCCTTTTCACCGAACTTCCGTGATCCGCAAGCAAAATTTCTGTTGGAGCTGTGAGGAGTACAATTGTGCCCTAGGGTAAGATTGTGCCCTATTTGGTCAAATTCAACCTCCCTCATGGGAGACAAAATTTTTCCAGGTTTTCTCTGTTTCAGTTTTCTGGTCTTGGATTTGGTTTCAAAATTTCCCGAAACTATACACAGGCATCAGAAAATAGGTACTTCTAGATTAATTCTATTATGAGGTATGCATATTGTCTTATCTAATTTCATTTATTTCCAAATTTACATTACTTATCAATCCAATTCTAATTCAAAATACATATGAATGGTGGGAATGTTAGATATATTGTTAAAGCTCCATTTTTACACTATTCATTTTGGTGAACCCGACGTGATTACATCCTATCTTTTTTGGAATTAGATTTCCTATTATGTTAGATTTCCCTTTGTATTATCTTATGTGTTCACCATCATCTTACATTTTGGTGAACCCATGATAGACAACTCTTTCTTTTATGGTGTTAGATTTCCCTTTTTATCATCTTGTGTGTTCACCTTCATCTTACATTTTGGTGAACCCGACAAGCTTACCCCCTATCTTTTGTGGAATTAGATGCCCTATTTTTTTATATTTTTATTTTGTGTTAGATATTACATGCTTATAAAAGTAGGTTTCTTTTATGCTCTTGCATTTATATTTCAAAAATATAAAAAAATTGCAAAATTTCTTTAAAAATACAAAAGCCTTTACATGAAAACATTTTCATGCTTGTAGTATTACTTTGTGTTCAACATGTATTATCTTTGTTTTGAATACTTTGATGAGGCTTTTATTACAAAAGAGGATAGATTCCTTAATGTGGTACATGGAAGTGAGGATGAAAATTGTTCGAATGAGATCTCCATTGATCCTGTTCCTATTTCATCTTCCTCTACAACCTCTTCAATTGATCTTTACCATAGG
Source organism: Chamaecyparis obtusa (assembly GCA_027943335.1). Classification (NCBI taxonomy): domain Eukaryota; kingdom Viridiplantae; phylum Streptophyta; class Pinopsida; order Cupressales; family Cupressaceae; genus Chamaecyparis; species Chamaecyparis obtusa. Next base: position 795,833 of record BSBK01006301.1, read on the forward strand.
GTGTGTGCATGGTTACCTTCATGTTCTCCTATTTACAATATTGATGTACCTAGAATGTTATATCCTAAGTATTATATTAAAGCTATAGAGGCCTTTGACAAAGTCCTTTGTGATAGTGGTATCACTCATCTTGTCAAACATTTAGCTCAAGAAGCTCAAGCTTTAGAATTCACTCCTCCTATCACTAGTGTGGAACCTTCATCTATTCCTTTACCCAACATTCATACTTACACTCCTCCTTTAGTGGTCACATCTCTTTCATCTCTTCCTGTGAGTGTTCCACCAGTGTCTTTACCTACATCACAACATTCTTATCATAATGTTCCTTTTACGTATTCCAACCCTCTTCCAACCATGGTTCCAAGTGTTTCTTTGGTCGTGTCTTCCATTCCCATGGATTCCTACACTTTTCCTAGTGTTCCTAATGTTTCTTCTAATGATTCTACAATCATGTCTAGCTCAAACTGTGTCCCCTTTACAACAACAACTTGCATCCTTAACTCAATCCAAGTTTAGTATTCCTACATGTGACATAGGTAGTCCTTTATCCCTAGACATTATTCGTACTCCTGTTCATCAGCAAGCTGACATGCCTTGTATTGAGAATTATGATCCTGTCACTCATGCTAAAACATTTCAAATCCTTTGTAGTGACTATGCTATTATGAGATTGCCTAATACTTTCCTTACTACTTTCAAAAATTTCATCAAGAATTTATGTGACGGACCTATTACTCTTTTGGATTATTTGAAGAATTTGGTAGATGATACACCATCTCCTAATCTTCCTACTCCTATACTTCCTAATATAGTTCCTAATCTTCCTAATCCTATCCTTCCTAATCTGATTCCTAATATTCCCACTCCTATTTCTCCATTTTCTATTCCTAGTTCTTCCCACACTTATGATGAGGTTCAAACTATGGTTGATGATGCAGATGTGCAAAGATTCTTTAAATTACGTTCCCCTTATTATCTGATCCATAGTGATATTAAAGGGAAGAGAAAATAAATTTCCCTTTTGAGTTTTCTTCATTTAAAAATTATTAAATAAAAAATTATTTATAGACAATAAAATTGTTGCTCAATTTTTTTAATTCTATACAATGATTGATTGAAATAATCAAAAAGTTGGATGTAATAGATGCATTAGTATTTCTATCATAAGTAGGAACTAAAATATACTTTTTTAAATGTAAAAATTCTAGATAAATGAAATGATAGATGAAGTCTAAACTGTATGAGGAATAGTCGAAAAAAGGATAACTTGGTTCTGCAATTTCCCACCCGCTTGACCTGCAAATTTTCGTTCAAACTTATCAAATTTTGTCTGCACATGGTGCTAGATTTTGGGAGGGGCTTCCCCCCCACAAATCAACCCTCCCCCCATTACTGTAAAGACTTTGGTGTCCTCTAGGTTTATCTTTGTGTACAAATATTTTTGCATTTCTTTAGACATGTCCAAAACTCTATTTGGGTTTTATGCTAACAATCATGATAGTGAGAAGAATGATGGAGCTTTAAAATCAGAATTGAATGATGCTTTGGTTAATGGGACCCAAGATAACACCTTGGATTTCATTTTCTCAAATATTGTCCACTCAAAGGAAGGGACACAAAATTGTCTTCTAGATGCTATCATGGACAAGAATGCATCCTTAATGCACTTTTTTCTAGTTGATAAATTATTTTCTTTCTGGCCAATGATTGACATGGTCTGCAGATGGGTTGCAACCCAGTGGAAGATATAGGATAGTATCTACATTTATGTTATGTTGGGGGGAGTGGTTCAATTCAAGTTTATGGCTAAGGAGGATCTTTATTTTGTCATCTCTGGTTTGTGGACTTATGGGAAGCATTTTCTATTTCTATCTAAATAGAAACTTGGGTTTGATCCGTAAGTTAAACTCAATAGGATGGCTTCAATTTGGGTCGGTATGCTTGGCCTTTTGTGAGAGTTTTGCAATGAGAAGATCTTCCATTGGGTTTGTAACACCTTCAACCAATATGTCACTATGGATGCTGTCACCCTGGAAAAATCTAGGTTAATGTTTGCACACTTCTTTGTTAATGTGGCTATTAATAAATCTCTTCCCAACTTGATTACTTTAATTGAAAATGGGAGAAATGGACTCAAGCCTTAGTTTATGAAAATTCTACTCTCTACTAGTAGAGATGTGCCAAGATTGGTCATGTTATTATAGATTGTAAAGCCTCAGCTCCAAAACATCCCAATATGAAGGAGAAGTATTATTCCCTTCCTAGTTCTAGGGAGAAAGTGCAGAAGAACTAAACCTCTAGTAAACTTGATGATTACCTCTTTACTGATGGTACTGTAATGTTCTTTTACTATAGCAGGTGAAGATGTCCAACCAAAATTTTTCTTTGGTGGCTGGTAGAATTTGGTCAAGCTCCTCTTTCTACATAAATGAGGTTGATGGTGCTTCAAGGGGGTGGAAACTATGTGGAATTCAAATCCATAAAAAAATTTCTTTCTTCCATCAAGTAAACTTTCATAGATGTACAAACACTACTAACAGGTTCTTCAATCAAAGGTAACAAGATTTGTCTTTTCTCATCAGCCCAAATAGTATATTTATGCAATCTCCCATCATATATAGTATGTCTATCATACTGCCAAGGTCTACCCAACAAAATATGACAACAATCCATAGGCATGATATCACACAACACCTTATCATCATATTCCAATTTTCAAATTTACATAACATTGTTCACTTACCAAGAGTGAATGCTCATCTTTGATCCATGAAATTTGATAGGGTTTCAGGTGTTTCAACCTTTTCAATTACAACTTTGTAACCATTTCCTTAGATGGAAAGTTCTCTAAGCTTTCACTATCAATGATTACCTTCCATACTTCATTGGAAACTCTACATCTAGTCTTGAACAAACTTTTCCTTACCAGATCTTCCTTATTACTTTCACTCCAAAGTGCTCTCCTTACCATCAAGTTCTTTTCTTTCTCATGTTCATTCAGTGACTCTTCTTGCATCACAACATTTCTACTACTACCGACCTTCTTACTTGCATGTGTACACTCAAATGATCTATGTCCTTCTTCTCCACAACTGTAACAAGTTCCTCAGAAACCACTTCTATTATAACCTCCTCGGTAGTTACTGCTTCTTCCTCTAGATGAACTTTCACCTTTCCACTCGGTCTTGCCTTTATCTAGATTTGTCTTTTTTGGTTCAGATCTACTATTTTCACCATAAGATCTTCCTCTTCCTCTAGGGAATCTACCACCTCTACCTCTTTGTCTCTGCTTATGTCTTTTGTTCAATTTCTCTTCAACTTTCAATGCAAATTGATAAGCTTCTTCAATGCTTTCCAACTTAACCAAACTGATTTCTTCTTGGATGGAAACCCTCAAGCCATTAAAGTACCTAGCAATTCTTTTCACATCATCTTCATCATGTCTAGATCTGATATCTAATCTATAAAATTCCTTAGTATAATCTTTTACCAAGCTATCTTTCTGCCTCAAACTTTGCATTCACCTAATTAGGTTAATTTGATAATCACAAGGTAAAAAATTTCCTTTCAATTTGTTTACCATTTTATTCCATACCTTAATTTTGTCTTTGCCTTTCCTCTTTCTATCCTTCTACAGATGTTCCCACCACAAGGATGCATGACTCTTCAACTTTGTGCTTGCAATTTTTACCTTCTTTTCCTTAAGAACATTTTCATATTCAAAGTACTTTTCCATCTCGGTGATCCAGTCTACCAATTCATTCAAATCCAATTTTCCACTATACTCAGGAGGGTTGAAATGTGGTGTAGACTTCAGTTTTGTCAAAGCTTTCAACAATCCTTCCCCACCTTGATCCATCACCAGTGCATGTTCTATATCACCTTGTTATTCCTCAATTTCATCATCACTAACATCTTCAAGATGTCTTCCTCTTCTCTGGATTGTCTTAATAGCTGTTAATCTAGCAGCAAGTTGTCTCAACATGTCTACCAATATTGGATCTGCATCTCACCTCCCATAAACCATCTTGAAATCCTTTGCAATTGTAGGCCAGATCACAATCTTCTACCCCACAACAAATCAACTAGGGTTTGACAAGAAGGAACCCTCAAACCTAGATTCACAAACCTAGATCTAGATCTCACCTTTCTCTAATACCACCTGACATAAGGGATAGTAGCAGAGGGCCAAAGGCTCACGCTAACCAATCCACCTTGCAGATATCACATGTGGAAGCCATACAAACACCAATGAGAGAGAGAATGCAGATCAAATCCATATATTTATTCCAATTGAATTATAAATGCCACGCTGTAAGGCCTTCCCGATTTAGGCCAGATATTACAATCAAGCACAAAAGTCCTTCAACATGTGAGGATCTAAAACTACCTTTAATATCTAACTTCTATCTCTGATGTCCTTCAAGCTGATCTCCTAAATTACAAACAAGGATTACAATATATACAAGAGGCTACTAAACAAATCGGCCTTCAGATCCACCATGAATGGAAGGAATGACATGATCTAGGTCCACATGCTTCCCAATGATAGATACCAACATTAAATCTATGACCATAATTAATTGCACAAGTTGGCCTCAATAGAAAACTAAAATAAACAACTCGGTAAGCAAACATAACCGAGCACTAGACAAGCCTCACCAAGTGTTAGGGAATTAACTGAGCACTAGAGAGATAACCAACCAACTCGGTCAATAAAGGGAAATCAAGAAACTACTGAGCCAACTCAGTCAAAGCAGGAATCAAGCAACATAGGAAAACACAAACATATTTTTGGTGACACAGGATTGCCAAGTACCTGACACTAGTAAATTTTAGCTTATTTTTTGATGAGGTTTAGTTGATTATTAGATGCCCATTGGTTGAGTAATCGACCATAATGGTCATCAAAGTTTTTTTTTGATAATACAACACATCATATCGCCATCGAATTTGCGACATCGACAGTGGTTAAATTATCGATGGCAACTACATCGAAATAATTGCTTCAACCTCGAAGAATTTCCAGCTATAACATTTATCTCTATGACCAATTTTGGTTAGAATTGTGATGAAAAATCATTGGACTAAATGTTGAATATATAGCACTCTTTTCGATATGTCTATTCTTTATTTGACAAAAAAAATGATAGAATTTTTTTTTTAATTTTTAAATATATATATATATTATCAAATTAAGCACAACAATATTGTGTCGTTGTTGTTTACTATTTACTATGAAGAATGATAAGAGAGAATAGATCCACCACTAATGTCCAACCCACTCATTTTTTTCAATACTAAAGAAACTAAGATAAAGATATTTGTGAAGGTTTTATAGATGGCACTGGTACTCAATCTGGAAACCCTCGTATGTATATAGCCACTCTAGAAAATCTCCACATCTAGAAAAACTCCACAAAAATCCCTTCTAGCCTCCACTACATACATGTCTTCTCAAAATATAAAAACTCTAGGCCATCATTGATTCTCATCAATGTACCAATTTGGATAGTAATTCTAATTTAATTTGTCCATGGACTGAGACCTTAAATTATTGACCTTCTCTTTGTTTCAAGAAGAGATATTCTCTACTTAATAGGGCCAACCATGTGAAGGTGGAAGCTCATCTGGCCCCTCCTAGGAGCCTCTTATGACCCTTTACGATATTTTAAGACCTCTAAGGTGTATTCTTAGGGATTGTAAATGGTCGTAAAGGGTCATAAGGGGTCCTAGGACACAACAGTCAAGAAACATAATTGTAGGCATCGTGGTCAGAATTTTTTGGAGACAACGTAATTGAGTTGTATACCCAAATGATGGTGAGCAACCCCTGAACCTCTGATTCCAAGTTGACTACACCTATTGCTCATGAATAAAAGGTCCTGCAACAAATGTATTCAATTTGGAATTGGAGGTACAGAAGTTTGTCTCCATCACTTGGGTATACAACTCAATTACGTTATCTCCAAAAAATTGTGACCATGATGCCTACAATTATGTTTCTCAGCTATTATGAAATCTACATTTAAGTTTTTGAGCTACCATGTTTATGTGCATGTAAGTCTAATTTAATTTGTCTATGGATTGAGACCTTAAATTATTGAGCTTCTCTTTGTTTTGAGAAGAGTATAACATTCTCTACTTAACAGGGCCAACCACGTGAAGGTGGAAGCTCATCTGGCCCCTCCTAGGAGCCTCTTATGACCCTTTGGGACATTTTAAGACCTCTAAGATGTATTCTTAGGGACTATAAATGGTCGTAAAGGGTCATAAGGGGTCCTGGGACACAATAGATGAGAAACATAATTGTAGGCATCATGGTCACAATTTTTTGGAGACAATGTAATTGAGTTGTATACCCAAGCAACGGAGAGCAACTTCTCACTACAAAATTTGGGGTCTAATTTCGACGCCAATTTGCGACACCACTATAATTTGTGTTTGTTTTTTGTGTTTTTTTTTGCAAGTGCCCCCAACAGTGTCATAATAGTGATGATTGCATCATTATTGTGACACCCATTTGGTTATAAAGAAAAAAGAAAAGAAAAAGAAAGTGTCATTTGTAATTTGTGAATTCAAATAGCTGTCACGAAGATGACACTGCACTTTTGTGTGTTGCAAAGAGGGCATTCGAGTTTGGTGTGCATGAAGAGGCCAACACTATGTGGGAAGAGGGCACTGGCACTTGAGGTAGGCATTCGAGCTTTGTCTTCTCATTAAATCAATTTCAGTGGCATTGTTTACATCTAAACATTTGGAATACTCGATGACCTACAAACTTTGAGAGCTAGGGCATTGTTTCTATTACCTTCAAGGCATTGTGTGAAGTGTTTGATCTCTCTTTATTTTTTTTTCTATTGATATTCACTATTTGCATACTCCCTGTATTTCATGAGGAAATTTCTTGATGGCTCATGAGCTGCAAGCTAGGGCATGATACATTGTTCATGAGCTCACTATTTAATACTGACATTGTTTACATCTTTTCATTTGGAATGATTGATGACCTGTGAGCTTTGAGAGCTAGGGTATCATTTCTATTACCTTCAAGGCATTGTGTGAAGTGTTTGATCTCTCTTTATTTGTTTTTCTATTGATATTCACTATGTGCGTACTCCCTGTTTATGATCATTTCAAGAGGAAATGTCTTGATGGCTCATGGGTTGCAAGCTAGGGCATGATACATTGTTCATGAGCTCACTGTTTAATATTGACATTCTTTACATCTTTTCATTTGGAATGCTTGATGACTTGCGAGCTTTTAGAGCTAGGGCATCATTTCTATTATCTTGAAGGCATTGTGTGAAGTGTTTGATCTCTCTTTATTTTTTTTGGTGTTGATATTCACTATGTGGTACTCCCCATTTATGATCATTTCATGAGGAAATATCTTGATGGCTTGTAGGCTGCAAGCTAGGGCATCATACATTGTTCATGAGCTCACTATTTAATACTAGCATTGTTCATGAGCTCATTGTTTAATATTTGGCCAAACCATGTAAATGGTACCAGGCCAACCCAATCAGCCCAACAAAATGTGTCATGTTTATCTTTGTCAAATACACTCATTCACCATTTTGTTCTTGTTCTTCACACAAATATTGCATCAAAAGTAATTGTAAACAATGTTTCAAAGAAAAAAGAAACAACTACAATAGATCAGACCCCAAAATAATATAGTCAACTACAATAGCTCACAGTCTTAATGAAATAAACACTTCATACAAGAGCATACTAGATTGAACCCCAGGTCAACACTTCATTACTTTAGGCAATGTCTGGTACCTTCATTATTCATGTTCATCCACTTATGTATGTTTGCATTCATTCATATTCTTCTAAAAGTTGGCTATTAGTGACCATATATGACGATTCTTGATGTTTTTGGGTCAGTTGATGAAAAGATGTAAAATTTTCTTAAAAGTTTATATTTTTTATTTCAATTTTTAAAATCATAAAATGAATAAAATTTAAAGATAACAAATTAACATAATCTTTGTTGTCACTTAAAACAAAAACATAAAGCTCATAAAGCATGGTAAAAGAGGCCCTAACTATGGTAAAATGAGAAAGTTGCCACCTTGCGCTGCTCTTCATATGGTAGCTGCAAAGGAACTATGTTGTAAAATTTCAAGCCATGAAATTTTATACTTTTTGACATCATACTTTTTTCTCCTTAGCATTGAGTTTACAATGATATGCATAGTTATAAAATTTCATGCCTTGAAATTTGGCATGAAGTTTTATAACATAGTTCCTGAGCATTTGATCTTTATATGGCAACCATGACTTGAGATAGGAATTCAAGCTTTGTCTTCTCATTAACTTAATTTCATTTTGAAGGCATTGCTTAGATCCTTTCGATCTAACCCCATTTTTTCCTTCCTTGCAGGTTTTGGATCATACAAGAGCATACTGGATTGAAGCCTGGGTCAACACTTCATTGCTTTAGGCAATGTTTGGTACCTTCATTATTTATGTTCATCCACTTTTGTATGTTTGCATTCATTCATATTCTTCTGAAATTTAATCTTTATGAGATCAAATTCAAAAATGTATGTGTATTATTTTATTACTGATGTCCCTATTTGATATCCCTATTTTATTACTGATGTCCCTATTTGATCTAATAGCATCAATATAACAAATAGAGCATTGACCAATCAAATAGGGACATGAGGTGCTCAAATAGTGAGCTCATAAAACAATATATTTAGTCTTAATAAAATCTTATAAAACAACATATATTGTGTGAAGTGTTTGATCTCTCTTTATTTGTTTTGTTGTTGATATCACTATGTGGTACACCCCATTTATGATTATTTCATGATGAAATATCTTGATGGCTCATGGGCTGCAAGCTAGGGCATCATACATTGTTCATGAGATCACTATTTAATACTGGCATTGTTTACATCTTTTCATTTGGAATGGTTGATGACCCATGAGCTTTGAGAGCTAGGGCATCAATTCTATTACCTTCAAGGCATTGTGTGAAGTGTTTGATCTCTCTTTATTTGTTTTGTTATTGATATTCACTATGTGGTACTCCCCGTTTATGATCATTTCATGAGGAAATGTCTTGATGGCTTTTGGGCTGCAAGCTAGGGCATCATGCATTGTTTATGAGCTCATTGTTTGAGCACCTCATGTCCCTATTTGATTGGCTGATAATCAAAGAGTGAGTTCATAAATATGCATGATGCCTAAGCTCAAATTCAAAAAGTAAGTGTATTATTTTATTAAGAATAAATATATTGTTTTATTAATATTTTATTAAGACAAAGTATTTTGGGTTAGTTTTATGTTGTTTTATAAGATTTTACTAAGACTAAATATATGATGTAAACTCATAATTATACTTGATATATATATACTTCAAAGGAAGAATTATAAAATATAGTTGTAGGTAGTTATCTCTTCTATAATGATGAAGGAGTGAAAGGTAATGATCAATGAGGTTGGTGTTATTAGATCATACATTAACACATTGTTTTGAATTTGAGATTGGGCATCATGCAATGTTATTGTTGTCATTGCATGCTTGTTGCTGTTGTGCACCATATATTATTTTATGCACTGTTTATTTCATTGAGACTGTGAGCTTGGTTTTTCTTTCAGAAGTGTATGGCTTGACTATGCACATGCATAATTGTAGATGAGGCTTAGTAATAGGATGCCATTCATTGCTTAGATATTTTTTATCTAACCCCCATCTCTCTTTTCTTTGCAGGTTCTGGATCACACAGGGGCACACTAGATTCATATCCGGGTAAAAAATTCATCACTTTAGGAAATGTTTCACACCCTTATTATTTATGTTCATCCTCTTATGTATTCTTGTTCATCCTCTCATGTATGCCTGTACTCTTGCATTTTCTTCTGGAAGTTATTTTCCTTGTATAGTATATACAAGTTATTTTTCATATATATACATGTAATCTTTAGATGCAAAAATTTATTTTCCTTTACATGTATCTTTGCATGAAATAAACACAAATTAAACAAGATCATCTAATAATGCAAACTAGGGTACTATAGTCACTGATCTAGTAATTAGTTCCCCAAACCATTACTAAGGATTGAAAATAAGTCTAAGTCCTCAAATCTATTGTTCTATGTGTATAAAACAATATATGGTGCACAACAACAGCAAGCACACAATGACAACAATAACATTGCATGATGGCCAAGCTCAAATTTAAAATAGTAAGTGTATTAATGTATGATCTAATAGTAGCAACCTCATTGATCATTAATTTTTACTCCATCATTATAGAAGAGATAACTACCTACAACTAGGGCATCATACATTGTTTATGAGCTCATTGTTTGAGCACCTCATGTCCCTATTTGATTGGCTAGTGCTCAAATAGTGAGCTCATAAATTACGACACCCATTCGGTTATAAACAAAAAAAAAAGAAAAAGAAAGTGTCATTTTTAATTTGTGAATTCAAAGAGCTGCCATGAAGATGGCATTGCACTTTTTCATGGCGTGAAGAGGGCATTCAAATTTGGCATGCGCGAAGAGGCCAACACCATGTGGGAAGAGGGCACTGGCACTCAAGGTAGGTATTCGAGCTTGTCTATTTGATCATAAATGAGGAGTACCACATAGTGAATATCAACAATAAAAAAAATAAAAAGAGATCAAACACTTCACACAATATATGTATCTTTATAAGATTTTATTAAGACTAAATATATTATTTTATGAGCTCACTATTTGAGCACCTCATGTCCCTATTTGACTGGTCGGTGCTCTGTTTGTTATATTGATGCTATTAGATCAAATAGGGACATCAAATAGGGACATGATACATTGTTCATGAGCTCATTGTTTAATACTAGCATTGTTTACATCTTTTCATTTGGAATGCTTGATGACCTACGAGCTTTGAGAGCTAGGACATCATTTCTATTACCTTCAAGGTATTGTGTGAAGTGTTTGATCTCTCTTTATTTTTTTTGGTGTTGATATTCAATATGTGGTACTCCCTATTTATGATCATTTTATGAGGAAATGTCTTGATGGCTCGCGGGCTACAAGCTAGGGCATCATACATTGTTCATGAGCTCATTGTTTAATATTTGGCCAGGCCATGTAAATGGTACCAGGCCAACCCAATCAGCCCAACAAAATGTGTCATGTTTATCTTTTTCAAATACACTAGTCCACCATTTTGTTCTTGTTCTTCACACAAATATTGCATCAAAAGTAATTGTAAACAAAAATTCAAAGAAAAAGAAAGAACTACAATAGATTAGACCCCAAAAAAATATAGTCAACTACAATAGCTCACAGTCTCAATGAAATAAATAGTGTATAAAATAATATATGGTGCACAACAACAACAAGCATGCATTGACAAAAATAACATTGCATGATGCCTGAGCTCAAATTCAAAATAATAAGTATAGTAATGTATGATCTAATAGCAACAACCTCATTGATCATTACCTTTCACTCCTCCATCATTATAGAAGAGATAACTACCTACAACTAGGGCATCATGCATTGTTTATGAGCTCATTGTTTGAGCACCTCATGTCCCTATTTGATTGGCCAATGCTCAAATAGTGAGATCATAAATAATGCATGGTGCCCTAGCTTGTAGCCCTCAAGCCATCAAGACATTTCCTCATGAAATGATCATAGACGAAGAGTACCACATAGTGAATATCAACAACAAAACAAATAAAGAGAGATCAAACACTTCACACAATATATGTTTCTTTATAAGATTTTATTAAGACTAAATATATTGTTTTATGAGCTCACTGTTTGAGCACCTCATGTCCCTATTTGATTGGTCGGTGCTATGTTTGTTATATTGATGCTATTAGATCAAATAGGGATATCAGTAATAAACTAATACACTATGTGGTACTCCCTATTTATGATCATTTTAGGAGCAAATGTCTTGGTGGCTCACAGGGTGCTGCAAGCTAGGGCATGATACATTGTTCATGAGTTCACTGTTTAATACTGACATTATGTACATCTTTTTATTTGGAATGCTTGATGACCTACTAGCTTTGAGAGCTAGGACATCATTTCTATTACCTGCAAGGCATTGAGTGAAGTGTTTGATCTCTCTTTATTTTTTTTGGTGTTGATATTCACTATGTGGTACTCTCAATTTATGATCATTTCATGAGGAAATGTCTTGATGGCTCGTGGGCTGCAAGCTAAGGCATCATACATTGTTCATGATCTCACTGTTTAATACTGGCATTGTTCATGAGCTCACTATTTAATATTTAGCCAGGCCATGTAAATGGTACCAGGCCAACCCAATCAGCCCAACAAAATGTGTCATGTTTATCTTTGTCAAATACACTCATTCACCATTTTGTTCTTGTTCTTCACACAAATATTGCATCAAAAGTAATTGTAAATAATGATTCAAAGAAAAAGAAACAACTACAATAGATCAAACCCCAAAAGAATACAATCAACTACAATAGCTCACAGTCTCAATGAAATAAACAGTGTATAAAACAATATATGGTGCACAACAAAAACAAGCATGCAATGATAGCAATAACATTGCATGATGCTCGAGCTTAAATTCAAAACAATAAGTGTATTAATGTATGATATAATAGCAGCAACCTCATTGATCATTACCTTTCACTCCTCCATCATTATAGAAGAGATAACTACCTACACCTAGGGCATCATGCATTATTTATGAGCTCACTATTTGAGAACCTCATGTCCCTATTTGATTGGCCGGTGCTCAAATAGTGAGTTCATAAATAATGCATGATGCCCTAGCTTGCAGCTTGCAAGCCATCAAGACATTTCCTCATGAAATGATCATAAATGGGGAGTACCACATAGTGAATATCAACAACAAAACAAATAAAGACAGATCAAACACTTCACAGAATATATGTTGTTTTATAAGATTTTATTAAGACTAAATATATTATTTTATGAGCTCACTATTTGAGCACCTCATGTCCTTATTTGATTGGTAGGTGCTCTATTTGTTATATTGATGCTATTAGATCAAATAGGGACATCAGTAATAAAATAATGCACTTACTCTTTTGAATTTGAGCTCATAAAGATTAAGATATCCTACTATTTTGAATTTCTATGTGCTTTGAGCCAATGGAATTTTTATCATCATGATGAAGTAATAATGCATTAAATGTCTTACTTATGTCCCTATTCAATTTTAATTTTATAGCGAATTCATGATTTATAATTCAACTATAGCAGTTCAATGTATTTGAACTCAATAATACCCCTTAATTGGTTTCCTACAAAGCTTTTGGCGAAATCTATCAGAAAATGAGAAGCTATGAGAAGGTGACATTAAGCTAATGAAAGGAGTCATCTCCAATCTGTTTTGCAGGTATACACATTAAGGATCATGTCAGATAATACAAGGGAATTCAATCCAAATAGGGAGACAATCGCTAGATTGTTGTCTAACTTTCAAAGAGAAGGCGATGAAAAATGTTATTGTCAATGCAAAAGTTGTAATGGATTAAAGACAAGAAAAATCTAAATCAAAACAACAAAGAGACATTTTAGGGAGAATGGTCATATGGAAGGGGGGTTTGATTATAATCCAGTGGTAAGTTGTTTGTGTAAGGAAGCAAAGGTGTGCGGAAATGCTTCCTACACTAATCTTGAGAGGACGGTTATGCAAATTTCAAGATCTCAAGAAATGCATAACAAAGCATAAACAAAATAATAATGAACACATAACACAGTGACTATCATGGGGAAACCCTTCCGGGAGAAAAACCCCACCCTCCAAAACTTGCACTATGTATTATCAAACCAAGATGATTACAATACACTTGCAATGCAAGTTCTTACAGGAGCGCATCACCACAACTCGAACTCAGAGAGACTCCTTCTAGCATCCAGTCTTGCAAAAACTCAATGAATCTCAAACTCCTCCCCAAGCCCTCCTTTTATAGTGATTTTACTACCTGGAAACCATTTGTGGTTTTACAAAACCATGGGCTTAACCACCATGCCACATGGTGCCCATTTTTGACATTTACATTTCCAAGATGGAAAAACAACCAGGTTAAAATAGTATTCCCGTCCATAATTTTGTCCTCTAGTTTAGACCCCCATAAAAATTACAAAATGAGTCATTAAGGCTCTAAAAATGGCCCACCTATATTCTACTATGGACAAGACTCATTTTTAACAACTCACTAACCATTTTCCAATGCATAAACATGTGGAAAACTACCTCAAACAAATTCTAGAATTTTCTAGAAAAAAGGCTGCAAGGTTGAGACACATGTTCTCAACATTCTCCCACTTGTCGAACACCTTGCAAGAGTCAGGGGATCCAAATTATCATGGACTTAATTGCTAGGGGCCGAGAGGCCCATAGACTCTGAACACCATCTGAACTTCTCTATGCTCACGGGCTTAGTTAATGCATCAGCAACATTCACCAAAGTCTCTACCTTTTCCAGCTTCACCTTGTCATCCTCAACCATATCTCTCACAAAATGATATTGTACATCAATGTGCTTGGTCCTGGCATGAAAAGTAGGGTTCTTCGCTAGGCAGATTGCACTCTGACTGTCACTGTAAATTGTCACTGCACCCTGTTTGAACTCTATATCTGAACACAATCTCTTTAGCTAGATGGCTTCCTTACAGGCATGAGTAGCTGCCATATACTCTACCTCAATAGTGGACAAAGCGACCATAGCCTGTCGCTTGCTCATCCAACTAATTGCACCACCAAATAATGTAAACACATATGCACTGGTGGATCTTCTTCTATCAACATCACCAGCCCAGTCTGAATCTACATAGCCTTGAATATCTAAGGAATGCTCATTTCCTGTTCCATGAAAACATATCGAGTACTCTGAAGTACCCCTCAAGTATCTGAAAACTCTTTTTACTACATCCCAATGTGCTCTTCCTGGATTAGACATATAACGGGAAAGAACTCCCACTGCTTGGGCAATGTCTGGTCTTGTACAGACCATAGCATACATCAAACTTCCAACAGCACTCTGATATGGTACTCGACTCATCTCTTCCATCTCCAATGGGGATGTAGGACATTGTGAACTAGAAAGCTTTGTTCCCATTGTAACAGGAACACTCAATGGTCTTGAATCCTGCATATTGAATCTTTTCAAAATAGTACCAACATACTTGCTCTGGCCTAGCCAAAGCTTTCTGTTTTGTCTATCTCTTACAATCTCCATTCCTAGAATGTGCCTAGCTGCACCAAGATCTTTCATTTCAAACTTTATCGAGAGCTGAGATTTTAACTTTGCAATCAAACCTTTTCCTTTGCCAATAAACAACATGTCATCAACATACAAGGCAATAACCAGGAAACGATCACCATCAGATTTAAAATATATACAGTGATCAGATTTAGATCGCACAAACCCCAAACTCAACACATATGTATCAAACTTCTGGTACCACATCCGAGGACTCTATTTTAAACCATACAAGGATTTCTTCAACTTACAGACCAAATGACTTTTATCTTTCACCACATAGTGCTCTGGCTGTGTCATGTAAATTTCTTCCTCCAAATCTCCATGAAGGAAAGCAGTTTTCACATCCATTTGCTCGATCTCTAGATCATAGGCTGCTGCAATAGAAAGTAAAAATCTAATGGATGTCATTTTGGCTACTGGAGAAAAAATCTCACCATAATCTACTCCCTCAACCTGGGAGTAACCTTTTGCAACCAAACGTGCTTTATACTTCTCAATACTTCCATCTGAACCTATCTTCTTCTTGAACACCCATTTACAACCAACAGGCTTTCATCCTTCAGGCAATGGTACAAGGTCCCATGTTTCATTCCTCTTAAGAGCTACCATTTCTTCATCCATGGCTATTTTCCAGGACTTTGAATCATTCATACCAAGAGCCTCTTCTACAGATCTCGGTTCATCAATGTTAGCATTTAATGCAAATATGCATCTCCAATCATCAGGAGAATACCCATACCTTTCAGGTGGTTTTCTTTGTCTAGTAGACCTTCGAACAAGATCTGGTTCAGGTTCAACTTCAGCTTCAGGTACCTCTTCTTCCTCTGATGATTTAGAACTCATAGAGCTCTCCTCGACTTCTTGTCTTTTTAAGGGCCTTGATTCAACTTTCTCCGGTGTAGCAGGTAGTTGAATCACATCTTTCTTTTGTTCTGTTTGTTCTGGCTGCACTATAACAGAAGAAGGCTTAGTTTCTCTAAAAATAACACTTCTTGAATAAAATACCTTTTGTTCAATAGGATTCCAAAGCTTGTATCCTTTCACACCATAACTGTATCCGATGAAAATATATTTAACAGCTTTGTTGTCCAATTTAGTCCGCTTCTCCTTTGGCACATGAGCATATGCTTCGCAACTGAACACTCTCAGATGTCTAAGTGAAGGCTTGTGGCCTGACCACGCTTCCATTGGCATCTTATCAACAAGAGCTGATGTAGGAGACCTGTTTATCAGGTAGCAGGTAGTGGCTACAGCTTCAGCCCAGAACCTTTGTTCTAGTCTAGCTCCACTTAGCATACTCCTAGCCTTCTCCATCAGGGTCATGTTCATTCTTTCTGCAACTCCATTCTATTGTGGAGAATACGGAGTTGTCTTCTCTCTTTTAATACCACAATCTTTACAAAATGTGTCAAAATCATTAGAGCAAAATTCACCACCATTATCAGTTCTCAAACATTTTATTTTCTTTCCAGTCTGCAACTCAACCATTGCTTTAAATTCTTTGAAACGACTGAAAACTTCAGCTTTACTCCTAAGAAAATAAACACATGTTCTTCTACTGAAATCATCAATGAAAGAAACATAATAAATTGATCTACCAATAGAAGGAACATCAACTGGACCAAATACATCCGAATGGATCAGATCCAAAATACATGAGGACTTATGAGAACTCGAGTAAAACTGAATGCAGTTTTGTTTACCATAGATACAATGCTCACAAAAATCAAACTCAAGATTGCAATCATTCAACCCATCAACAAGGTTCTTATTTTTCAAGGTCCATAGACCCTTCTCACCTATGTGGCCGAGTCTTTGGTGCCATAACATGGTCTTCTCTGCAGGCAACTTTGATTCGGTAGATAGAGCACCCTTGGGTACCCAAAACCTACGACCATCTGTTGAAAGAGAAACCCTCTCCTTTTCCAACTGAGTAGTCTTTTTCACAATCTTATCAGAAGTACTATTGCACTCAACTGTGCATGCATCAAGCTGGTACAGTGTACCCAATCTGCTTCCTCTTGCTATCACCATAGCACCTCTTACCATTTTCACACCTGCTTTAGAAAACTGTACATGCACACCCGCATCTATTAGCTTGCTAACAGATAACAAATTCCTTGCTAGTCCTGGGATATGCAAGACACCATCAAATCTTCTAATTCTACCATCAGAAAATTTCACACGAATACTTCCACGACCAACAATATCAAGTACTGAGTTATCACCTAAATATACCTTACCACCATCAAAATTTTCATACTTACTAAACCAGTTTCTATTAGGAGTCACGTGGAAAGATGCACCTGAGTCTATTAACCATGCATTGTCACCTGCATGAGTGGCCAAGGCTGTGATGAAAGCATCTCCATCTTCCTTCTCGGACTCAGAATCAGAATCTTGCTTCTTCTTCTTCTTTTTCTTCTCCTCTTTGCAGTCCTTTCGGAAGTGTCCGGGTTTGCTACAGTTCTAGCAGATTGCCTTGGACTTCGCATGAGATTTTGATCTCCCCTTATTCTTGGACTTAGAATGGCCATGCTGCTTTTCATTCTTGCCTCTTTCTTTTGGTCTTCCTCGAACAATCAAAGCCTCTTTGGCATTCAGAGAGACCTTCCTTCTCATCTCTTCAGAAAGTAGAGAACCAACAACATCCTCCATCTTCAAGGTAACTGAAGTGCTCCCTATGGCCATAACAAGGCTGTCCCATGAGTCTGGCAACGAATATAGCAAGATTTGGCATCTTTCTTCTTCATCCATTGGCACCCCAACAGAGGTCAACTGAGTCACCAACATATTAAAGCTTTCCAGATGCTCAGAAATTCATCCACCTTCTTCCATTCTCAAAGAATACAATTTCTTCCTTAAGAAGATCTTGTTCACAAGTGATTTCACTTGGTAGATCTCACTTAGCTTCTTCCAAAGCTTCTTTGCAGTAGATTCTTCATGGACATTTATCAGAATAGAGTCTGCAAGACACAGTCTGATGAGACCTTTAGCTTTTCTATCAGTCACATCATATTGTGCAGCTAAAGTCAGATCTACAGGCCTATGCTTATTCTCATCAATCGCATCCCATAGATCCTGATCAATCAACAGATCTTCCATCTTCAGCTTCCACATCTCAAAGTTTGTGCCAGAAAACTTCTCTACATCAATCCTCCCTGAAATACTTTCCATCTTTTCAATCCTGCAACACAGAAATGAAATACTCTGCACAAGCTCCCACTCAAATCTTGATTAGTTCAAAAAACCCTGTACCCAACAAATAGAACCAAAACTGGCCAGGCTCTGATACCACTTGTAAGGAAGCAAAGGTGTGTGAAAACACTTCCTACGCTAATCTTGAGAGGATGGTTATGCAAATTTCAAGATCTCAAGAAATGCATAACAAAGCATAAACAAAATAATAATGAACACATAACACAGTGATTATCATGGGGAAACCCTTCCGGGAGAAAAACCCCACCCTCCAAAACTTGCACTATATATTATCAAACCAAGATGATTACAATACACTTGCAATGCAAGTTCTTACAGGAGCGCATCACCACAACTCGAACTCAGAGAGACTCCTTCTAGCATCCAGTCTTGCAAAAATTCAATGAATCTCAAACTCCTCCCCAAGCCCTCCTTTTATAGTGATTTTACAACCTGGAAACCATTTGTGGTTTTACAAAACCATGGGCTTAACCACCATGCCTCATGGTGCCCATTTTTGACATTTACATTTCCAAGATGGAAAAACAACCAGGTTAAAATAGTATTCCCATCCATAATTTTGTCCTCTAGTTTAGACCCCCATAAAAATTACAAAATGAGTCATTAAGGCTCTAAAAATGGCCCACCTATATTCTACTATGGACAAGACTCATTTTTAACAACTCACTAACCATTTTCCAATGCATAAACATGTGGAAAACTACCTCAAACAAATTCTAGAATTTTCTAGAAAAAAGGCTGCAAGGTTGAGACACATGTTCTCAACAGTTTGTTATATTGTTTTCATAATTAAAATACATATGAACCATGGAAGGAGGTTTGATTATCACCATTTTTATATAGGTCGATCTCCCTAGTGTGAATATAGAGGAACATGGAGGTGTGAGTATTGAAGTTGAAAATCATGATCCCATGGAAGATGATGATCATGCACCATAAAATACATTTGAAGATGATGGTATGAATGCATTGATCATTGACACATTTGGTACTGGTGCTACTACTGCTGCTGATGAGGATGACATTGACGACGTCCATGATATACCTCTACTTGAGAAGGTAGACATGACCCTTTACGAAGGCTCCCAATCTACTCTTCTCTTTGTTGTATTTTTGTTGGTGAATTTGAAGGTTATGAATGGTTTATCCAACATAGCAATGTCACATATGCTAAGGTTTTTCATATATATCATTATAGTCTATAAAAGGTGAAACATGTACCATTAAGATTGTTTATAGTAATGACTTATATTATTTGTTGTGGATTGATAGGTGACTTTCTGTTACCAACATCAAATGTTCTCTCTCGCTCGTACTGAGAATTATGTGCCACTATGAAACATATTGGAATGGAGTATCAAATAATAGATTCTTGTCCTGAAGATCATATTATTTATTATAAAGAACATAAAAATGTAACAAAATGCCCTGAATTCTATACAAGTAGATATCGAGATGATCGAGTGATAAAAATTATACATATTTAATCCAATTTTATCATTATCTTGTAGGTCTTCAAACAAAGGGAAAATTTGCATGTCCAATGTGTGGTCCAAAGATGAAATCCCATGATTCCAAAAGTTTAAGAAAATAGGTGTTTGATGAGTATAGGCAGTTCCTCCCCAAAAATCATAAGTATCGAAGTGCAGAAAGTCATCTTTTCAATGGGAAAGAAGAGACTACATTAAAGCCTCGAAGAATGACACCTCACCTATGACAATTGGAATATAATAGAATTCAAGGTAATATCATTCCACATAATGGTCGATGTTTGAAAATTATATATTTTGATTATGTTTTGTTGGCTAATTATGTAGTTGATGATCTTGAAGGTCGTGAAGGCATCACCGACCAGCTTCCAAAGGGACTAAAATGTTATCCCAAAGAATTTAGTAGGATGCCCTACTATGAGCATCTACAAATTGTACATTTGTTTGATACTATGCATATTGGAAAGAATGTAATAGAGATGTTGTGGAAAATATTGGATGGAAGGCATGACAAAGAAAAATTTGCCAAAATTTGTAGTGACATTCATGATTCCAATCATGCAATGAAAAATATCATTGAATAAAATAGCAATGGAGACCGGATTAATGCAAGTGCTCTTCCTTGGTTATTAACAGAGCAACAAAGTAATGCCATAAAAGAAGTGATCTAAAAAATTTGATTTCCTACAAGATTTTCTACGGATATAAGAAATCTCATATCAAAGAAAAATGATTTTTGCTCAGAGATGAAAATGCATGATTGGCATACCTTCATCAAGGTAAGTCATGGTTTTTTGTATTTATAATATATTTGTGTAATTGCATTCAATTTTCATTGTATGAAATGATTAGTTGACAATTGTTGCAGTATTTGCTACCCCTATCTCTCCTAGAGAACTTCGACAATAATATCAAACAAGTGATATATGATCTTAGAAAATACATGAGGTAAGCAATTATATTTGTTCAATATATCAAATAAGTAATATATTGTAAAGTCTCGTATTTATATATTTATGTCTTGAATCCCTTGTAGGTGGTTGTCATCTAAATAAATACATAAAGAAGATATAAAATATTGGAAAAAAATAATTTGTCGATTAATGTGTGAAATGCAAAAGTGTTTACCTCCAACTTTTTTCAATGCACAAGAACACTACTTCATACACCAAGTTGAGGAGATTGAATTGTGTGGACCTATAAATGCTAGGTCAATGTGGATGGTTGAGAGACACTTGAAATTTTTGAAGGGTTTGGTATGACAAAGAGGACATCCTGAGGGTTCTATGGTATACTAGATGATGGTGTACGTTACTCAATATCTTCCTAATCTTGCAGCAAAGACCCATATAGATTGCATTTGGGATCTCAACTCAATTAAAAAATTTGAAGGGGAGTACTTGGTGGGCAACAAAAGATTTAGGAAACTGAAAGGTAATAAATTATGAGATGTTATTGTAGTAAATTAATTCTTAATCTTCAAAATAAATTTGTTGTAAGTCATCTATTTACTTTTGTACAGCTGCTAAAGAGTGAGATGTAATACATTTGTTTATTGCAAACAATCAAGATTGGATGATGCCATGGATTGAACGATGTCAACATGATGGTCATAGATTAACATGGGAATTCATATCTTCATTGGTTATACAAGCTCATCGCAATGGAGATCCCAATGTTACACAAAAAAAAATAGATTTAGCATATGGTTTAAGAGATCACTAGGTACTTATAAATTTGTTAATTACTCAATCATATGTTTTTCGACTCGTGATGCAATAATTTTTACATGTTTGACATTATTACAGGTGAAACACCACAAGGCTATGTTTTGCAATGGTTATAAATTTTGCATCAAAAATTTGGATGACACAAAGAGATCTTGTCATTCTGGGATAAGTGCAGTGTTCCAGGTGACTAATATTTCATTTAGAAATGACTTACATCCTCGAGAGTTGGAAAATCCATACTATGGCATTTTGGTTGATATACTTGACTATGACTTCAATTCCTTCAAATTAGTTCTCTTCATTGATGAAGGGTGCTCCCCTTTATACCACAAATATATAACAGAAACAAAGAAACAACAACAATATGCAAGAAAAAAAAATTGGCTTCTTATTATCTCCACAAATGTGGAATTACAAACTTCAGAATTACAATATGCAAAGCCACATGGGCATTCCCTTACAATATTCTGTAGGACAAAGCCTCAAATCAATACCCAGATCTACTACCCAGAACTGCCCTAGACAACACTACAAACCTTCTTTATATAAGCAATTTCCACCACCCGAGAAGGTTCCAGAAATTTAGCCCTAAGGGCCGACCAAACTTAGAATTATTTTATTTTTCAATTTATTACATCAAAGTTGGCTCAAAATAACTTTTGAAACCTGAACATAAATTTTGAAGGAAAATTATTTTCCACCATTTTAGGTGACCCGACTTCCGGAGACCATAAGTCATCACCAGTTGACTCGATTGACTATTATAACCCCATTTTAGAAATGCCACGAAGCACTCTACAAGCTTAACCAATGCAAAGTGCCCATCACCCAAATTTTTGACCTCATCCAAGGCGTCTAAAGCCTTCAAAACTGAGTTCAAAGTTTCTGTACCCTACTGCCAATACCGAAAATCTTCAATATCTTCAAAACTAGACCTGATCTAGCCATGAAACTTTGCTGGCATGCTGATATGACTGAGATGAACCTCCACATGTAAAATCAGAACATTCCAAGATCGTAAGACCAACTTACTAAAAATAGAAAGTTTCCATAAATAGCAACTCTGCACAAGATAGCCCTTATTGAATAAAAAAATAGAAATATTTTTGGGTGATGCAAGATTGCTCTTACACCTAGGATGCTCTTGCATCAGACACCTGGGGTAATTTGAGAAGTGACCCTGTCACGACTCAGGTGTGCATAGGAAAATCAAGATGGTTAACCTCCTCCTTTGTTAGCCATGATGAATATTCAACAGGTCATCCTTTCCATTTGACCAAATACTCTTCATATGTCCTGTTCCTTGTGCTTCTGCCAACACGACTGTCCAGTATGTCTTTAATTTCCTTGATATCTGAACTAGTTGCTGGAATACTCCACTGTGCTACTACAACCTCATCTTCAACACCTCCTTCATGATACTCTATCAAATCTGAAATGTTAAACATTGGTGAAATATTCAGCTCAGTAGGCAATTCTACCTCATATGCATTTCCTAAATCATGCTTCTTCAGTATCTTACATGGCCCAAACTTCTTCATTTTCAACTTTTTATATGTACCAACCAGAAATCGCTACTTCTGCAAATGAACCATGACTTCATCTCCAACCTAAAATTCTTTATGCCTCCTTTTCTCATCTTCCTTAGCCTTATACTATACATTCATCTTGGTAATATGCTTCTTCACCTCCTCATGGATGTTCTTCAAGTGTTATGCAAAATCCTCAGCTTCAACACTACTTATTTCTCTTTTATTTATCTTTCTCAATTCAGATGCATTTCTTGGACTACTTCCATATACAATCTAGAATGGTGATTTACCAGTGTTCCTATTGACAGAATTATTGTATGCAAATTCTGCCTATGGTAAAATCAAATCCCATCCTATTGGCTTATCTCCAACCAAACATCTCAGCAAATTTTCCAAACTCCTATTCACCACCTCTGTCTATCCATCAGTTTGTGGATGATGTGATGAACTAAACTTCAAATCTATCTTCAACTTCTTCCACAATGTATGCTAGAAATATCCAACAAACTTAGTGTATCTATTTGAAACTATGGTCTTTGGGAAACTATGTAGTCTCACTACTTCTCTGAAAAACAATTATGCTATATGAACAACATCATTAGTCTTCTTGCAGGGAATGAAATGTGTCATCTTTGAAAATCTATCAACCACCACAAAAATTGAATCATGTCCCTGTTGTGTCCTTGGTAAACCAAGAACAAATTCCATACTGATATCCTCCCAAGGCTTCTCTAGTATAGGTAATGACTGATATAACCCTGTATTCTGCTTCACTCCCTTCTCCATCTGACATACTCTGCAACTCTGTACAAAATTCTTGACATCTTCCTGCAACTGTGGCCAATAATAATTCTCACCAACCAAAGCAAGGGTTTTATCATGACCAAAATGTCCAGCCAATCCTCCACTATGCTTCTCCTTGATGAGATTCTCCCTTATAGAACTTCATGGAATGCACAATTGACTCCCTCTGAATAGCATAACATCCTGGATGATGAAATCTAGCCATTTCATCCTGTCTAGAGTAACAGGTTTTGTACAATCTTTTCAAGCTTCACCAAAGTCAGGATCCTCTGGATACAAATTCTTGAGTTCCTTGAACCCAACCACTTCAATTTGCATCTCTATTAGCAATAGTTGGCTTCTGCTAAGCACATCTGCAACCCTGTTAGACTTTCCACTTCTGTGTTTCAAAGCAAATGTATAACTCTGCAAAAACTTAACCCATTTCAAATGCGTCTGATTCAACTTTCCTTGACTATTCAAGTATTGCAAAGCTTGATGATCAGTATATAAAAAAAACTCCTTAGGAAACATATAATGTCTCCACTTCTTCAATGCCTGAACTATAGCATAGAATTCTTGATCATAAACAAAATATTTTCTCTTGGCATCATTTAACTTCTCACTGAAATAAGCAATAGGTTTACCTTCTTGGCTCATAACAGCTCCTATTGTAGTACCACTAGCATCGCAATCTACTTGAAACACCTTATTAAAATTTGGAAGTGCTAAAATAGGTTGTTCTGTAACTTTTTGTTTCAATAATTGAAAACTCTTTTCTGCCCCATTAGTCCACTTAAACTCTTTTCTATCCCCTCTCATTGTTTCAGTCAAGGGTCCACAAATACTGCTAAAGTTTCTGATAAAATTTTAGTAAAAGCTGTCCAAACCATGAAAATATCTTACCTCAGTAGCACTCTTTGGTGTAGGCCATTCAAGGATAGCCTGTACCTTCTCTAGGTCCATTTTTAGACCTTCTGCTGAAACTACAAATCCCAAATACACTAACTCTTTCTTCACAAAACTGCACTTCTTCAAATTAATCAACAATTTCTCATCTCTTAGCTTCTCAAACACCATAAAAATATGCATCATATGTTCCTCCAATGTCTTGATAAAGATCAAAATATCATCTAGGTAAACAATGACAAACTTACCCAAAAATTCCTTCAGAACCTTGTTCATGAGCTGCATGAAAGTGCTCGGTGCATTGGTTAGCCCAAAAGGCATGACTAACCACTCATACAGTCCTTCCTTTGTCTTGAATGCAGTCTTCCATTCATCTCCTTCTCTAATTTGAATCTGGTGATATCCACTCTTTAGATCTATCTTTGAGAAATACATAGCTCCACTCAAACAGTCCATAATATCATCTATTCGTGGCAATGAAAACCTATACTTGATTGTGATCTTGTTTATTGCTCTGGAATTTGTACACATCCTCCATTCTCCATTCTTCTTTGGTGCTAATACTGCTGGTATAGCACATGGACTTAGGCTCTCCTGAATCAATCCCTTCTGTAACAACTCATGTAGTTGTCTATTCAACTCTTCACTTTCTACTGGTGTCATTCTGTGTGCTACCTTGTTTGGAAAACTAGCTCCTGGAATCAAATCCATCTGATGACTAATCTTCCTTACCGGTGGTAATACATTAGGTACATTATCAAATACAATATCCTGAAACTCATTCAACAAATCTGTAACCTCTACAAGTACATCCTCTACTTCTTCTTTACTAGCTTTTGGAATTAAAGCAAAACACATATGCTCATGCATCATACCATATAGGAATTTTCTTCCATCAACAAATGTTATTCTTGCATTACCACATACCTTTTCTTCGGTCTCCTTCAATGGCTTTAGCTTATGTCATACTCCATCCTTTGTCAGGGAATAGGTATTCACACAACCATCATGTAAAACATATCTGTCAAACATCCATGGTCTACCCAACAACATATGACATGCATCCATAGAGATGATATCACATAGTACCTCATCTTGGTACCCGCCGATCTTGAACTTTACCAGGCACTATTCACTGACCATGACCTTGTGGTCATCCTGCACCCAGGCAATCCGATATGAATGTGAGATTTTCTGTCTCTTGAGCTTCAACTTTTTCACCATCTCTTCTGACACCAAATTGTCAGTGCTTCCACTATTGATAATCACATCACAACATTTACCCTCACACTTGCATCTAGTGCGAAACAAGCTCCTTTGTTTAGGTTCATTCTCACCACTCAACATGACTCTTCTATTAATTAGCGTTTCTCCTTTTTCAACATCTTTAGAATTTGATGATCTGGCATCTTCATCTACATGTGCAACTCTAGCCTGGCCTTCATTCCTCCTATCTGTCCTTCCTTGGCATTGAGGACATTCAAATGCCCTATGACCTTCTTCTCCACAATGAAAACATGTTCCACGGAAGCCTCCTCTTCCTGAACCTTGTCCTCTTCCTCTTCCTCTCTGATCTCTATTATTCTGATCTTAGAAACAATTGGAATTGTTTCCTCTCTAATTTTGGCTACTACTGGCCTCATCCTTCTTTTTTGGATCTTCATTTTGGCCACCATATGACTGTCCACTAGATCTTCGACCATGACCTCTTCCATTTTATCTACTCTCAAACTTCTTGTTCAGCTTTTCTTCTACTTTTAGGGCAAACTGGTATGCCTCCTCAATACTGTTCATTCGAACTAGATTCAACTCCTCCTGAATGCTTGACCTTAACCCATTAAGGTATCGAGTAAATTTCTCCTTATCATCTTCTGCATGGCCTGTTCTAATGAGGAGTCGATAGAACTCCTCTATATACTCCTGAACAGATCTTCCTGCTTGCTTCAAACTTTGTATTTTCTTTAGTAGGTCAAGCTCATAATCAACAAGAATGAACTGTTGCTTCAATTTATCCACCATTCGATCCCATCTTGTGATTTTATCTTTCCCTCTTCTATTTCACTCCAATTGAATCTCTTGTCACCAGATCTTCGCATGACCTTTCAGTCTGGCCTTCACAAATTTGACCCTATGAGGATCCTCAACATCTTCATACTCAAAATAGTTTTCACATTCATTGATCCAGTCGATGAATTCCTCTAGGTTAAGATTTCTAGAAAATGTAGGAACCTTAATCTTAGGTCTTTTCCCAATCTTGAAAATCACTCGAAAAAGTCTTTCTTCCTCTTGGTTTACAATTTTAGCTTCTCCTTCTTGATATTTTTCTTCGGCTTCATCCTCGCTTTTGTCTCTGACATTAAGATTCATTCCTCTGTGAATCTCTTCTTGCAATGCTCGCACTTGTCTCTATAGCTCTCTAACCTCAGGTGCCATAGCACCAGTTCTTTCACCACGTTCTCTTCATGGAGGCATTTTTGTGATGCGCACTGAAACCCTAACCACGGTCCTATTGCAAACTACCTCATAGTTGGTGATCTATTTACACACTCAAGAACTCCTGCTCTAATACCACTTGATGAAGGGTGCTCCACTTTATACCACAAAAATATAATAGAAATAGAGAAACAACAACAATATGCAAGAACAGAAAATTGGCTTCTTATTATCTCCACAAATGTAGAATTACAAACTTTCAGAATTACAATATGCAAAACCACATAGGCATTCCCTTACAATATTCTATAGGACAAAGCCTCGAATTAATACCCAGATCTACTACCCAGAATTTCCCTAGAAAACACTACGGGCCTTCTTTATATAGGCAATTTCCACCACCCGTGAAGGTTCCAGAAATTTAGCCCTAAGGGCCGACCAAACTTAGAATTATTTTATTTTTCAATTTATTACATCAAATTTGGCTCAAAATAACTTTTGAAACCCGAACAGAAATTTTGAAAGAAATTTATTTTTCACCATTTCAAGTGGCCTGACTTTCGGAGACCATAAGTCATGACCAGTTGACCCGATTGACTATTATAACCCCATTTCTGTACCCTGCTGCCAATACCAAAAATCTTCAATATCTTCAAAACTAGACCTGATCTAGCCATGAAACTTTGCTGGCAAGCTGATATGACTGAGATGAACCTCCACATGTAAAATCAGAACATTCTGAGATCATAAGACCAACTTACTAAAAATAGCAAGTTTCCATAAATAGCAACTCTGCATAAGATAGCCCTTATTGAATACAAAAATAGAAATATTTTTGGGTGATGCAAGATTGCTCTTACACCCAGGATGCTCCTACATCATTCATTGTGAAATGGTATAGACTACGACTCAATAAAAATGATCCTGATAGAATGGCTATTGAACATGACAATGGATTTCCAATGATTAATACAAGGTTGTTTGAGCTAGTTGGAAAAGAGCCCTATGTTCTTCCAAGCCAATGTGAGAAAGTATTTTACTCAGAAGTTCCACATAAACCAAGTTGGTCATTTTTTATTAGACAAGATCCAAGAGGAAAACCGATAAAGTATAATGCGATGGAAGAAGATATCGAGGAAGATGAAGAAGTGGGAGATGATGTAGAACCAGATCACGATCAAGAGCTAGTTGAAGAAGAATATGAAGAAGAAGATGATGTTGATGCTACTACTGATGATGATGATGCTTCTACTAATGCTGCTACTGATGAGGATGATGCTGCTACTAATGAGGATGATGATGAGGATGAGGATGAGGATGAGGATGGTGGTGATGATGATGATGATGATGATGATGATGATGATGATGATGATGATGATGATGATGATGGTGATGGTGATGATGAAAATGATGACAATAGTGGTGGTGATGATGTCGTCGACGACGATGATCTTGATGATGAGATGGATGAAGAAGAATATCAATGACATGAATGAAATGTATAATTATGCTAGTTGTTTGGCATGTTCTAACAATTGTTTTATATGTCCTACTTATATATCTTTGATCTTTTGTTAAGAGAAATTTCATTCTAAAAGATTGTATTTAATCTCTATATGCTTAAACAACCTCACTAGTTAAGACTGTTCTCATTTGTAGTGGGGATGAATAGAATCAAATCACTTGAAAGACACCAGTATTTAGACATGCACAAATTAGTGACATGATTAAGAAAATTACCTTTCTTTACAATTGCATGGTTGTCTTTGGTTTGTCATTTTGTTTTGAGTGTCTAGTGATTTAAACCAAAGACTTTGACTTAGCCAAAAAATGTGCAAGTCTACATTAGTATGTTTCTTTTTATTGTAATTATAATTAGTATGAATGAATAAAATAATGACAATGCAATATTTGTGATAATACAATATTTGTCGAAATAGCATCGATGACTTTAGTCAATGTGCCTATGTGTCAATGTGGTGTTGGTCCATGCATGTTGAAGATGTCATAAACAATAAGTAATCCTGAGCATCAATTTTGGGTTTGCCCAAATAGGAAAAAGGTCTAGATACGTAATTATATTTTATGTTTAAAAATAATGTGACAAATAATCATTTTATGAAGAACTGATGTACATTTGGTATTGTCAGGGAAAAACTGGATGCCAATACTTTCGGTGGGTCGATCAAACCACATTTACATCTACCCCATCTACATCTATACCTGATGTAGGAAATGAATGCAACTTGTGCAAGGCTCGAGAGGCAACTAGTGCTGCCAAGATTGCTTCAATGGTGAAAGCAGAAACCATATTTTTGAGATGCCTTCTTTGTGTAGTTTGTGCACTACTTTGTTGGGACCATATGCGTAAATGTGGTTAATATAGGGCTATTATAGATGCTAATTTTTTTTTTAGAATTTCTAGTAGATACACATAAAGAACATGCACATAAACATGATAAATGAGAAACATAAATGTAGATATCACAAGAGCTGACAAATATAAATGTAGGCATCATAATCATAATTTTTTGGAGACAAAACATAATTGGATGGTATACCCAGATGATGCAACACAACTATATATCAGTCCTTTGGTTCCAAGTTTACACTGCGGTAAACAAAATCCATAGATAAAAAATAAATTTAGAGAGTGGAGGAGTGCGAGAATGACCAAAGTAATATAGGTCCCTATATTATTTTGGTCATTATCACTCTTCTGTGCTCTCTAAATTTATTCTTTATCTTTGGGTTTTGTTTACACAGTGTAGACATGGAAGTAGAGGAGTAGTTGTGTTGCATCATCTAGGTATACCACTCAATTATGTTGTGTTTCCAAAAAATTGTGACCATGATGCCTACATTTATGTTTCTTAGCTGTCATGTCTTAGGACCCCTTATGACCCTTTACGACCCTTTACGATCCCTAAGAATACATCTTAGATATCTTCAAATATCGTAAAGGGTCATAAGAGGCTCCTAGGAGGGGTCAAATGAGCTTCCACCTTCACGTGGTTGGCCTTGTTAAGTAGAGAATGTTAAACTATTCTTGAAACAAAGAGAAGCTCAATAATTTAAGATCTCAATCCACGTATGTCAAATATATATTGATCCATCTCAATGGCTACCAAATCAATAGATCTTTGTCAAGAACCCAGTCTCAAAGAAACACCATAGAATGCACTACGAACCCGCACATCAAATTTGGACCAAAGAAGTCAAGAAGTGACTTGAATCAGATTTGAATGCAATCAAGTTTGCATATATCCCATGAACACATCAGAAAGAATGCATCTCTGATCACCGCACTAGCTTCTTGTGCTAGAGCAGTCACTATCACAAGTCTTAATTCGATAGGATCCATTCCAAATCCAAGTCTCTAGACTCGACTCAATAATCCATGAGCCACTACTGAATCTATGACAAAGTTATCTCTGAATTGTATTAGAGCAGTCGCTATCACAAGTCTTGATTCAGTAGGATCCATTCCAAATCCAAGTCTCTATACTCGACTCAATAATCCATGAGCCACTACTGAATCTACTACAAATTTATCTCTGAATGATCTATAACCAAATCATGAGTAGGAACTAGATCTACAAGAACACTGTTCTGAATCGATACCAACTCGATCGACAAATATATATATATATATATATATATATATATATATATATATATATATATATATATATATATATATATATATATATATATATATATATATATATATATATATATATATATATATATATATATATATATTTAAAACTTATTTTCATTGTAACTACAACAGCTTTAAAATAGGATCGCTATCAAAAAACAACCATAAATGATGGATATCTATTGTAAATGTCCAACACATGTACAACATAGTTGTCTTTACAAACCACAAATGATGAATATGTGTCATAAACTTCTGACAGATATCTATTGCATTAAAAGCATTTCCATTGGCGAACATGTTACAAATGATGGCTACTCATCGATTCTGATGGGTCACCGTCATTTTTTATTTTTTGCGATAGATAGGTGTCCCAATTGTGACAGCCACAAATAGGTC
Organism: Chamaecyparis obtusa; assembly: GCA_027943335.1. Lineage (NCBI taxonomy): Eukaryota > Viridiplantae > Streptophyta > Pinopsida > Cupressales > Cupressaceae > Chamaecyparis > Chamaecyparis obtusa. The sequence goes on from BSBK01006301.1 coordinate 827,243, forward strand.
CAACGATAGGTTTTCTATGTTGGCACCCTCTTTTTGTGATGACCATGGTTGTTGTAATTATGAGGCATAACAAAACCATCAATTTTTCTGACTACAAAACTACAACGCCGAGTGGTGTCACTTAATCAATAGTTTACTGTCTAAATTCAGACATTCGACCATCAGAAAAAGGTCTCAAATGTACTAGTGTCTGCATCTCCTATTCCAAGTTGACACTGTAGGATCCAAAGACCATTGATAAGGAATAAATTTAGAGAGTGGAGGAGGGCCATAATGACAAAAATAATATAGGACAAACCTCAAGTTAAATGAGTTGGCAACTGCAAACATTTTAATAGATTTTTATTATTAAATAATGAAATTTTCATATACTAGTGTTCTAAGCCCCCTCTAACTTACGCATCTAGAAAATGAAACTACAACCTATTTGGATTGACACAAACCTTATAGAACAACAACAGCTAGGAAGGATCACTTGCCAACATCTATTGAATACATTTGTTGGAGGACCTTGTATTCATGAGCTACAGATGTTAGCAAGTGATCCTTCCTTGCTGTTGTTGTTGTATAAGGTTTGTCTCAATCCCAATAGGTTGTAGTTTCATTTTCTAGATGCATAAGTTAGAGGGGGCTTACAATAATAAATCATGTAATGAGGGGACTTATAACACTATTATATGTAAATTTCATTATTCAATAATAAAAATCTATTAAAATGTTTGCAGTTGCCTCATTTAACATGAGGTTCATCCTGTATAATTTTGGTCATTATGGCCCTCCCTTACTCTCTAAATTTATTCCTTATCTATGGTCTTTGGATCCCACAGTGTCAACTTGGAATTGGGGGTGTAGAAATTGCTCTCCATCACTTGGGTATACAACTCAATTACGTTGTCTCCAAAAAATTGTGAGCATGATGCCTACAATTATGTTTCTCAGCTGTTATGTCACAGGACCCCTTATGACCCTTTATGACCATTTATGATCCCTAAGAATATGTGAAGTATAGTGGGTGTGGTCGAATTGATGTATCAAGGAACAAATGGAATAACCAAGAAAACACTATACGTTAAATCATGTGATTGACAGTAGATTGGGGCTTACTCAAGCCATAAACATGAATAATTATTATAAAAAAAGATGTAAACCATATATATGTGTACTTGAGGCAAAGATAAGTTACACCATATCCATATTAAAATATTAGTTAGAAAATGAAAATACTAAACTGACTAATTCCTGAGCTCATCTCCGCATATGGTCGCAATAAAGATATGCGATTACAGTATAGAGAAGGCATCACAAAAATATAATTTCAGTATTTTCCCTAGCCTGACATGTTTTTCACTCGAATCCTTCATCGTGGATAAGTGGAGATGGGCAGATAGATGCAGATGAGTTGTCATCAACCCAACTAAAGTATCTACAACCATTATTTCCTTGTAATGCCCAATCTACATTAGTTCTTATAATATAATAAATAGTATTTACATTAGAAACATTAAATATATACACATTAGCAACCTTTTTTCTATTTGGGCATCACCAAAATTATCATCTAGGGTTGTTCTGTGTCCATGAAGTCTTCAACACACACTGCCCACCACCACATTGACATTTTCGCACATTGAGAAGATTCATCGAGCCTATATCAATAATGCACCACACCATCGTTACTAAATTTATTATTTTTATATGAAATGCACCAAGGAGTACCATCAGAAATATTAACCATTTACAATAATGAAAAGTAAGTCTAAATCAAATATCTCATTTTTTTATTAACATGTGTAGACTTTGTGTATATGAAAAATGAAAGAAATATCAAGCTGAAATAAAATAATGAACATTGAAATAGTATTCCACATAGAGTGAATGAAATATACCATCAAAAGAAGGTGACAAAATCCTGTCACGAAGCACAGACATAGGAAATCAAAAAGGGGCAAAAGACAAGAAATAAGAAAAATCATTACGACTATAGAAAATTCATTTATACTTTATTAAAAAAAAGCACTCTTTGTTAACAGATTTCAAAATCATTAGGACTATAGAAAAATAATTAAGACTATACAAAATCAAATTTTAGAAATGGACGGTTTTGATGCTTTGCCATTACAACAATTGAGCATTCATCATTTGGTATTGTGTATTCCATTTAAGTATGTCAACAATGTTCAAGAAATAAGAAAAATCATTAGGATTATAGAAAAATGATTTATACTATAATTAAAAAAAGAAGCACTCTTTGTCAACAATTTTCAAAATCATTAGGACTATAGAAAAATAATTAAGACTATACAAAATCAAATTTTAGAAATGGACGTTTCTAATGCTTTGCCATTACAACAATTGAGCATTCATCATTTGGTATTGTGTATTCCATTTAAGTATGTCAACAATGTTCAAGAAATAAGAAAAATCATTAGGACTATATAAAAATCAAGTTCTAGAAATGGACGGTTCTGATATTGCTTTGCCATTATAACAATTGAGCATTCATCATTTGGTACTTCTTGGTGTATTCCATTTAAGTTTTTCAGTTGTCATGTTTATGTGCATGTTCTTTATGTGTTTAGCTTCTCTCCCTCGCAAGGGATACACCGATAGGTAATTGATTTGAAAGCATAATGATTTGACAGTTAAATGTTTGGTTAATAGATTCCAGTCAGTTCTTTGTAGAGGGCAGTCTATTTGGAGTACACTTAATTTCTCTACAATTTTGGAGAACACTATCCGGTAGGTACAGTCAAGGTAGGTACACTTAATTAATATGCTTAATCTTGTCAATTTATCAATTGGGCCATATCATGATCAGGTTTGGTGTGATGTCATTATATCTATGAAATGTGGCCATATGATATTAGGTCATGGCAATGTATGAGAAGGACAATTCATGATGGCTACTCTAATACATATATTGTTCACAAAGGCAAAGAGAAATTTTAGTTAATACGACTGACTTGCTGGGATAAAAACAAGATAATAATGTGTTTTGGTGATACTATTCCTCTTCATAAGCAAGGAAACATTGTAGGTGATACAGGTTGGTATGGGTAGCAAGCATACAAACATGGATTGACTAGGACAATGCTGAACAGTCCTAGAAATGTAGAATTTTGGGATTTGAACTATGTTCAAATAGGTACAGTCAAGTGTCCTATTGAAGGGCAGCCAATAAACAACCATCATAGTCTTCCAGAGTCAACACCATCAATGATAAAGGGAAAATAAGATGATAGTGTTTGCATGAACAAAGGCCCTAAATCATCAGATTTAAATGACAGTCATGATGTTAAAGGACATTAAAGAGAAATTAATATGACAATCCAAGTGCATATGATATAGACCTTTTATCTAAAGACAAATCAAGTCTAATCGAAGAGATTAGAGGGTGATAGTTTTTTATTAATGATAGAGATATAGAAATAATCAGTCCTTTTGGAATGATGACTATGAGGATGAATAATAGTGGGTGTAAGTCATGAAAATATGACAATGGTGATAGAGATTACTAGAAAGGTTCAATTTTGAATCACAGTAAGGAAAGAATGATAGACACACATACAATGAAAGGAAGAGTTCTTAGACACAGTTGAGTCAAAGACTATAAAATGGTTGATATGATGATCTCAATTGAAAAGACAAAGAATAAAGGATGAATTCATGTAATTTTCAAAGAAAAATGACAAAGCAATGTAAAGGGACCTACAAGATAGTCATACAACACATGACAACTACTGCAGACAAGGTGAAAGGAACATGAATGTGACATTCCTCTCAAGCGTGTATCATGAAAGACATAACCTTTTATACTTCTTAATGTGATAGTTTCAAAAAGGACAGTTCTATTCAGTCACAAGAATCAGTGTTTCATGACAGTCTTCTATAGATAGTGTGATGTCCCTATCTTTAACCTAGTAACATAATAGCAACAAAACACATGTGGTCAAGGGGTGACAGACGTTGAGCACCTCAAGATAGTTAGGAGATAGTGGAAAATTGTACATAGCAAGTAAGAGTTCAAGTAGATAGTTTGCATATTCTTTCCATAAATAGTCAATAAGCATCAAATGTATGAAGGAAAACCGTGAATTCTTTCAATAAGATAATTTTCCTATTTAGCATCAAGGAGCACATCAAAGAAATGCAATATGAGAATGTGTTATGATCGAGGATGATAGATATCAAGTATCTCCATCAATCACTACCAAGCTCACATGTTATCAAGAATGACAATATTGTGGACAGACACCTTATCAACATGTAAATCATGATTCTATTGTCCAATCAAGTAAACCCATAATCGGTCATGTTCATAAGATGACCTATTGTGTCAATCATCATCAACACAACAAGAAAGAAGTGTGATGCTTAATGAAGCTATGGATAAACCATCATAATACATCCATCACACATGAAGAGAATTTATATTAACACCATGGATTGAGTTGATCTAGACTTTCGAGGAGCGCCAACTCTCTATATTCTAAAGGTAAATGATGCAGTTAAAACTAGAAAGGACAAATCTGTTGGCTAACTTTGCAATAGAGAAATTAGGGGTCAAAGAAATGTGGTCTCATGGAATGCTATCACTATTGAGAAGGCCATGAAAACTTTTAAGGAAATGCAATTAGTAGGAGTAAATCCAAACTCCATGACTTTTTCCAGCATCCTACCAGCCAGTGCCAAAATGGGAGTATTAGAACATTAAGGTATGGGCATCCATCGAAGCATAATGGAAGGGGGGTTTTCGTTGGATATTACAGTGGAAAATGCTTTCATAGATATGTATGGGAAATGTGGAAATATAAACAAGGTACATAAAATATTTGATGGAATGCCTCAAAGAGATGTTATCTCATGGAATGCAATAATACTCTATTTTATGATGTGCTATCCAAAGAATTATTTCTCAAATCCCACAACTAAATCTTTGAAATATTATGTTATCATTAGGATAAAACAATTACTTTAGTGCATTTCTAGTATAAGACTGAACTCACAAGGTGTCATATAATGCACCATTATGTTCACAACTGAACTAAGTTGTGAACAAATTTTAGATTTGTTGACCAAGGAATATCAAAGGTATGCATATTTGTACTCGACTCACATGAAGTTTACAATGGGTGTATTCTATTTTGTCCCATTTATGACACATGCATGTTTGAATCTCCTCATGCACCTAAGATGTTTGGTTTGCAAAGCTATAATGCATATGAAAATAGGAATTTATGTGAACATAATGGTGCATTATATGATAAGTATAAATATACATATACTAATGTAAGTTCAGATTCTTATGAGGTATGAACATCATATGATAAAAAGGCTCATTATGATAAGGCTCCAAGTCAAATGGCCTCATATGTTGATCACTCCCACCCCTATGATCACTTTGGTTTTAGTGGGAGATGTCCTAGGTGTATCCTATGTATTCTATGTTGTTTTGACAGTCCTGGTGGAGAACACAGTGAAGGGTGCACTTAACAAGCACCATTTGTTGGTTGGGGATTCTTGAGTGGGTATGATTAAATAAAGTTGAAAATTTATTGTTTGGCATCATTTTTCAAGACTGTTTGGAGTTATGGAGTCTTGGAAGTAAGTTGGTATGGGTGGGTTCTGGAGTCCTGGAAGTAAGGGGTTATGGAGTCCACCTTTGAATATCGAGTATTCTTTGTGGACTATGATTTTCTTTTAATCAGAACAAAGGTACAATAAATTTCAACAATTTTAAGGGATATAAAGGTCATCAATGTGCACATAATGGTGTAGCATGAGTGTACTTCCAACGGAGTCATTTAATCATGTAAAAAATAATCTTTATTCATGGAAATGTAAACTATGTCTTTTATGCAGTCGTATAAATGGATAAATATTGTGACTTTGATTGAAAATGACAATAATAAACTTGAAGTCAAGAGTGAAGATCTTTAATGGAACAGTCACAAAATAATTAAATTAGTCATAAAAAGGAATAGCTATATTTGAAAGAGAGTCATTTGAAAGACTCATAAACGTTGAATGATCTAAAAAGATCACCGTATGAGTCTCAGTTGAAAGAGAGCCAAGCTGATAGAATTGCACAAATTGTTAGTGGTTAATATTAAATAGCTATCATACTTGCCATGATCAAGCTATGTGCATGTCATTGACCACGAGATACTTAATGGCCTGCCCACTAAAAGTTTCTATTGAGCCCATGTAATCCCAGATACTAAAATTATCATCACAAATAGTTACAAAGTTCTTGGACTTAGTTTACATTTTTTGATGAGAAGTTATGAATGAATTGTGTTTCCAAGAGTTGTGGCCATCCTGTGCATGTTTTTTGAAGAAAGAAGTATTCTATTTACCTAACTTGATATCTCTCACTGTTATATGTCTTGTTTAACACATTGTTAATCTCATTTAACTAAATTAGTTCAATAGAACCACCTCTATGAAAATTTTATGTCTTTGATATGAGAACAAACTATTCTTCTGATAACTGCCTGATCAATATCGGTTTCAAATCATTTGGAAATGGGTACTATTAGTAGGGCATTTAGTACATGATACATCCATAAGGATGGGAGCTTTGATCTTGAAATGAGTCTAAGGATCTATTATATGAAAAGTGACACATATGTTGTTGCTTACCATTTGTTTGCAAAGAACTTATGCCATGTGCCTTTCAATACTGGTGGTAGGAACTTCTATTCAGATGGAAACTCCTTTGAGTAGGTTACTTGAAGTGAAAATGTGAAGGAAGGGTTCACTTTTTAAAAAAAAATGGCTACCAAATGTAAACATAAAGCAGTGATGTTGATAAAGATCTTATTGTAAAAGTTCTATATTTTAGATTGATGTACATCATTGCCATGCTATTTTTAATATTTGTAATTGAACTGAAGCATTACTAAAGTATTTCCATGATAAAGTATTATTTTATATGGCATCCTCTATGATTGCTAATTATTTTTTTGTGCACATCATTTTGTTTGACTGCATTTATTTTTGTAGGCCCTATTGGCGGTGTTATTTTCCAAAGGCCCTATTGACGATGTCATTTTTCTTTCTCATTACATATAATATATTATAAAACATGCATATGCATGTTAATATGATTTAGAACAATAGAGAGGGGGGGGGGGGTGAATCAGTTATTCTCAGGTCCTGATGTATAAAAACAAACTTCAAATCCTTTACTATAAATTAGATCTAACAACCAAAACTAACTTGGTCATCACTGATTTAGTAATAGAAACATGCAACAATGTAGTCCACTACCCAGCTATATCTAACTTGTAAAACACAGAAATGTTCAAACCATAACATTCACACAAGTATTGACACTAGGATTTATAGTGGAAACCCAATATGGGAAAAATGACTTTGTAACATGCTACTATTGTTTTCACTCTTCTAAAGTGAGCTTGGTTAAAAGCCAACCCTGTCAAAGGTTACAATACACACTGTTAGGTGTGACCCAGTTAAAGGATTTAATAACCCTATCAAAAGTGAGCCTTGTTATAGGACTTACATACATTCCATTAGAATGCAACCTTGTTCAAAGGATTTAACAAATGACTGTTAAGTCAACCTCTGATAAAAGGATTTTGACTGTTACAATGGTTAGAAAGTAGCAACAATATTGATCTGAAAAATATACAAATCACTTTGCAAATATTAGATTTGATTGCGTACACTAATGTTGTTTTACTGACTTTGACACTTTGCCATTTCCATCTCTGATCTACTTGGAACTTTTCTTCAAGCAACCACCACACTTCTCCTTTAGCCTTTTCTGCTTATACAATCAATATACTTTATGATCTTCCAGTATTCTCTATTCACCCTCATTTTTCACATCCAATCTTAGGTTCCTTTTAATACTCATCTTTTGTTGCTTAATCACCTTCACAAATCTTAGGGTTAGGTCAGATTCATTGAATCTACCTGCTTTATGTTCTTCGGCTCCTTTTCTAGAATCATCTCAAATCTCTTAAACATTTACAATAAAACATTTTTTAGTGCATTCAATGCTTTCAAACAATCAATAAATAAAGTCAACACATTTTACATAATCCAAGAATTCAATAATGTCAGCTCCAAATCTGAATTCTCTTCAAGTATAAAAATGTTGATGCTCAGCCAATACTATGATCAACTACTCGATCTTCATGTAGAAATCTCAGTCATTACTAAAAATATCTCCTCGGCTTACACTGACTTCCTCAGCAATTAACTAATGCTCGGTTGACACTAGAATTTTGCTCGGCATACACTGACTCAGTCGACACTAACATCACTTAGCTTAAACATGATTTCTCCATTTTTGCTTAGTTAATCCTAATAGTTTAGTCTTCAAACTTACTAAGATAAACAATACATTGTCTCATCATTGTACAACATAGTCAAGTACACTTTGTAGTATCAAGATAAATCAACCTTTCCTTAGGTGCTATTGTTACCAACCTTGCCCCAATCCTTCACAACAATACAATAGATATAGTACTTTCCTAAGTAGCAACAATCTTACCAATTAAGGTTTGACATCAATGACAATACTACAATTGTTTCAATTGGAGTTTCCAACAATCTCCCTCTTTGGCATTGATGGATACCATATGATATCACCTGAATAACACATGGTTTACCAACCAATCCAAAAACTTATCTGTCCATTAGAAAAAAAAATTGTAATATCTTTAGCTTCATTTTGATTTAGAATTTATAAGCTCACTTCTTTGACCATCAGAAGTATCAGATCTCCCTCTATCCCGATCTTTCATTTCAGTTCGGCAAACTAGTTCATCTAAGTTTCATGTGTTATTATATCATCTCAGTTCAATGCCCTCTTTGACAAAAATGCCAAAGTAGCAACTATAACATCCATCATATGTAAATATTATCTATGCAGCTTAGTGTTTCTCCCTCTATCATCTTGCTTATGACTGATTCTATGTCTTTTCTCTTTTTCACAACTCTAGGCCAATCCTAAAGTGTGACAATCTTCTGCATCAATTTGTCAAATAATTTGTTGTTGCACATTTGATGTAGTGCTCCTAGCTTGACTAGATAGCCTCAATTAGGGGAAGGACCCCTAATTGACTTCTCAAGTATTCATGTGCTTCTCTTGGTAAAGCTTTAGTGAATATATCTACTAATTGTTCCTTTGTATTCACATATTCCATTCAGACTTCTTTATCTTGTACCAATTCTCTCAAGTAGTGATACTTGATTGCTATGTGCTTGGTCTTAGTGTGCATCACTAGATTCTTAAAAATATTGATAGCACTTGTGTTGTCACAAAAAATAACAACAGGTTCAGTGGTTTCTTCTTTCATGCCTACCAACAATTGTTTTATCCATACCAAATTCAAATAGTTTATTGCAGCAGCAACATACTCAGCCTCAATAGTAGATTGGGAAATGCAATTTTGTTTCTTTCTTGTCCAGGAGACTAATCTCTATCCAAGAAAGAAAGCTCCACCACTCATACTCTTTATGTCATCTACAGTTCCTACCCAATTAGCATCTGTATAAACTCTTAGTTCAAATTTGTCATTCTTCTTGTAATACAGTCCATAATCAACAGTTCCTTTCAGATATCTCATAATTCTTTTCATAGCCATCATGTGTGTTTCCTTAGGATTAGCAGAGAATCTTGCCACAATCCCAACAACTAATGCAATATCTGGTCTACTATGTACATCATACTGCAATTTTCCAATCATTGATTTGAACAAAGTCTGGTTCACTTCTACAACATCATCATTCTTAGATAACTTTTTTCCAATGGCCATAGGAGTACTCACTGGTCTAGAATCTTCCATTCCAAAAGTTTTCAATATCTCATTAACATACTTAGAATATGTAATGAAAATTCCTTTCATCATTTGATATACTTGTAAACCAACAAATAATTTGATCTCACCAAACATACTCATTTCAAATTCAGCTTGCATTTCATTTGAAAATATTTTACACAAGGCATCTACACCACCAAAAATAATATCATCCACAAAACTTTTTGCCAACAAGATACCTTTACCTTCTTCATCTTTCATGTACAAATTGCTTGTGTCATTTGTCCTTGAAAATCTAATCTATATCAAGTAGTAATGCAACCTCTCATACCATGCTCTGGGAGCTTGTTTTAGTCCATATAGTGCTTTGTTTAATTTGCATACCATGTGTCTTCTATTTGTATCAATAAAACCTTTTGGCTATTCTATGTAAACTTCTTCTAGTATACCATTTAAAAATGCAGACTTGACATCCATTTGATATACCTTGAAATCTTTATAAGCAACATATGCAAGCAGAGTCCTTACTCCTCGTCTAGCTTCAGGAGAAAATGTCTCCCCATAATCAATTCCTTCTTCTTGTGCCTAGCCTTTGCATACTAGCCTAGCTTTGTTCCTAGTTATTTCACCATTTTCATTCATCTTATTTTGAAACACCCACTTTGTTCCTATAACATTTTTTGTTTTCAGGTCTCGACACCAGAGTCCAAGTATCATTTTTCTCTATCTGGTCAATCTCTTCATTCATTGCTTGTATCCAGTCTTCATTTTCTAATGCCTCTCTAGTTGACTTGGGCTCAAATTCACATAGTAAGCATGTTGGATCCTTTGTCTTACTTCTAGTTTGAATTCTAGTATTTTTGTCTCCAATTATCTGTTCAGGCTTGTGATGTCTTCTTACATATTTTGCCAAGATTGGTTCAACAATTTTCTCCTCTTCATCAGGTTCCTCAACAAGATTTTCAGATTCAGCTTTTGAATGCTTGGCAATCCCTTCCTGATACTTGGCAGCATTATCCTATCGCTCAACATGTTCTTGTTCTCTCTCGACACTATTTTCTTGATACTCAGCATCATCTTCCTGTCACTCGGTATTGCTTACCTGAGACTCGGCATCAAGTGCAAGTTTGTTACTTGCTTCTTCTACTTCTTTAATATACAAAAAAGATATGTAATCTTCTAGTTCTTTTTTGCTATTAGCTTCATTTCTTTCTGCATACTCATCAACTTTTACATTCACACTTTCCACAATTTTGTTAGTGTTAGAGTTCAAACACTTATAAGCTTTACTTTTTGTGAAATACCCTAGGAATATACCTTCATCACTTTTAGCATCAAATTTTCTATTCCTAGTGTCTTTTAATATGTAGCACTTGCTTCCAAAGATTCTAAAGTATTTAACACTCGGTGCATGTCCATGCCATAATTCATAGGGTGTTAGATTTGTACCTTTCCTGATCTATACCCAGTTAAGAGTGTAGACAATAGTGCTTATAGCTTCTTTCCAATATTTATGTGCCACATTCTTTTCAATCAATAAAGTTCTTGCACAATCCAATATAGATCTATTTCTTCTTTCTGCTATACCATTCTATGGAGGTGTTCTTGGTGCAAACATCTATCTTTTAATTCCTTTTTCATTGCAAAATAGATTGGATTCATTTGATGTAAATTCTCCACCTCAGTCAGATCTAAGACATTTCAGGTTCCTACCTGTCTCCTTCTCAACCTTAGCCAAATACCACTTAAATAATTGAAAAGCTTCATATTTTTCTTTTAGAAACATTACATGCATCATCCGGGTATGATCATCAACAAACAATATAAAATATCTAGCACCACAGTAACTTTGTATACCCATAGGTCCATAAAGGTCAGTATGAACCAAATCTAAAATGTTTCCAGAAATGAAGGATTTTCTCTTAAAACTTGACTTTGTCATTTTTCCTAACTGACATTCTTTGCACATTACATTCTTAGGTTTCTTCAATCTAGGTAGACCTCTTGCTTTCTTCTTCTTACTTATCTCTACCAGATTGTCAAAGTTAACATGACATAGCCTCTTGTGCCATAACCAAATGTCATCAAATTGTGCAACCATACATGTTTCTTCAGATAGGTCAAGATAGAACAAGTTACCTTTAGTCTGTTCTCCACTTCCAATCAGTTCACTAGTAGCATCAAATATCTTAGCTTTCTTGTGATGAAATTCCACTCGGTAACCAGTTCTATTGAGCTGAGAAACACTTATTAGATTATAATTAAGACCTTCAACCCAATATGCATTATCAAAAGATATCTTATTTGTCAACTTAATCAAATCTTTTCCTTTAATAGGACATGGTGCATCATTACCAAATGTTACACTTTTACCTCTATAATGATGTACAGTTTCAAACTTACTCTTGTCACCAGTCATGGGATGTGAACAACCACTATCAATGATCCATTTATCATCTTTGTTCACATAGGAAATTAATGCAGTTTTGTCATCCTCATCAGATTCATCTTTCATTGCAACATAAACTACCTCAATTTTAAAGTCATCACTATCAGTGTCAGTTTCTTCTGCAGCAATGTAACAAGATTTCTTACCTTTTCTTTTGTAGTTATTGAACCTTCAGTAGCTTCTTTCATCATCTTTATCCTTCCTGTCAGGACATCTAGCAGCTATATGACCAACTTTATTACATGCAAAAGATATAATAGGGCATTTACCTTTATACTTTCCTTTTCCCCTTCTCAGTCTTCTAACCATAAGAGCTTCTAGATCTTCAATTTCTTCATCAAAAGTGTCACTGTCACTTTTGCTTTCACTTTCACTTTCACTGATGTATTTTTCTTTTTATTTCTTAGGCTTGTTCAAAACTAATTGTGACTTGAAACAAGATTCAACATTACAAATACTACCAATAGTGAAATTATCATAGTTAGAAAGTTCAAAAGCAGTCAGCTTGCCAACCAAAGTTTCCAAAGTAAGCACATTTGTAGAGTTACATCTAGATTCCTGAATAGCAGAGATCTTGATAGCATATATAGGGCATAGAGTTCTTAGCACTTTTCCAATTATAGTTTCATTATCAATAATCCCATTTGCACCTCTAATAGCATTTACAACTTCTTTTATTCTACCACAATATTGTGCAATGTTTTCATCTTCTTGCATTCTCATCTCATCAAACTTACCTTTGAGCCTCTCGGCCTTAGCTTTCAGTACATTTAAGTCACCACCATAGATCTTTTTAAGAGTGTCCCACATCTCCTTGGCACTTGTGCAATATTTAACATCTTTGAATTCTAGATAGGTTAGGGCAGATGCAATTTCCAGCATTTCCTGGTTATGTCCTTTCTTAGCTCTCATTTCCTCAATAGTCAAAGGTGTGATAGGTGAGACATAGTCATTCTCAGTATAATACTTTGCAGAATCACCAATACCAGCCAGATGCAACTTCATCAAGCTTTGCCATGCAAGGAAGTTTTCCTTATTTAGCTTTGGTACCTCCTTCTTATACATCCTGATCATTTGCTTCAAGCTCCTTTAAACTTGACTTCTGTAAACACCAATATTAAGAAAAAAATCTCTAATACCAATTGTTAATATGATTTAGAACAACAGAGAGGGGGGGTGAATTAGTTGCTCTCAAGTCCTGATGTATAAAAACAAACTTCAAATCCTTTACTATAAATCAGATCTAACAACCAAAACTAACTTGGTCATCACTAATTCAGTAATAGAAACATACAACAATGTAGTCCACTACCCAGCTGTATCTAACTTGTAAAACATAGAAATGTTCAAACCATAACATTCACACAAGTATTGACACTAGGATTTATAGTGGAAACCCAATATGGGAAAAACCACTTTGTAACATGCTACTATTATTTTCACTCTTCTGAAGTGAGCTCAATTAAAAACCAACCCTGTCAAAGGTTACAATACACACTATTAGGTGTGACCCGGTTAAAAGATTTAATCACCCTGTCAAAAGTGAGCCTTGTTATAGGACTTACATACATTCCATTAGAATGCAACCTTGGTCAAAGGATTTAACAAATTACTGTTAAGTCAACCTCTATTAAAAGGATTTTGACTATTACAATGGTTAGAAAGTAGCAATAATATTGATCTGAAAAACATACAACTCACTTTCCAAATATCAGATCCAATTTCATACACTAATGCTATTTTACTGACTTTGACGCTTGGCCATTTCCATCTCTAATCTACTTGGAACTTTTCTTCAAGCAACCACCACACTTCTCGTTCAGCCTTTTCTGCTTATATAGTCAATAAAGTTTTTGGTCTTCCAGCATTCTCTATTCACCCTCACTTTTCACATCCAATCTTAGGTTCCTTTTAATACTCATCTTTTGCCGCTTAATCATCTTTGCAAATCTTAGGGTTAGGTTAGATTCATTGAATCTACCCACTTTATGTTTTTCATCTCCTTTTCTAGAATCATCTCAAATATCTTAAAGATTTACAATAAAACATTTTTTAGTGCATTCAATTCTTTCAAACAATCAATAAATAAGGTCAACATGTTTTACATAATCCAAGAATTCAACAATGTCAGCTCCGAATCTGAATTCTCTTCAAATATAAAAATGCTGATGCTCGGTCAATACTATGATCAACTACTCAGTCTTCATGTAGAAAGCTCTGTCATTACTAAAAATATCTCCTCAGCTTACACTGACTTCCTCGACAATTAACTGATGCTCGGTCAACACTAGAATTTTGCTCAGCATACACTGACTCAGTCGACACTAAAATCACTCGGCTTAAACATGATTTCTCCATTTTTGCTCAGTTAAGCCTAATAGTTTAGTCTTCAAACTTACTAAGATAAACAATAAATTGTCTCATCATTGTAAAACATAGTCAAGTACACTTTATAGTATCAAGATAACTCAACCTTTCCTTAGGTGCTATTGTTACCAACCTTACCCCAATCCTTCACAATAATACAATAGATATAGTACTTTCCTAAGTAGCAACAGTCTTACCAGTTAAGGTTTGACATCAATGACAATACAACAATTTTTTCAATTGCAGTTTCCAATAATGCAAACCTTTACAGAACATGTTGATAATGTTGAGAGATTTTGATTAAGATGGGTATCCAAATGAGACTTTCAACCAACTAAGACTTTCAAATCTATCAACAACCATGGTTCTCTTATTGCATCATTTGACATATTTTCCCCAATTCACGGGCCACTTCTAATGGTGTTCATGTCACTTCTAATGGTGGCATGAACACCATTAGAAGTGCAGAGATTAGGGTTTCAAACCTATGAATAAAAAACCAAATATACAATATATATTAACCATTTATTAAACCAGTGAAGATCAGATGAAATGCATGTAGTAGCAACACAAAGGTGAAATGGGGTCAACTTACTGATGACAAGTAGTGCTTATAGGTGGAGTCGAGGCTAGATTTGTAGGCGATGTTGACAGATACCCTCCTTCACCTCTGCTTTGCCGCGCATAGAATATAACAAAATGTCCTAAAATGATCCCTTAATTTGTTTAAAAAATTTATAATGGTGTTCAAACCACTTCTAATGGTGGCATGAACACCATTAGAAGTGTAGAGATTAGGGTTTCAAACCTACGAATAAAAAACCAAATATACAATATATATTAATCATGTATTAAACTAGTGAAGATCAGATGAAACACGTGTAGCAGTAGCACAAGGTGAAATGGGGTCAACTTATTGACGAAGAGTGGTGCTTACAGGTGGAGTTGAGGCTAGATGCATAGGTGGTGTTGAAAAATGCCCTTCTTTGACCCTCCTTCACCTTTGTTTCCCGCGCGCAGAATATAACAAAATGAAATAAAATGATCGCTATGTTTTAAAAAAAAAAGTTATATTGATGTGTTGGTCGGAATTATGACCTATCATGGTTGTCATAATTATGACCAACATGGGAATGGATTAAAAAAAATAAAATTTTTCCTTCTATAAACTGACCAAGGAAAACCATTTTAATGCTTGGTCAGAAATGTGGGTCAAAAATGTGGGTCAAATGCACTAGTGCAAGATGCTCCTGCATCACATAGCTTCACTGGGCCTGTGGATTTGGCTACATGGCATGGTGTAATGAGCTTAGGGTCCATTTTTATATGAAAAGGCTTGGTTACCAAATAAAACCAAGCAGGCCACTAGCATTATGTTCTAGCCGACCGGTGGTCGGGTTGGGGTTGTGTTGCCTTGTTCGGTCTATTAGCCGGTGCTCGATGTAAGGTGTTTGATCGATGATGTAAGTGTGTCTGAATGAGACTATCTTGGTCTAATTTATGATGACATCACACTATTTTTCCTTGACAAATAATATATGGGGACGTACCAACCCCAATTTTTGCACAGAAAAAAAAAATTCTAAAAAAAAAAGCAGAACTAAAAATTAATTTTTTCTTTCAAATCATACTGCAAAGGCCTAGATCAGGCCATACAGCTCAATTTGCACAAAAAAATTCATTTGATTTGACTTTTGCCGAATATGGGCAAATTTATAGTCAATTTTCACTGAAATAGCCTCTCGAATGTAATGGTGAGGTCAAATCTAACCCAAAATGTTTCTACAACATGCTAGTCTTCAAATTTGAAATATGGACCTCCAATGCTTGCTCTAAGATCTCTCAAAATAGGCTAATCAAAATACTCCAATGGCTCTGATACCATGTAAGAATTTGCAAATAGAAAAGATTGAACCAAGGATCTAGAGGTTAAATAATCTAGCACAAATGCAAAGAGATGATATGAACAAGAATAGACTTGTATTAATGATGCAATGATTGATGATTGAATTGATCTAATGAATTTGATTGAGTAAAATGTACATAGTAGGCCTCCTTATATAGGAAAGGTGATAAGGAGTTGATAAGCTATCACGTATGCTAGGTGTAATCACATGTCCACCAAATGTGGATCATCCTCCATTATGAAATGAAGTATGTATCATAGGATGAGGATGATAATGTGATATGTGCACTAAAGGTGGATCTCACACCTAAAGTGGAAATTCTTCTACACCATGTGCTTAATTAAGGTGCAAACACCTAGGCATCTCAATGAAAAACTACTATGCAATGCATTATCCTAAGTAAGATTACATTAAATGTAATTAGGAATATTTAATTACACCAACTATATCAATATGCATGTGGATTTTTGTATCTTGTTCAAAATAGTTACTTTTGTTGGAATCTAAAAGGTTCATCATTCTTTTCTAGTTTGTTTATGGTTTTCTTTAAATCTAACATACATTATGATCGTTCTTTGTTTTAGTATCAACCCTAGTCAAGGGTTTGATTTTTTCAAAGGATGTAAACTGATTTAGTTCTACCTTTATGTGATGCTTCAGTTGCGCATTCATGTCAATGATCTTTCATGCACTCATTATAAATTAGTGACCTCATTCTTGATATTCCTTTCTTGTATGTTCATGACCATTCTTTTTTATCTTGCCATTCAAGTGTTGCCATATTTTATGTCAAACCCTAAACTATTGCTTGAGTTCTAGTCTCTATTTTTGAACTCGAGAGTTTGTATTATTATGGTTGAAATGTATGTAATGAGTCTTGAACCCATGTATGGTCTTCGATGTTGAATTCTAGTACAGAGTTGTGATTTAAGTTTTGGTTATAAGTTTTTTAGTTTGATAAAGACATTGAGCATTGGTTAAGGTATTCTTTTTTGGAAAGAATCAATGATAGAAATACATAATATCGTATGTTGTTTATTTGATCAGAAACTAATATTGTGACAAAGATACATTATGAATAATAATAACTAGTATTAAATACTAGTGGCATTAAACATTTTTTAAGGATAAGGGATGATAAATCATAAACATTAACTTTGAAAGACATAATATTAAAAAAAATTTATATGCTATGAGACATTATCTATCAGTTGTATTCGGTTCCTTGATCAGTTTTGAATCAATTTCATGATATCATATATATTGAGAAGTGAAATATTGATGGATATGTAGACTACGAGGGATTTTGGTCTTTGAAGAAATACATTTATGTTAGTTGTGCCCAATTAGATATACTGATCATAAATACATGATTGAGGCTATAGTGGCTTTGACTTTGTATCATAGATTGCTTAAGACAAAGTTTCATTTGTGTTTAATAATGAATGGTATTAGATTGTAGAGACTATACAAGATCATATTTTTTGACTCTATATCTATGAAAAGTTGTAGTGAGTTGTAAAGTTAGAGAGGCGTAAAAATGTTATCAATGAGATAACATTGCCAATGAGATAGTTGTACAGCCAGTGAGACATTGTAAAAAAGATATTTTAGATTAAGCCAGTGGGGTACTTTGAGTGGTTTTATTCCCCAAGAGGGTTTCCACTTAATACATATCTTGTGTTACAATTTCATGTGCATGTCTTACTTTATATTATTGTCTCCATGCAGTTTACTTTAGTTGTTATTTAAAATTGGCTTTAAAAATTGATACATTGTTTCATATCACTGATTCACCCCCCTCTCAGTGATATTGTACTCCAAAGATTGGTATAATAAACACACCCTTTCTCTTAGGGGTTTCCTGGTTAGGGAGTACTTTATGGATTTTTACAACAATCTTTGCAAGATAAGGATGAAACAAAGGTTTTTGGCTTCTAAGATTGAGAAGTCAAAGAAAACTACTTATGTTTGTTCAAAAAGATCTGTATTTATGAGAAGAGAAGTGTCATTCTATTGTTGCAGAGCTTGAAAGGTTACAAAGGACTCACAAATTTTAGGGAGTTGAAAGTAAGAGGATGAATCTAGACATTAGAAATTGTAAGTTCTCTAGGTATTATCCTTATCTATCTTATTCATTTTTATCTAATATGCATTATAAAAATGAGTCAAATAGGTACATCATGATGTCTAGAAGAAGGGCAGTTTTAAAATGTTATAGTTGTAATAAGTTTGAACATATGACAGTTTGTTGTAATTCAAAATTAGGAAAACAACATAGTAATCAGTTTGTGTGGAAACCTAAAGTTAAGGTAGATGCCTTAGTTGTTCAAGCTATACTTCATTTTGTTAAGAAAAATTTATGGGTACTAGATAGTGGATGTTCTCACCATATGACAAGTGATAAGCCCAAATTTTCTCATTATGAAACACATCTAGGAGGATTTGTTAAGTTTGGAGATAATTAATGTTTTGAAATCACTAGCAAAGGAACTATCTTTTTTTATAATGAAATACTTGTAAATGACAACAAATTCCCACTTGGTCTCTTTCCTTATATTTAGTAGATCTCATAAACTTGATTCTACACAAAGTTTTCTTTAATATCATCTACTTCTTGGTCATTAGTTTGGAAAGCCTTGCTTAATATAGAATTTGAAATGGGGGGAGTCAGTTCAAAAAGAGAATTGGCGATGACCTAAACTCCAAAGTTTTTCTAATTAAATTGTTATTGGTATAAATAAACCCAATAAAAATTGTACCTTCCATTACAAAGCCTACTTCACTAGATCTTGGGTGTGTGTGAGGGGGATTTATTTTGTCCACCGTGAAATCAATGTGAACCAATGATATACCCAATGTATTAAGCCTTGGAGTTTGCATAACATTTTCCAACATTACTTCAGAGCCTACGACATTCGTTGTGTTGCCTGAGTTCCCTAGCCCCATAAAGAAGTCATTTTTTGCATCTGTGGTTGGGTTTTTGCACACGAACCCATTTAGCAAAACTGTTCAAACAACTTGTTAGAAAGTTGTATTAATGGGAAAATCACATTTCACCAATATATTGAATTATATAATCACTTGTGCTTTGGTTGTGCAGAACACAAAAATCTTGTGAGGGATCATGATCCACTATCATGACATTGTGCCTGTAACAACACATCGATAGATAAAGTTCAAAATCAAAGTAAATTATAACTATCATCTTTTCATCTTCCTCCTTTCCCTCTCCCTTTGCATGGAATACAAATCATTCCCTTCAGTTTGTAAGTCAAGAAAATTGTAAATGCCACTTTGGTATTAACATTTTTAATTAAATTTTATTGGTTTTGTAACTAGCGATAGTGGAAGCCAATCAATATTTTAAATTTTATTGGTTTTCATTTTGTAACTTCTTATATGCAACACTATTAATATTTTAACTTTTATTTATTTTGTAATTGTTGCAAGTCATCAAATTAAATTACTAATATATTTGTTGACAAATGTTTTTGAATCTATCTAACTGTAGAACGCCTCTCAACATAATTATTTGCATAGAACTTTGGTACTCTTGATATAGCTACGTGTTTGAGATATGAAGTAAATAATTTATTGCATATGAATAAAATAGTAGAAATATATTATATTCATATATGAAAAATATTATTGGAAGATACATATCAACTTATATAATAAATCTAAATAAGGTATCTCTATATTAATATCTTTTAAATAAATATATTTAAGATATATGTTCTTATTTATTATTTTAAAATAAATATATATTTAAGTTAAAATATACAATAGGAAATTTTTTAATAAAATTGAAAAAAGCATATTTACCATCAAATATTTTTTAAATAAATGTTTTTATGTTAAAATATGTAATAACATAATTTAATATAAAATTGATAAAAACATATTTAAAATCAATTACATAAAACTAATAAAACTTAATCACTTATCTTATTCATCTCAAATCCAATTTCAAAATGAAAATAAATGATCTCTTTCAATCATTCTAATCTATTTTTAAAATTAAAATTAAATTTCTTTTATCTATTCAATTACATACATATTATCTATGGTCTTTCTTTATTAAAAAATATTCATGCATATTATATCTATCTTCTATATAAAAAATAATTTAATAATAACAATTATTAATTTTTAGAATACCAAAAAAAAACACTTCAATTTTAAACATATTATAATAAATAAAATTAAAAGCTTTCATTTATTTATTGAATGTTTCATAAATAAAATAAATTAAAAAAATTATTAAAAAATACACAACCAAAACAAAATACCATAATTTAAAAATAAAATTCACAATGTTAAATTAAACAAAAAAATGTCTCTTATAAGTTGCACAGGAACGTCAATCTCCAATATATGATGTAACATACATGCTTAGTGATGCGAGCCATGATAGGAGTTAGTACGAACCATTTTGATGGAGTGTATGAAACCACGTTTACTCATTGATCTTCCTTCTAGTCTAAACAATAGCATTATTATCACTAATAATCTAATCAACTGAATGATTCAACTTTACATAGCTTGGTATCACCGGTTCAAGTCTAGGAGCCTCTTCTACCGACTGAACTGGTTCATCTTCATTGTTTTGATTTTTAGCTTCTTGCTCCACCAATTGAACATAAAAAATCACTTGATCATCTTAGGATTTATCTTTTCTGGAACCATCATTCTACTCTGAGAATTCATCAATCTTTAAATTCACAATCTCTATCATCTTATTGGTTCTCTTGTTCAAACACTTGTATGCTTTTCTTTTAGTAGAATATCCTAGAAATATTCTGTCATCACTCTTAGGATCGAATTTCCCTGTATACTTATATCTCTTTATTTCCTTTCCTTGTAGGAGTAAGAGATAAAGATGCCCTAAATGCATCTTCAACCCTTGGAACACTATTATCATAATTATTAATCTCAAAAGTAGTCATCTTTCCAATCAATGCATCAAAAGTGACAGTTGTATTTCCTAAAGATCTTAACTCTTGAATAGAAGAAACCCTAATGGCATAATAGGTAACAAGGTTCTCAATACTTTACTTACCACATCATCTTCTTCAATAGTTCCACCAACACTTTTGGAAGCAACAACCACTTCTTTGATTCTCTAACCATACTTCTCAATATTTTCATCTTCAACCATCCTTATGTCATCAAATTTTCCTTTCAGGATGTCAACCTTAGTTTTTTGCACATGTCTGTCACCACCATACACTAGCTTCAATTTCTCCCACACTTCATAGGTGGTTTCAAGATCTTGGATATCAACAAACTTTGCATCAGATAATATACTTGCAATGAATTCCATAGCTATAGTATTCTCTTGTTGTTCCCTTAGTTGATCTACATCGAGAATCCTGATAGGTGTAACATACTTAACAACAACATGATTCCAATACTAGTTACCCATAGCTTTTAGATAAAGCTTCATTATACCACTCCACACCAAGTAGTTCTCCTTTGTGAACTTAGGACCTTCCTTCCTCATCATTCTTGGATCTTAACCTCAAGCTATTAAAATTCACCACAAAGAGGAACCAAAGATCTGATACTAATGTTAGTCCTAAGGGTCCAATATTATTGAGAGGGGGTTAGTTAGTAATCTAAGATATCTGATAATTTTTCACTTCTTAAACTCAAAACCAACATTCACAACTTTACTGATTGATAAAAAAATAAAACTTAAGCAAATAAACACAACCACCACAATGCATGCACCACATAACCCAAATGGGTGAAAACCACGTGTGGGATGAGACTCACAAATTTTGTACTTTTCTGAAGTGTGCGGGCTATTAGGAACTTAACCATGTTAGGAGTTTACAAAGACACTTTTAGGTGCCACCCAGTTATGGGATTTACCTCTAGCCCTGTTAGGAGCTTTACCCTGCTAGGAGTAACTCTCTTAGGAGATTTCAAACACTAGCTAAAGTGTCATCCTGTTAAAGGATTTATATAAAAGATCTATTAGTATATACCCGATTAATAGATTTAGATATATGAAACTTGTTAGGGTCTTGTGATATGGAAATAGAAACTCCTTTGCTTGATCAAATCCCCTATAATGCATTCAATCTTTCATCAGAAAAATCTAGAATACCTTCGCTTGACCACACCACCACAATCACGATCTACACACACAAATGTTTGATTTCATGACATAAATATCACTGCTCAAGCCCTAAAACTTCCCGACCTAAATCTCATCCACACATTAGAAATCACCCTTTTAATCTTCGTGCCTAGAGAGATCACAGAAAAACACGTACCCCAATATAACAATCAAATATTTCTTAAATAATTTTTTTTTAATGTTAAAATATGTAATAACAAAATTTAATATAAAATTGATAAGAATATATTTACAATCAATTACATAAAACTAATAAAACTTAATCACTTATCTTATTCATCTCAAATCCAATTTCAAAACAAAAATAAATGATCTCTTTCAATCATTTTAATCTCTTTTTAAAATTAAAATTAAATTTTTTTTTATCTATTCAATTACATACATATTATCTATTGTCTTTCTTTATTAAAAAATATTCATACATATTTTATCTATCTTCTTTATAAAAATAATAATTTAATAATAGTAATTATTAATTTTTAGAATACCAAAACAAAACACTTCAATTTTAAACATGTATTATAATAAATAAAATTGAAAACTTCCATTTATTTATTGAATGTTTCATAAATGAAATAAATTAAAAAAATTTATTAAAAAATACACAACCAAAACAAAAAAACCATTTATAGATGTGAAATTATAATAAACTTCTTTGAAATTAGAAATGAATCTCTATTTTAATTGAGACTCACAGACACTTCATATTTAATAATCTATCTATATTCATTGTCTAAGGTTAAACATCGCATTGCAGTTATATATGATGGAGAACAATTCTAGTTTGATGAGGCATGACTCATGGATGAGTCGCGGGTCATCAAACTATGACTGTTTGTAGTATTCGGTGACCACGATCTACAATAACAATATGGTATTAACGTAGTGGATACCAATAGTTATTGGTTAATACAAATGTATTTAACCCAATGATTATCGGGTATCTTAATGTTATATTAAATATACCCCAATCACTATCGGGAGAGGATAATATGGATTTGATTTAATATTCCAAGACTTGGTTTATTAAATATATATATATATATATATATATATATATATATATATATATATATATATATATATATATATATATATATATATATATATATATATATATATATATATATATATATATATATATATATATATATATATATATATATATATATATATATATATATATATATATATATATATATATATATATATATATATATATATATATATATATATATAGACACACACACACACACAAGTATATACATTCTTGAATATACAAGTATATATATAAATTAATTATCTAAACGATGCTATCAATTTCAACACTCCCTCTTAGCCTGGGAAGATAATTTTCCTTAGATCACCACATTTGTGAAACTATAAAATCAATATGTAAATGATGATTTTATATACATCACTTTACCTTGTGGTGTGAGGAATCATTTTAAATTTGATGCCTAATTTTCATATCACCTCAGATCGTGATACACGGATATAGTAAATAGGAACATTACATTCCATTTACATATAACCCTATAATGGTATGTGCACAGACATATAACTATCTACCATAACGAATCTTCATTACAAGATCACCTTGTAATTTCAAATGCAAGTGTTCATTATCTAATAAGTCGTCACTTCTTAGAAATGTACACAAGATGGATGAGCCCATAAAACATTTTATTAATACAAATAATAAATCATATTACAACCATACCAAGATTTTTCCTAAAGTGATCAACTTTCACCTTGGGAAGAGCTTTGGTAAGAATATCTGTAGTTTGATCTCCAGTCAGTTAATATATTTCAACTGAATCACTTTCATTTCAACCATATCACTAACATAGTGATAAGGAATCTCAACATGCTTGGATCTGTCATGAAACACTGGGTTTACTGATAATTTGATACAACTCTAGTTATCACAAAGAATAGTAGTTGGATTCAACGGTTTACCAAATAACCTAGTAAGTAGTTTTCTGAGCCATACTACTTCTCTAGCAACCATTGAAGATGCAATATATTTATCCTCGGTATAACTTTGAGCTACTAAAGATTGTTTTCTACTAATCCATGATACCATAGCCGATCCAAAGCTAAAACAACATCCTGAGGTGCTTTTTCGATCAATCACACTTTCAGCCCAGTCTGGGTCAGTGAATCCATGAAGGTCTAATTCTATCTTATCATATTTGAGTCCATAGTTAAGAGTACCTTAAAGATACCTTAATAAATTCTTTGCAACAATGAGATGAATCTCTTTAGGTTCACACATGAATTGACTTAAGGTATTTACTGCAAAGCAAATATCTGGTCTGGTATTCTGATGCAGAGGGTAGGTGGATCCTATTCAAAGTTCTTATAGTTTTCTTTCCCAAACCCACACAACTCACTCTTCAAGGATTCTCAATGGTCAAAACATATACTCTTATCCCCTACACTCCACATACTGATAGAACAAATCCATACACCCTTAAATGATCATTCTTGATCAAGACAATAATAAGTTTCAATTTGCATCAATAAGGTTGTAACATCAACCTACTCACACTACCCAACCACCCTACAAGGCTTACTACTAAAACTCAACACAAGGATTCAAAATAATCTCATAAAAAAGGGAACACCCTTCTCCTATGAAATTCAAGGTTTAAAAAAAACCAGCTACCCACTCTCTTGGGTCTTCAAAACAAAATACATACACTTACTCCTATGGTTGTCCAGTCATGACAATCTGTCGACCCATATTTCTAGAGAACACCATTTTCATTTAACATAAAATAAATATAATCTCTCTTGTGAAGTTGTAGATAACTATCCCTTCTAAAACATACCAAAATATTAGCCCAATCCAATGGTTCATTAAAAAGATATGGTCTCTGTATCAGACTGTATTTTCTGCAACAGTCATTTCCTCATTATGACTGTTCTTTCGGTCATGTCTTATCCTCCCACACATTCCAAACTCCTCCATTTTCCCTGAAAACATCATGGAATACTAATATACAATAAAATACATCATTCCACCAAGTTAGAACCTTTGATCAATATGGGAACATGATATATTGCATTTTTACACTTGCTAGTAACCCTAGGGCAGATTTATGACTGTTTCAAGCAAAAATTCAATAAATTTTTGAAACCAAAACCAAATAACTTCTAAATGGATTAAAAAGAAAGGTAACTCAGATACCTTTCCAAAAATTCCAACCTTGAATTCTGTAACATCCGTATAAGAAAGTTACATTCGAAATAGCAGCAAAATTTTAGGAAATTACATAGAAATTTACAATTTTATTGCTTTTCTTCTCCAATCTTCGACCATACATCACACCACACTCGAGAATATACTTGAAAATGATTCATTACATGAATTTATAAGCCTCAATACCTTCATAGGTCGAAATATAACTGAAAACTAACTCCTAACTACCTTTGTGACAACTTTTTGCATTCTTGACAACATTTTTGACAACAAAAGTTGCTCAAAAGTTGTCAACTTGCAATCCAACTTGACTAAACCCTAGAAAACCATCCCAAACCATAAAAATGGTAATTTAATTACTTTTAAATCATTTTTTATTCAATATAATTCTATTGTACCCTATTTCACCCTATAAACCCATTTTTAGCCTTTTTTAGGCTTAATTGCCAATTTTGGCAATTTTACAACTTTTGATCTTTTCATTACATTTTATATCATTGATTGGCTCTAATGGCCACATTACATTGAAAAATGACCTTATAGGTCCCATTATCCTCCTCAAATTCCTTGGATCATCATATGACCCCTTGAACTCACTCTTGCTCAGGGTGCTCCTGCACCATATTCCCTAAGAACATTAGAGAACCTATTATTTGCCTGTATAAGGAAATATTTGTAGGTGGAGATTCTATTGCTACTTATTTTAGCTTATGGAATTTTTTTTCCATGAGAGAATACATGGGTCTACAATTTAACATAGCAAATCTCTTCAAAATGTCAAGGGTGTATTTTCCTTGATTTAGAATAATACTATTTGACTTCTGCCAAACTTCCAAACCAAGAAAATAGTGTAAAAGGCCTAAGTCTTTCATATCGAATTATTTGGCTAAGTCTTTCTTGCATTGTTGAATCAGATGATCATCTCCTGTAATCAATAAATCATCAACATATAGGATTAATATCAACATATCACCTTTGTCTATTTTGAAGTAGAGTTTTGGATCAACATCATTTTTGGAAAATCCTAACTTCAGGAGATAATTGTTGATTCTCTCATACCAGGCTCTGGGAGCCTATTTAAGTCCATATAGAGCTTTATTTAGTTTGAACACATGTGTTTGGGAGTTATGGATCTAAAACCCTTCAGGTTGTTCTAGATATACTTCTTCTTCAATGGTTCCATTTAAGAAAGCAGTCTTTACATCCATCTGATGTACCTTCCATCCTTTAGTAGCTACAATGGCTAGAACTATTTCAATTGAGGTGTACTGGGCAATAGGGGAAATTTTTTCTTCATATTCAATCCCTTCCTTTTGTGAAAAAACTATGGCTACAAATCTTGATTTGTACTTCTCTATACTACCATTTGCAACATGTTTGATTTTGAACAACCATTTAGAGGTGACTACTGATTTATCTTTAGGTCTTTGGTGTAGGAGCACCCAAGGAACACTTCCAACTCTTCACAACTTTTAGGTTGATAGGTTAATTTTAATAAGGCTACTTGTAAGGCCTAGTCACCCTTGGGGAGGTTATAAACCATGGGTTTTTTACTATGGTCCAAAGGCACATTTAGGATGTTAGGTTTCCTAGGTGTCTTTTTAAGTAATTTAACAACAAGGCTTAGGCCTACAGGGTCATTAAGAGAAACAATGCAACATTTTTTAAAAGTTGCAATAATGTAAGAAATGATGTCGGCAACTTCTTTGGAACGCTGCTACCAACCTGTTACACAACCACCCTGTTGGATACAATTATTTGAAGGAGATTATTGGATTAATTGTGTGTTGTCTTTGATGTCACACAAATGTCATATCAATTATCATGCTCAGTTGGTTAGCAAAGTACTTCCTAGTGATTACCAAGGTTAGTCGGTCAGCAAAGCAGTTCCTAGTGTCTACTGAGCTCCGTCGGTCAGCAAGGTGGTTTTTTATGATTATCGAGATCTCTCAGTCACCAAAGGAATTCTTTTTAGATTAGTGTTTACTGAGCAAGATCGGCCCAGTAAATAATTTTGTTAATTTGAGGAATATGTTTATTCAAGCTGACTGTTGTAATGAGTGTTAAAGTTTGTAATGATTATTAGTGCCGACTTGACAATTTGAATTGTATATATAGAAGGTCAAGTGGTGAATTCAAAGTGAAGAAAAAGAATAATGTGAAAATCATTTTGAAGGAAGGTGTGTGCAAATTTTTGAAGGGTGGTTAGATATCCTCGAAGAGAAGAAAAGATATCTTTGATCAAGAAGGATTTAGTGAAGCAGAACAGAGATCTGTAATCAGCAATTCAGGTCACTTCATTGTTACTTTCTTACCATTGTAGCAGTGATTTCAAAATCTCTTAATAGAGTTGGTTTAACAACCATTTTGTAAATCCTCTAACAAGGTGATAGTTCTATTGAATTGTTTCAAAGACCTCTTACAAGGCCACTCCTAATAGGGTGATTAAATCCTCTAACAAGGTCACACCTAACAGTGTGTTTTGTAACCTTTAACTGGGTTGGCTCCTAACAGGGCTCACTTCAGAAGAGTGAAAAATAGTAACTAGTTACATTGGTGGTTTTTCCCATATTGGACTTCCATGTTAAATCCGATGTCTCTTGTGTTCATGTTATTTTGTTTATGCATGCATGTTAATCACTGATGAATACTTAAGAACAGTTATAATTAATACTCACTGCAATAACCGAGTTTCAACATTTCTCTGTATGTTTATTGAGTGATAGCAGTAAATGAATTAATATGACATCTAAGGGATCTGTGGTAATATTTTTGTGGTTAACTGATTCACCCCCCCTCTCAGTTACTCCATCTATATTTCCAACAATTGGTATTAGAGCCTTTGGTGCTTGCAGGAAGGGTTTCAAGGACCTAAGCTAAAGATCAGGATGTCTTACAAGAGAGAAATTCCAAGGCTTAATAGAGATAACTTTTTATCATGGCAAGGACTCATGAGACTTCATTTGGCTTCCATTAGTGATTTAGGATGCAAATATCTTGATGGAGAATATACAGCTCCTACTGGCACATTATTTGTTGAAGACATTGCAAAGAAAAAGAACCATAACACCATGATGATAGACATTGCATCAGCTCTTAGCTATGAAGAATTTGATGAGATCAAAGACTGTACAATTTCTTATGCAATGTGGAACAAGCTGAAGAAAATTTATGGTGGTGATGACAATGTGAAGAGAGCCAAAGCAGAAAGCCTAAGAGGATAGTTTGATCAGATGAAAATGAGAGAAGATGAAAACATTGCAAAATATGTTGAAACGATCAAGGCAAGTGTTAGTGCAATCAGAGCCTCTGGAGGAATAATTGATGATGAAACTATTATAAGTAAGGTTCTCAAAACATTACTTCCTATCTATGCAATAAGACTATCTACTATTCAAGAAAGAAGATGTGAAGAAAATCACAATATAACTTTGGATGCCTTAGTGGGAAGATTGACAGCCTTTGAGTTGGATAACTATGAAAACTATGTTCCAACTTCCAAAAATATTGAATCAGCATTTGAGGCCAAACTTTCACTTAAGAAGGGTAAGAAAATAAAGGACATCCAGTCAGAAAGTGAAGAAGAATTAGAGGAAAGTTCTGATAGTGATCTTGAAGTTATTGAAGCATTACTTGCAAAGAAATATACTAGAGGCAGAGGTAAATACAAAGGTAAAACTCCCTTAATCTATTTTTCATGTGAATAAATTGGTCATATTGTAGCTAGGTGCCCAAACAAGCAAAGCAAGGATGAGAAGAAAGGTCACAAGTACAATGGTAGGAAGAATTTCAAATCATTCAAGGATAAAGGTAAGAAAACATGTTTTATGGCTAAGGATTTTGATAATAGTGAAGATGAAATTGTCTACATTGCTGTAAAAGATGAATCTGATGATGATGAAGATAAGATGGTACTTATCTCTCATGTAAGCAAAAATGATACATGGATCATAGACAGTGGATGTTTACATCATATGACTGGTGATAGAACAAAGTTTGAACACCTTGAAGACTATGATGGTGGTAATGTAAGGTTTGGAAACAATGAACCTTGTTGCATAAAAGGAAGAGGACGAATCTCATTAACCAAAGAACTTATATGTGATAATGCATATTGGGTTGAAGGACTAAAGCATAATCTTCTAAGTGTAGCACAACTAATCAACATTGGATTCAAGGTTGAATTCATGCATGGAAAAGCAAGACTACTGGATGACAAGGGAAAACTGATTGGATCAAGCAAAAAAACCAAAGGCAACTTGTTTTATCTTGATCTTGGTGAATGCTCATGTTTTATTGCTCAAATTGAAGAAAGTTGGTTATGGCACAAAAGGTTATGTCATGTAAATTTTGATAACATGGTGAAAATAAGAAAATTCAAGAAAGTAAGAGGCATTCCTACTTTGAAGAAACCTGATGTTGGTCTATGCAGGAATTGTCAGATTGGTAAAATGAGAAAGACTAGATTTAAAAGTAAAAACTATCAGTTTGAAGATATTTTGGAAATTGTGCATACTGATTTATGTGGACCTATTGGAATTGAGAGCTATACTGGAGAAAAATTCTTTATTCTCTTTGTTGATGACTACTCTAGAATGATGACTGTTATGTATCTAAGAGAAAAGTCAAAAGCATTTGAGAAATTCAAATGGTATTTGGCAAGAGTAGAAAAGGAAACATGGAAAAAAATGAAGTGCTTGAGATCAAACAGAGGTGGTGAATTCATCTCCCATGAATTCAATAATTTTTGCATTGAAAGAGAAATCAAAAGATAGGTATCAGCCCCAAGAACTCCTAAGCAGAATGGAATAGCTGAAAGGAGGAACAGATCTATCATGGATTGTGCAAGGACTCTAATGATTGAAAAGAACATTTCTATGAAATATTGGAAGGAAGCTATCAGCACTATAGTTCATACCTTAAACCGAGTACAGTTGAAGAAAGACACATTCAAAACTCCTTATGAGTTATGGTATGGCTATAAACCCAATGTAAGTTACCTGAAAGTATTTGGTAGTAAGTGTTACATCTTAAAAGAATCTAGAAAGGGAAAATTTGATGTGAAAAGTGGTGAAGGAATATTCTTGGGATATTCTTGCAAGAGTAAGGCATATAGATGTTTGAATTTGTCTACTCACAAAATCATAGAAGTTGCACATGTGAAAGTTGATGAGTTTGCAGAAAAGACTGAAGAAGAAAGCAGAAAGGAACCAGAGGATTATAGGAGATTTATTTACATTGAACCTGATACATTACTAGACACATCTATCAATAAGGAGACTGCATCTACCAAGCCCAGTATAGTAACCGAGTCACAAGAAGAAGTTCAAACCGAGTCACAAGGACCCGAGTCTCAGTCTGAAGCTACCGAGCCAATATCTACCGAGCTTGAGCAACCAGAACTTGAAGATGAAATTCAAGAAGATGACAATGTAACTCATTCAAGAGGCAAGGAATCTGTATTGGCCAAGTATGTCAAGAGGCATCATACACCAGATCAGATTATTGGAAACAAATCAAAAGGTACAATGACAAGAAGTAAACTAAAAGGTACATGTTTACTTGCTGATTTTGAACCTAGAAATGTCAAAGATGCATTGGAAAATGAAAGTTGGATTGAGGCTATGAATGAAGAAATAAATCAAATAGAGAAGAAAAAAACATGGACTCTTGTACCTAGGCCTAAAGATAAAAATGTAATTGGAACAAAATGGGTATTCAACAATAAGTTGAATGAAGATGGTCAAGTATGAAGAAACAAAGCTAGATTGGTGTGTAAAGGATATTCTCAAGAAGAGGGCATAGATTATGGTGAGAATTTTGCTCCTGTTGCAAGATTAGAAGGTGTAAGAACTCTACTTTCATATGCAACACATAAAGGATTTAAGGTATATCAAATGGATGTAAAATCTACATTTCTCAATGGTATTCTTGATGAAGAAGTCTACATTGAGAAACCTGAAGGTTTTATTGATCCAGACAAAAGGAATATGGTCTGCAAGTTACACAAAGCATTGTATGGTCTGAAATAAGCCCCTAGAGCATGGTATGAAAGATTACATAACTATCTTATTCGGATTGGTTTCAAAAGAGCTAATGATAACAGTAGTTTGTACATCAAGGAAGGACCAGATAACAGAATTGTTTGGCAGAAATATTTGTCGATGATATTATGTTTACACGTAATGATGATCAGTGCAAAGAATTTTTAGAGAAAATGAACAAAGAATTTGAAATGTCTATGTTTGGTCAAATAAAGTTTTTTGTTGGTCTTCAAATTCAGCAAAGCAAGAACGGTATCTACATTACTCAGTCTAAATACATCAAGGAAATACTTAAGAAGTTTGGTATGGAAGATGAAAAATGAGTTGGTGCCCCCATGTGTACTGGACTGAAGCTTACCAAAGATGATGATTCAAAAGAAGTAGATTAGACCTTATACAAATCAATGATTGGAAAATTACAGTATGTAGTTCATACAAGGCCTGATATTGCCTTAGCAGTTGGTATAGTAGCAAGATTCTCAGAAAAACCCAGAGAAAATCATACGATGGCAATCAAAAGAATCTTGAGATACTTAAAAGGAACTGAAGATTATGGCTTGTGGTATAAATTTGGAGGCAATCTGGACTTAAAAGTGTTTACTGATGCTGATTGGGCAGGAAACATTGATGACAGAAAGAGTACAAGTGGTGGAGCATTCTTTCTTGGCAAGAGGTTGGTATCTTGGACCAGTAAAAAGCAAAATTGCACATCCCAATCCATAGTAGAAGCAGAATATGTTGCTGCAGCAGTAAACTGCTCTAATATTGTTTGGTTTAAATAGTTATTGGAAGGCATGAAGGTTGAGATCAAAGAACCAGTTGTTATATTTTGTGATAATAAAAGTGCAATAAATATTTTAAAGAATCTAGTAATGCATTCCAAAACCAAGCACATTGCTATAAAATATCACTTTGTCAGAGAATTGGTGTAGGACAAGGAAATCAAATTGGAATATATTCATACAAAAGAATAGATTGTAGATATATTCACCAAGCCACTACCTAAGGATGCATTCTTGTATCTAAGAGGTAAGTTAGGGGTCATTCCCCTATCCGAGGCTCACTAAATAAAGTTTTAGTGATGCGTCAACCAGAGCATATTGAAGATCAGTCAGTTGATGCAGCTTAGTCAAGGAATCATTGCATATGAATCAATACTCAAGGTACATTGCTATTCACTTGGTATGTGTTGTCTTTGGCATGTGTTGTCAAAGAGGTAGAGTTTGCTGTCATATTTCAAGAAATTTCTTAAGATTTCTAAGAGGGTGAGTTTTCTTGGAGAGTTTGAGAAGTTAAGTAGGAGAGTTTTTAGTCAGAAAGAGAAGTTTGATGACAGAGGGATTTCTCATAGATGAGAATCAGAATGAAGCTAAGGATATGTTCCTTACTCTATGTTTTCTATGAAATTTCATTGTGCTATGACATGTTGTGTTGCCATCAATGCCAAAGAGGGAGATTGTTGGATACAATTGTTTGAAGAAGATTGTTGGATTAATTGTGTGTTGTCTTTGATGTCACACAAATGTCATATCAATTATCATGCTCAGTCGGTCAGCAAAGCAATTCCCAGTGATTACCGAGCTCAGTCGGTCAGCAAAGTAGTTCCCAGTGTCTACTGAGCTCAGTTGGTCAACAAGATGGTTTTCTGTGATTACCGAGATCTCTCGGTCACCAAAGGAATTCTTTTTAGATTAGTGTTTACTAAGCAAGGTTAGCCTAGTAAAGAATTTTGTTAATTTGAGGAATAAAGTTTGTTTATTCAAGCTGACTGTTGTAATGAGTGTTAATGTTTGTAATGATTATTAGTGCTGACTTGACAATCTAAATGGTATATATAGAAGGTCCAGTGGTGAATTCAAAGTGAAGAAAAATCATAATGTGAAAATCATTTTGAAGGAAGGTGTGTGCAAATTTTTGAAGGATGGTTAGATATCCTTGAGGAGCAGCAAATATATATTTGATCAGGAAGGATTTAGTGAAGCAGAACAGAGATCTGTAATCAGCAAGTCAGTTGCATCTTATTTAGGTCACTTCATTGTTACTTTCTTACCATTGTAGCAGTGATTTCAAAATCTCTTAACAGAGTTGGTTTAACAACCATTTTGTAAATCCTCTAACAAGGTGACAGTTCTATTGAATTTTTTCAAAGACCTCTTACAAGGCCACTCCTAACAGGGTGATTAAATCCTCTAACAAGGTCACACCTAATAGTGTGTTTTGTAACCTTTAACTGGGTTGACTCCGAATAGGGCTCACTTCAGAAGAGTGAAAAATAGTAACTAGTTACATTGGTGGTTTTTCCCATATTGGGTTTCCACGTTAAATCTGGTGTCTCTTGTGTTCATGTTATTTTGTTTATGCATGCATGTTAATCACTAATGAATACTTAAGAATAGTTATAATTAATACTCACTACAATAATTGATTTTCAACATTTCTCTGTATGTTTACCGAGTGACAGTAGTAAATGAATTAATAAGACATCTAAGGGATCTGTGGTAATATTTTTGTGGTTAACTGATTCACCCCCCCTCTCAGTTACTCCATCCATATTTCCAACACCACCCAATGGTCACAACCTTTGAAAAATGGTTGAGTCCATTGAGGGAAGTCTTCATATAGCCCTTTTAGGTGGGTGGAAGATAGAAGGTGTTGAACAGTGAGGAAACTCTATGTAGTTTTTTCATTCAATCAATAAAAGATCCCTATTTTTCTCTAATTTCTAGATTGAAACATTATGTGTGCGGATTTGTATGAGCACACAAGGAATAAATTTGATTCATACAACATATGTTATGAAGTAGGACTCCATTGCACTTAATTTGAATTAGTTTGTAGATTGGAGTCGAGAGTTGGAGGAATAACCTAATGGCAACCATGCCCAAGTTATCTGTGTTTTCTGCTGTTATTTCATTGTTTCTTCTCTGCTTCTACAGCGGATGTATTCACAAGGAACGGGAAGCCCTTCTTTAATTCAAAGCTGGTCTAAATTGCTCCTCTGATCCCTACACTGATTTTAGTTCATAGGAGAAGGGAGGAGATTGCTACCTCTAGGATGACATTACCTACCATAACACCACCCATCATGTACTCATTGTTGATGTTATGTTCCTTAGCAATGGAGGAGGTTTCATGTCTGAGAGCTTGTGCACCCTCACTTTTCTTACCACCATAAGCCTATTTCAAATATCACCCCCCTTCTCGGAAGATCCATTAATAGGTACTCTTCCTCATTGCTTCTGCAACCTCACTTTTCTTACAACCATAAGCCTAGTTGAATTGGGATTATCAGGTACACTTCTTGATTGTTTAGGGAAACTCTCTTCTCTCACACAACTAGATTTATCTCATAATAGTTTTAGTGGGAACATTCCATTGTCCTTTCAAAACATGTCTTCACTCACAGAACTAGATTTATCTTGTAATAGTTTGAGTGGGAACATTCCATTGTTCTTAGGAAACATGTCTTTACTCACAAAACTATATTTATCTTGGAATAGTTTGAGTGGGAACATTCCATTGTCCTTTGGAAACATGAATTTTCTAAAGGAGTTATATATTTCTTATAATAAACTAATAGGAAGCATTCCCACTTCTCTTTCTAATCTATCTTCTCTAAAATGCTTAGTTTTGTGCAATAATCAACTGTCGGGAAGCATTCCCTCGTCTCTCTCTATTTTTACTTCTTTAGGTGAATTAGACCTTTCTTCCATCACTTGAGTGGTTGTATCCCTGAGTCCTTGGGTGATCTATCTTCACTATAGCTCTTGGATCTTTCACGCAACCAGCTAAATGGAACTCTTCCCCTCTCATTTTCAAAGCTCTCCTCCCTTACTCAATTCAATGCTGAGAGGAATGCATTCAGTTTGAGGAACTATTTTTCAAACCTACCCTCTTCACTTGAATCACTCTCTCTCACATTCAATAGTGGTCAGATTATTTCAGAGGCTTTCTTAAACAACCTTATCAAATTAACGGTTCTAAGCTTGTCCAATTGTGTATTTAAGGCCAGCCCCACCTGGATTCCTTCATTCTAGTTGTATCACTTATTTCTGACATCGTGCAAGATGGATGGTCAAATTCCATCATGGATTTTGATTCAGTTCTCACTTGAAGGGTTGAAATTAGCTAGCAATAATCTTGTTTGAGAAATTCCTCCTTAGCTACTGGAGATGAGGCTTGTCTACATCAATCTCACAACAAATCATTTGTATGGTCCCCTCTTGCCAAATACTTCAGCTTGGAATGACTTGTGGGCCTTGGAAGTGTCAAACAATGCCTTTTATGGATAGATACCATCAACTTGGCCTCCTAGTATATACGCATTGTTGCTCAACAACAATTCATTGATAGGAAACATTCCTCCAATGTTGCAGGGTTGTTATTCACTGGAAATATTAAATTTGGCAAATAATCTTTTCAATGGAACCATCCCTCCAAGTTTAACCAATTGTTCACTGCTTAAAATCTTAAATCTGGGGCATAATAGGTTGATGGGAATGATACCATATGAGTTTGGTAAATAATTTATTTGCAATATCTAATAATAAAGAATAAAAAGCTACGTGGATCATTCCCTCCTTTAATATCAAACTGTTTAGAATTGATTATTTTGGATATTGGGCAGAATTTATTGAAAGGTCAGATTCCAAAGTCAATAGGTAATCTTTCAAAGTTGTGAGTGTTAACAATGAGGAGGAATAATTTTGAAGGTAGTATTCCTATAGAAATTGTGCAGTTGAAGTACCTTCAAATCTTGGACCTTTCTTCAAATCACCTATCAGGGCTTATACCACATGGCATTTTCAATTTGGAAGCAATGATGGTATATCCACACCAAGAGTTTAGCATGGTTTCAATGGATCAATACAACATTTCAATAGGATATGTCGAGTAAAAATATATGATTGGATTGCAAATGGATTCTAAAGGTAGAGATGAGGACTATGCATATATTTTTACCAACATGGTGTCCATTGATGTCTCAAACAATCAATTGAATGGGGATGTTCCTTTTGATTTGGGAAAGTTGAAGGGGTTGAAGGTGTTCAACCTTTCTATGAACAATTTGAATGGTACTATTCCAAATAGTATTGTACAATTGAGTTGGTTGGAATCATTAGACTTTTCAACAAATAATTTTTCAGCACAAATTCTAGATCTTGGTTCTCTGAGCTATTTGGGAGCCCTCAACTTTTTCAACAAAAATATTTTAGGTAGTATACCACAAGGAGGGCACATGACAACATTTACCAATTCATCATATTTAAA
This sequence comes from Chamaecyparis obtusa, assembly GCA_027943335.1. Lineage (NCBI taxonomy): Eukaryota > Viridiplantae > Streptophyta > Pinopsida > Cupressales > Cupressaceae > Chamaecyparis > Chamaecyparis obtusa. The sequence continues at coordinate 864,443 of BSBK01006301.1, forward strand.
TAATCCAAATTTATGGGGATGTCCACTTGCAAAGAAATGTCATTGGCCAAAATTTTCTCTAGCTCCTCCAATTTCTACATCTCTTAATGAAGAAGAGCAGAGCGAAGAAAGTGTATGGTATAAGATTGGAGTTGGACTGTCATATGGAGCAGGTTTTGTAGTAGTGGTGGTATTTATTGTATTGAAAAAGAAATGGGAACATACATACTTCAAGGGAGTTGACTTGATCTTGAAATTTCTTTTCCCTTGGCTTTGCAATTTGACATTATAAAAGTGTGTAATTTTTGTTGAGATTAGTCAATATAAATATATTGTAGGTTTTAGAAGGTATTCAATTGATTATTCTAAAGTATATGCTTTTCTATATCTATTTGTTTTTGTTTTTAAGATCTTAGAACTATTGTAAGGATTATTCATGTACATGAACAATTTTTGGACTAAGTAAAATAGTTTACTCCATCGTATCTAGAATATGCTTTGACAGTTAGGTTGTCTTTGCTATTTACTTTTCTGTTTCTGATGACAATGATGCTGCCACATACCTACCAATGTGTTTGGCTATAGTTGTTGATGGTTTATAATAGAAGTGCAGGGACTATGCAATCAAAACTTCCTTCGCTACTACTTCTCTCCTCTCTATGACTGGTGTACATAATTTTTGTTGCAGAAAAATGGAGATCACTATGATATTGTTTGCATTTTGTTTTCTTGAGAAAATCCTTGAATGTGTAAAAGTACTCTTTTCCTTCATCTATGAATGTTTGGTATACATTTTAGAGATTAATTTCAACTAACAAATACATTGTAAAATTTTGCATGCTATGGTTTAGTTGCCACTAATCGATTTAGAAAATACGCCAATTTTGATATATTTTTCTTCTCTAAGGATCGTACATATTATAATATTTTTTGTCAAATACTTTCTACCTCATAAACGGTGCTTAGAAGGCTTATCCTATGGTATGATGTTCAAAATAGAAAATTTTCTAGATTCTCCATTTTCTCATTGGAGGCTCATATTTTGCAAAGTTTTCTAATTTTTGCATTAATAAATTCTTGATTAAATCTTCTGATGAATGTTTGAGGAGTGGGGGGAAAAATCAAAATGTTCCCTAATGCTTTGTTTAAACAAAAATCTTCTTTAATTTTAATTAATGTATTGACTCAAAGAGTTATGGATTTTGTATGTTTTTTCATAGATTTCTGGTTGCTTTCAGGTGGCATTTTTGGAATGGTCCATGAGTTTTGTTTATCCTTTCACATTTTGCATACATGTCTGTCTACATAAGACCATCCAACTTCAGGCCTTCTCTTCAACTAGGCTTCATATCTATCTTCCTTTCTTATATTCTTGTTTTTTTTTAATTGTAGGGAGGATGCAAGAATAGGCGGTTCATGTTTGTCTATGCTTCTACATTTTTCATTCATGCCTACTGGGGGTAGTTGCATTGGTTAACAATGTTTTCAATACAAATAATTTGCAGATTATAACAATAATTTTGGATGCTACCAGTAAGGGTTTAGATACCGAGAAAGAAGATTGCAGAGGGATTGAGATTAAATGAATATGTACACAACATATTATTTTTGGTTATGTTTTATTTCTTTTTCATAATCTTCCTTTGAATGTCTGCTCAATAAGTAGACAATGTCAAGATTTCATTGTGATGTTCTCTTGGGTATTACTATGATAGGTTGCCCACATAATCCTTTTTCTTGCAAATATTTATTTTTATATTTTTAAATATCTAAGAAAACTAGCACTAGTTGCAAACTTTCCACAATATCAGTGGTGGACGTGACAACCCTAATCTTTTGTTAATGCAGGACTTTGTCATATTTTTGTCAAAAGTCTGTGTGAGTGAAATTTCATAGAAATTGTTGCTATTCTCTCATTACTTTCTTCTCTAATTACTTTCCCTCTCATTATATGCCAACCTCCTCCTTTATAATCACTTCCCCTCTCCTTACCCTGCCAATTGATTGTAGGCTAAACCTAATGGCACCCATGCCCAAGTTATTTGTATTGTTGGTGCCCTCTCATTACTTCCTTATATAATTATTTATGTCAAAAGTCTGTAATTACTTGCCCTCTCATTACTTCCTCGCTTCTGTTGCTTCCTCTATAATCACTTGCCCTCTCCTTAAACAAATTAAACATGTCATTTGTAACATATTAAACTAAAATCTTTACAAATAAAAAATATAATGTTTGGTTGTAGTTAAGATTATTGTTTGAATTATTAACATGATTTCATTTGAATGACTATTATAAAATAATTTTTTTTATATATGTATTGTAATAAAAGTTTATACTTTATTTATAAACATGGCTTCTTCTTTTTTCTAAACAAAAGTGGACAAGCCACCAATAATATATTTATAATAACTAGTTCAAGGACTCATCCGTGGAAGAACCAGGAAGAAACCTCAGAGTCATTGTCGAATACAAAAGTAATATTGAGAGTGGATTTTAAAAATTTCAAACCAAAGCCCTCTTTTACAGAGATCCGAATCCACCCAACCTAAATCTCTGAAGCATTACATTTTTTCTCCTTAGTTGCAATTCGGGAGAAGGAACCAAAAATTCTTAACATGATGAAGAATTAACATGTTATCTATGATAAAAATAAATAAAAATTTCAAATTCAAAATGACAATGTTTGGTTGTTGTTAAAGATTATTATTTTAATTATTAACATGATTTCATTTGAATGACTATTATAAAATAAAATTAGAATTGTTAAATATTTTTTACCTTCAATTATCATTAGCTTATAGTCTTCTTTATTTTGATGTGATCTCTTTATTTTTCTATTTTCATATATGCATTGTAATACAAGTCTATACTTCATTTCTAAACATATTGTCCATAATAAAAGCAATACATTTTTTCAAATAAAAATTGACAATTTTTGGTTGTAGTTAAAGTTATTATTTTAATTATTAATATTATTTTATTTTTAAATCAAAATCTCATAAAATAGTATTTTTGAATATATTGGTAATGCACTTAAATTATTTTGTATTTCTACTAATTTAATATGAATAAATTTTTTACAACTTTTATTCTTTTAAATTTTTATTAAATCACTCTTCACTTTTCATCAATCAATAAAAATAAACAAAAAACATTTAATTAAACGTATCATCTAATTGTGACATTTTAAAAACCAAATTTTACTAGGCAATAGACTAAGCTTTTATGACACAATCTCACATCTAAAATATAGATATGTGTATCCTTATATTTATCAAATGAAAAAGGGTGTAGGAGGTTATGTACTATTTATAACATGGTGTCACTCCTTATTTATCTAATGTAATTTGAGAGTGCATATGTGTGAACTAAAAAGATTTAAAATACCATTTATTTAAACAAGAGATGCATTGTTCCAAGTTCCTCCCTATTAAGTATTACATATAGCAACTATTGTTAGGTAGACTCCTTGATGATTGTAGTTAGATTAGTGGAAACATAGAACATTCATGTACATCATTAATCATCTAGTTGGTTCCACTTTGTGATGTTTTATATCAGTCACATGGCTTATTGGTAGCTATTATTAATGATATAGTAGATGACTTTCTCTACACATTCTAGCCCCATTTTTCTTGGTGATGTGTAGGAAGACAAATCTCTATAGCAACAAGGAGTTTGAGGATAGGATTCTCCTCAATCTTTTTTTCAATCAATTTGGTCAACTTGAATGTTTTTTTTTTGCATGTGTGCTTGGATATGTTCCATCTTGCATCCTTATTTACTATTTACAACCATGGATTTCAATAAACAACTCATTCATTTCATATATGGAACATCTTCGATGTAAACACAATTATCAAAGTAAGTTAAGTATGATTAGTAAAATGTTATTACTATTATACAAAGATTTTATATATTTGTATCCATTTATTTTTATACAATTTTAATGGTTCTATATTATTATAGAGATGATAAATATATGAAAATTAAATAAAATATTAATAAACAATCAAAATATTCAATACGACCAATTGTTAGATAAACAATAATATATTAGGTAGGTAATTTTTAATTTAAAACACTCCAAGATTTTTTCAAACTATATATTTGATTGAATATATATGAAATGCCATTAACTCATTAATTGAAGTGGCAAAATTTATTAAAAAAGATAAACAATAATTTTATTTTTGCAATGACTCTTCCCAACATGAACCAATAGCAATAGATATAAAGATAAATGACATTTTACAAATTATTAAATAAAAAAGTATTTATAGACAATAAAATTGTTGCTCAATTATTTTTTAATTCTATACAATGATTGATTGAACTAATAAAAAAATTGGATGTAATGGATGCATTAGTATTCCTATCATAAGTATTTGAACTAAAATATATATTTTTAAATGTACAAATATTAGATAAATGAAATGATAGCTGAAGTCTAAACTATATGAGAAATGGTTGAAAAAAATAGAAAAATATTTAATTTAACATATCATCAAATTGTGACTTTTTTAAAACCAAATTTCACTACAATAGATGAAGCTTTTATGACATAATTTCACTACAATAGATAAAGCTTTTATTAAAAATACACAACCAAAACAAAAACACCACAATTTAAAAATAAAATTCACAATGTTAAATTAAACCCCAAAAAAAATCTCTCTTATAAGTTGCAGAGGAACGTCAATCTCCAATATGTGATGTAAGGGACATGATTAGTGATGAAACCGCGTGGATGAGCAGTGTGATCAGTGGTGGATACAAAATTTCATGAAGATGAAATTTCAGACTTTTACGTGAAGAATGACACCCACGATCATAGACACATGGAATCTTTGATTATCTTTTCTTTTTAAAAATAAAATATTTATCTCGCCTAAATTTTATGCAAAAAATGTTGTGGGCTCAGCTCAAAATGTTTGAAAATAAAATATTTATCTCCTTTACCCATGCGTGTTCTGGGAGAGGAACGAAAAAAGACTCCACCATTTTCCTCTTTTTCCTGTGTGACTTGCAACCTCACTTTTCTTACAACCATAAGCCTAGCTGGATTGGGATTATCAGGTACACTTCCTGACTATTTAGGGAAACTCTCTTCTCTCACACAACTAGATTTATCTCATAATAGTTTCAGTGGGAACATTCCATTGTCCTTTGGAAGCATGTCTTCACTCACAAAACTAGATTTATCTTCTAATAGTTTGAGTGGGAACATTCCATTGTCCTTAGGAAACATGACTTTACTCACAAAACTATATTTATCTTGGAATAGTTTGAGTGGGAACATTCCATTGTCCTTTGGAAACATGACTTTTCTAAATGAGTTATATCTTTCTTATAATAAACTAACAGGAAGCATTCCCTCTTCTCTTTCTAATCTATCTTCTCTAAAATACTTATATTTGTCCATTAATCAACTTACAGGAAGCATTCTCTCATCTCTCTCTAATCTTTCTTCTTTACGTAGATTAGATATTTCTTCCAATCAGTTGAGTGGTTGTATCCCTAAGTCCTTAAGCGATCTATCTTCACTGTATTCCTTGGATCTTTCATGCAACCAGCTAAATGGAACTTTTCCCCTCTCATTTTCAAAGCTCTCCTCCCTTACTCAATTCAATGCTGAGAGGAATGCATTCCGTTTGAGGAACTCTTTGTCAAACCTACCCTCTTCACTTCATAGACTCGATCTCTCATTCAACAGTGGTCAAATTATTTTAGAGGCTTTCTTTCACAACCTTAGCAAATTAACATTTTTGAGCCTATCCAATTGTGTATTTAAGGCCAGCCCCACCTAGATTCCCTCATTCCAGTTGAATATCTTACTTCTAACATCCTACAAGATGGATGGTCAAATTTCGTTGTGGATTTCGACTTAGTTCTCACTTGAAGGGTTGAAATTAGTTGGCAATAATCTTGTTGGAGAAATTCCTCCTTGGCTACTCGAGATGAGGCTTCACTACATCAATCTCAAAACAAATCATCTGTATGGTCCCCTCTTGCCAAATGCTTCAGCTTGGAATGACTTGCAGGTCTTGGATGTGTCTAACAATGCCTTTTATGGACAGATACCATCAACTTGGCCACTTGGTATACAAGTATTGTTGCTCAACAACAATTCATTGACAAGAAATATTCCTCCAATGCTATGGGGTTGTTATTCACTGGAAATATTAAATCTAGCAAATAATTATTTGAATGGAACCATCCCTCCAAGTTTAGCCAATTGCTCTAAGCTTGAGATCTTAAATTTGGGGGATAATAGGTTGATGGGAATGATACCATATGAGTTTGGTAAGCTAAGTTATTTGCGATATCTAATAATAAGGAATAACAAGCTAAGTGGATCATTCCCTCCCTTAATATCAAATTGTTCAGAATTGATTATTTTGGATATTGGGTAGAATTTATTGAAAGGTTGGATTCCAAAGTCAATAGGTAATTTTTCAAAGTTGCGAGTGCTAGCAATGAGGAGGAATAATTTTGAAGGTAGTATACCTGTAGAAATTGTGCAGTTGAAGCAGCTTCAAATCTTGGACCTTTCTTCAAATCACCTTTTAGGATATGTACCCCATACTATTTTTAGTTTACAAGCAATGATGGTAGAGTCAAACCAAGAATTCAGCATGGTCCAATACTACTTCGAATATGACACATACATCTATCAGAGTGAATTGACTATGGATTCTAAAGGCAAAGATGAGGACTATGCATATATTTTTCCTACCATGGCATCCATAGATCTGTCAAACAATCAATTGAATGGGGATGTGTTGATGTTTATAGCTCTGATCAGATAAAATGATCATAATATTATGAGAAAATAAATATGCAATATATTAATATATAATGATGGACAGTACTATTATATTAATATACATACTTATAATATTAGGTTAAATAAAATGTTCAACCTTATTAATTTCTTGTATCAGTTATATTTAACAAGATGAGATAATATCATTCTACATTATATGCATATTAATATATATAATATTAATGATATTATTATATATATTAATATACATATATATAAATATATATTATAGTTCAACAAATAATATTTCATATTATATCTAGAAACCAATTAATATCAAAATGATGACACCGATTTACATAGGTTGACTTAACGGATTGATATCGGTCTTCACTAAATGTTTGGGTGCCTTGTATTATCGTGGATTAATATATATTAATCACGAGTTATTATCGGTTAATATTAATGTTCAATGTTAAATCTTATTAAAACCAAAGCACATACCATACGGGTCATTATGAATTGGGTGACTTGGTAGGGCTAATTAGTAGTAATGGCAGAGATGTTGATTTGTATCAGCTGGCATATGAAACTGTAATAATGAATATCGGTTGGCATGTAAACCACAATCATCAATTAATACTGCTTAGTTATGAAATGGTTTTGGTTAATGTGTGGAAAGACATGTTGATGAGTAGACATGTCTCCACATGTGGAGACATGTCTCTTCATCAAACATGCCTTCACTTATATATAAACCTTTCATGATCAAATGATAAAAAAAGATACATAATACAATACAGTCTCTCTTTTTCAATGTGCAGAATTTTAATATAATATAATTAGCTATATCTGCTAATATATCTGTCATAAATATATATATAAATATATTGTGATTATATATATATATATATATATATATATATATATATATATATATATATATATATATATATATATATATATATATATATATATATATATATATATATATATATATATATATATATATATATATATATATATATATATATATATATATATATATATATATATATATATATATATATATATATATATATATATATATATGTCACACATATTAAGTTAATATAAGATAAATTTAAAAATCAGACATTTTTTATCTAAATTTAACATGGTATCAGAGCCAGGTTCCTTCGTTGAAGCCTAACCGCTTGAAGGAAGTTCCGATTAGATTGAAGGAAGATCAAGATCGGATTTTTAAATCTTAGAATGGAAAATGGAATGAGACTAGAGGATAGACTTAAAGGTGCCTTTGATTCTGAATCATGGAAACTTTGAATGATGTTGGTATTAAGGAAGAACAACTTGAAGACAATAATAGAGAATCCTCTTAATGAAAATGATGAAAATAATAAAAGGAAAAAGGGCAAGAAGTCATATGATCAAAGGCTGTTCAACAAACCAAGAGACCTCTCTTCAATGCAATGTTTTAGATGTGACAAATATGGTCACAGCGCAAGAAAGTGTCCTGACAGACTTAGAATGCAAGCTTCCCTTGTTGAAGTAAATAATTCAAATGTATGTTCAGAGAAATGTTTATTCTAAATGGAATTCAAGATACCTTATGATTGAGAGGGAGTTCAATAATAAAGATAAGAACACTTTGATGCAGGAGCATCCTGGGTGTAAGAGCAATCTTGCATCACCCAAAAATATTTTTGTTTGCTTTTCAATAAGGGCTATCTTGTGCAGAGCTGCTATTTATGGAAACTTACTATTTTTAGTAAGTTGGTCATATAATCTCAAAATGTTTTGATTTCACAGTTGGAGGTTCATCTCAGTCATTTCAGCCTACCAGTTGAGTTTCATTGCCACATCATCAGTATTGGTGAAGTCATTGAGGTTTTTGGGTACAAAATCTTTCAGGTCTATTTTGAAGGTCTTAGAGGCTCTGGATCGTGATCAATCCCCGACTGACTAGCACTAGCGTTTGTTAAATGCTATAGATCTTGTCATGGTGTTTCTGAAAAGTGGTTACAATAGGAAAATGGAGCTACGGTTAGAAAGTTATGGCCTCCGGAATTTGGGTTACCTAAAATCATATTTTGTATTTTTTTTGAGCCAACCCTATTTTTCACTAAATAATTCTATGTCTAGTCAGCCTAAAAGGCTAAATTTCTGGAACCTTCTCGGGCGGTGGAAATTGCCTATATAAGAAAGGTCCGTAGTGTTGTCTTAGGTAGTTCGGGATAGTTCTGACTGGTAGATCTGGGTAATAATTCGAAGCTTTGTCCTATAGAATATTGTAAAGGAATGCCCATGTGGCTTTGCATATTGTAATTCTAAAAGTTTGTAATTCCACATTTATGGAGATAATAAGAAGCCAATTTTCTATTCTTGCATATTGTTGTTGTTTCTCTGTTTCTGTTATGTGTTTGTGGTATTAAGGGGAGCACCCTTCATCAAGTGGTATTAGAGTAGGAGTTCTTGAGTGTGTAAACAAATCACCGATTGTGAGGCAGTTTACACTAGAACCATGGGTTAGGGTTTCTTTGTAAACAAATCACCGACTATGAGGCAGTTTGCACCAGGATCATGGTTAGGGTTTCAGCGAGAAGCACAAAAATGCCTCCACAAAGGGAACGTGGTGGAAGAGTTGGTGTTGTAACACCTGAGGTTAGGGAACTGCAGAGACAAGTGTGAGCATTGCAAGAGGAGATTCACAGAGGAATGAATCTTAATGTCAGAGACGAAAGCGAGGATGAAGCTAAAGAAGAAGATCAAGAAGAAGAAGTCAAAGTTGTGAACCAGGAGGAAGAAACACTTTTCTGAGCTATCTCAAAGATCGGGAAGAGACCTAAGATTGAGGTTCTGACATTTTTTGGAAATCTTAACCCAGAAGAGTTGATTGACTGGATCAATGAATGTGAAGAATATTTTGAGTATGAAGATATCGAGGATCCTAATTGGGTCAAGTTTACGAAGGCCAGACTGAAGGGTCATGCAAAGATCTGGTGGCAAGAGATTCAGTTGGAGCGAAATCGAAGAGGAAAGGATAAAATCACAAGATGTGGGCGGATGGTGGATAAATTGAAGTGACAGTTCATCCTTGTTGATTATGAACTTGACCTACTGAGGAAAATGCAAAGTTTGAAGCAAGCAAGGAGATCTGTTTAGGAGTATACAGAGGAGTTCTATCGAATCCTCATCAGAACAGGCCATGCAGAAGTTGGCAAGGAGAAAGTTGCCCATTACTTTAATGGGTTGAGGCTGAGCATTTAGGAGGAGCTGAATTTGGTTCGAATGAATAGCATTGAAGAGGCATACTAGTTTTCCCTAAAAGTAGAGGAAAAGCTGAACAAGAAGTTTGAGAGCAGACAAAATAGAAGAGGTCATGATGGAAGATCTGGTGGACAGTCTTATGGAGATCAAAATGAAGATCCAAAAAAGAAGAATGAGGCCAGTAATAGTCAGAATCAGAGAGGAGATAATTTCAATGGTTTCCAAGATCAAAATAATAGAGATCAGAGAGGAAGAGGAAGAGGAAGAGGACAAGGATCTGGAAGAGGAGGCTTCTATGGAACATGTTTTCATTGTGGGGAAGAAGGTCATAGGGTATTTGAATGTCCTCAATGCCAAGGAAAGATAGATAGAAGGAATGAAGGCTAGGCTAGAGTTGCATATATAGATGAGGATGCTAGATCATCACATTCTGAAGATGCTAAAAGAGGTGAAATGCTGATTAAAAGAAGAGTCTTGTTGAGTGGTGAAAATGAACCTGAGCAAAGAAGGAGCTTGTTTTGCACTAGGGGAAAGTGTGAGGGTAAGTGTTGTGATGTGATTATTGATAGTGGCAGTACTGATAATTTGGTGTCAGAAGAGATGTTGACAAAGTTGAAGCTCAAGAGGCAGAAACATCCACATCCATATCGGGTTGCCTAGGTGCAGGATGACCACAAGGTCATGGTCAGTGAGTAGTGCCTAGTGAAGTTCAAGATTGGTGGATACCAAGATGAGGTACTATGTGATATCATATCTATGGATGCATGTCACATGTTGTTGGGTAGGCCGTGGTAGTTTGACAGATGTGTGGTACATGATGGTCATGTGAATACCTATTCCCTAACAAAGGATGGAGTGAGACATAAGCTAAAACCATTGAAGGAAACATAAGAAAAGGTATGTGGTAATGCAAGAATAACTTTTGTTGAGGCATGAGCATATGTGTTTTACCTTAATTCCAAAGGCTGGGAAAGAGGAAGTAGAAGAAGTACCTGTAGAAGTTGTAGAATTATTGAATGAGTTTCAGGATATTGTATCTGATAATGTGCCTGATGGATTACCACTAGTAAGAAATATCAATCATCAGATGGACTTGATTCCAGGAGCCAGTTTTCCATAAGGCAACAGAAAGTGAAGAATTGAAGATAGATTCAAAGTTTAGTTCATCACATCATCCACAGATTGTATATGGAAGTAGTCCCAGAAATGCATCTGAGTTGAGAAAGATAAAGGAGAAATAAGTAGTGTTGAAGCTGAGGATTTTGCTGAACATTTGAAGAACATCCATGAGGAGGGGAGGAAGCATATTACCAAGATGAATGTGTAGTATAAGGTTAAGGTAGATGATAAAAGGAGGCATAAGGAATTTTAGGTTGGAGATGAAGTCATGGTTCATTTACGGAAGGAGCAATTTTCGGTTGGTACATATAACAAGTTGAAAATGAAGAAGTTTGGGCCATGTAAGATACTGAAGAAGCATGATTCAGGAAATGCATATGAGGTCAAGTTGCCTACTAAGCTAAATATTTCACTAGTATTTAATGTTTCAGATCTGATAGAGTATCATGAAGGAGGTGTTGAAGATGAGGTTACAACAACACAGTGGAGTATTCCAACAACCAGTTCAGATATCAAAGAGATTGAAGACATACTAGATAGTCGTGTTGGAAGAAGCACAAGGAACAAGACATATGAAGAGTATTTGGTCAAATGGAAAGGACGACCTATTGAAGATTCATCATGGTTAACAAAGGAGGAGGTTAACCATCTTGGTTTTCCTCTGTACACCTGAGTCGTGACAGGGTCACTTCTCAAATTACCCCAGGTGTCTGATGCAGGAGCATCCTAGGTGTAAGAGAAATCTTGCATCACCCAAAAATATTTTTGTTTGCTTTTCAATAAGGGTTATCTTGTGCAGAGCTGCTATTTATGGAAACTTACTATTTTTAGTAAGTTGGTCATATAATCTCAGAATGTTTTGATTTCACAGTTGGAGGTTCATCTCAGTCATTTCAGCCTACTAGTTGAGTTTCATTGCCACATCATCAGTATTGGTGAAGTTATTGAAGTTTTTGGGTACGAAATCTTTCAGGTCAATTTTGAAGGTCTTAGAGGCTTCGGATCGCTATCAACCCCCGACTAACTAGTGCTAGTTCCTGTCAGGCATTGTAGATCTCGTCATGGCATTTCTGAAAAGTGGTTACAATAGGAAAAGAGAGCTACGGTTAGAAAGTTATGGCCTCTAGAAGTTGGGTTACCTAAAATCATATTTTGTATTTCTTTTGAGCCGACCCTATTGTAATAATTGTGAAAAATAAATAATTCTATGTCTAGTCGGCCTAAAGGGCTAAATTTTTCGAACCTTCTTGGGCGATGGAAATTGCCTATATAAGAAAGGTCTGTAGTGTTGTCTTAGGTAGTTCAAGATAGTTCTGAGTGGTAGATCTGGGTAATAATTCGAGGCTTTGTCCTATAGAATATTGTAAGGGAATGCCCATGTGGCTTTGCATATTGTAATTCTGAAAGTTTGTAATTCCACATTTGTGGAGATAATAAGAAGCCAATTTTTTGTTCTTGCATATTGTTGTTGTTTCTCTGTTTCTGTTATGTGTTTGTGGTATTAAGGGGAGCACCCTTCATCACACTTCTAAGGTAAACTTGTAGTGATTATTGATTATTATGTTAATGTTATTTTATAATTATATGGGCCATGTGTAAGTCATAAGGAAGTGATGACTTCCAAATGATTATCACTTGTATTTGTTAAAGTTATTGGAAGGTGATGATCTTGCAATAACTTTTCTATTGTGATAGATATTTTTATGATAACATATCTTACTTGTGGATAGAATCACCGATGGAGGCAATCTACACTAAAGCTCATGAGTTTGTGGATAGAATCACCGATGGAGGCAATCCACATAGGAGCTTGTGGATCGAATCACCGATGGAGGCAATCCACACCGAGGCTTTGTGTTTGTGAATAGAATAGCCAATGGAGGCAATTCACATGAGAGATTGTGGATAGAATTGCTGATGGAGGCAATCCACACCATAGCTCATAAGTTTGTGGATAGAATTGCCAATGGAGGCAATCCACATAGGAGTTTGTGGATCGAATAGCCGATGGAGGCAATCCACCTGGGAACTGTGGATAGAATCACCAATAGAGGCAATCCACCTAGGAACTAACCCTCACAATTTATGAACTTATTGTGAGTTATATTTTATCTTCCCTAGCTAAGAGGGAGTGTTGATGTTTATAGCTCTGATCAGATAAAATGATCATAATATTATGAGAAAATAAATATGCAATATATTAATATATAATGATGGACAGTATTATTATATTAATATACATACTTATAATATTAGGTTAAATAAAATGTTCAACCTTATTAATACTATTATTGTATCAGTTATATTTAACAGCATGAGATAATATCATTCTACATTATATGCATATTAATATATATAATGTTAATGATATTATTATATATATTAATATACATATATATAAATGTATATTATAGTTAAACAAATAATATTTCATATTATATCTAGAAACCAATTAATATCAAAATGATGACACTGATTTACATAGGTTGACTTAACTGATTGATATCAGTCTTGACTAAATGTTTGGGTGCCTTGTATTATTGTGGATTAATATATATCAACCATGAGTTATTATCAGTTAATATTAATGTTCAATGTTAAATCTTATTAACACCAAAGCACATACCATACAGGTCATTATGAATCAAGTGACTTGGCAGGGATAATTATTAGTATCAGCAAAGATGTTGATTTGTATCAGTTGGCATATGAAACCGTAATAATGAATATCGGTTAGCATGTAAACCACAATCATCGATTAATACTGCTTAGTTATGAAATGGTTTTGGTTAATGTGTGGAAAGACATGTTGATGAATAGACATGTCTCCACACGTGGAGACATGTCTCTTCATCAAACATGCCTTCACTTATATATAAACCTTTCATGATCAAATGATAAAAAAAGATACATAATACAATATAGTCTCTCTTTTTAAATGTGCATAATTTTAATATAATATAATTAGCTATATCTGCTAATATATCTATCATAAATATATATATAAATATATTGTGATTATATATATATCACACATATTAAGTTAATATAAGATAAATTTAAAAATCAGACATTCTTGATCTAAATTTAACAGGATGTTCCTCCTGATTTAGGAAAGCTGAAGGGGTTGAAGGTGCTCAACCTTTCAATGAACAATTTGAATGGTACTATTCCAAATAGTATTGTACAATTGAGTTGGTTAGAATCATTAGACTTTTTAACAAATAAATTTTTAGGACAAATTCCAAATCTTGGTTCTTTGAGCTATTTGGGAGCCCTCAACTTTCCCAACAACAATCTTTCGGGTAGTATACCACAAGGAGGGCACATGAAAACATTTACTAATTCATCATATTTAAATAATCCAAACTTATGGGGATGTCCACTTGCAAAGAAATGTCATTGGCCAAAATTTGCTCGAGCTCCTCCTATTTCTACATCTCTTAATGAAGAAGAGAAGAGCGAAGAAAGTGTATGGTATAAGATTGGAGTTGGACTATCATATGGAGTAGGTTTTGCAGCAGTGGTGGTATTTATTGTATTGGAGAAGAAATGGGAACATACATACTTCAAGGGAGTTGACTCGATCTTGAAATTTCTTTTCCCCTGGCTTCGCAATTTGACATTATAAAAGTTTGTATTTTTTGTTGAGGTTAGTCAATATAAATATATTGTAGTTTTTTTTTAGAGTATTTTAAATTATGTATTTTTTATATTTATTTGTTTGTTGTTTCATAAATCTTAGAACTATTGTAAGGATTTTTCATGTATATGAATAATTTTTGGATTGAGTGAAATAATTTATTATTCATTATTATTGTAAATTGTTTATTTTGTCAATTAATTATATTCATAAGATGTAGATGTTGAATGACTATTATAAAATAAAATTAGAACTGTTACATATTTTTGACCTTTAATTCACAATAATTTATGCTCCTTTTATTTTGATGTGCTCTCTTCAATTTGTATTTTCATATATGTATTGTAATAAAAGTCTATACTTCATTTTTAAACAGGTTGTCCATAACAAAATACAATAAAATCTTTACAAATTAAATATACAATGTTTGGTTGTAGTTAAGGTTATGGTTTGAATTATTATCACGATTTCATTTGAATGACAATTATATAAAAAAAAAAAAATCAAGTATGTATTGTAATAAAGGTCTATACTTCATTTCTAAACATGTTATCTATAATTAAAAATAAATAAAATATTTTCAAATTCAAAATGACAATGTTTGGTTGTTGTTAAAGGTTATTTTTTTAAATTATTAACATGATTTCATTTGAATGACTATTCTAAAATAAAATTAGAATTATTAAATATTTTTGACCTTCAATTCTCATTAGCTTATAGTCCTCTTTATTTTGATGTGATCTCTTTATTTTCTATTTTCATATATGCATTGTAATAAAAGTCTATACTTCATTTCTAGACATATTGTCCATAATAAATGCAATACATTTTTTTCAATAAAAATTGACAATTTTTTGTTGTAGTTAAGGTTATTATTTTAATTATTAACATTGTTTCATTTTTAAATCAAAATATCTTAAAATAGTATTTTCGAATATATTGGTAATTCACTTAAAATTGTTTTATATTTCTACAAATTTAATATGAATAAAAGTTTTACAACTTTTGTTCCTTTAAATTTTTATTAAATCACTCCTCACTTTCATCAATCATTAAAAATAAACAAACAAATAAAAAACATTTAATTTAACATATCATCTAATTGTGACATTTTAAAAACCAAATTTCACTACAATAGATGAAGGTTTTATGACATAATTTCATATCTAAAATATAGATATTTGTATCCTTATATTTATCAAATGAAAAAGGGTTTACCATTTGTAACATGGTGTCACTCCTTATTTATCTAAATTAATTTGAGAGTGCATATGTGTGAACTAAAATAAATTAAAACATAATTTATTTAAACAAGAGATGCTTTATGCCAAGTTCCTCCCTATTAAGTGTTACATATAGTAGCTATTGTTTGGTAGACTCATTGATTATTGTAGTAAGATTAGTGGAAACATAGAACACTCATGTACATCATTAGTCATCTAGTTGATTCCTCTTTGTGATGTTCTATATCATTCACATGGCTTATTGGTAGCTATTATTAATAATATTGTAGATGACTTTCTCTACACATTCTAGCTCCTTTTTTCTTGGTGATGTATAGGAAGATAAATCTCTATATCAATAAGGAACTTAAGGATATAATTTTCTTCAATCTTATTTTCAATCAAGTTGGTCAACTTGAATGTTTTTCTTTTTCTTTTTTGCAAGTGTGTTTGGATAGGTTCAAAATTGTGTTCAGTTAGTCACGTTAGAATAAGAAAACACGAGCATCAAGATTATTTGTATAATCTTGCATCCTTATTTACTATTCACAACCATGGATTTCAATAAGCAACTCATTCAAATTTCATATATGGAATGTCTTCCATGTAAAAATAATTATTAAAGTTAAGTATGATTAGTAAAAAGGTATTATTATTTAGAGATCTATTATACAAAGATCTTAAATATTTGTATTTGTTTATTTTCGTACAATTATAATGATTCTATACTATTATAGAGATGATAAATATATGAAAATTGAACAAAGTATTAATAAACAATAAAAATATTAAATATGGCCAATTTTTAGATAAACAATAATAAATTAGGTAGGTATTTTTAAAATTATAGTGTCGATTTCTTTTTATAAAAAAATTATACTAAATTGAAAAGATATTAAATTTTATTAAATCATTAATTGAAGTGCCAAATTTTATAAAAAAGATAAACAATAGTTTTATTTTTGCACTGACTCTTCACAACATGAACCAATAGCAATAGATATAAAGATAAATGACATTTAAAAATTATTAAATAAAAAAGTATTTATAGACAATAAAATTGTTGCTCAATTTTTTGAATTGTATATAGTGATTGATTGAACTAATGATGCAATAAGTAGTAACTAAAATATACTTTTTTAAATGTACAAATACTAGACAAATGAAATGATAGCTGAAGTCTAAACTATATGAGGAATGGTTAAAAAAAGGATAACTTGGTTCTGCGATTTTCCACCCGCTTGACTTGCAAATTCCTGCTCAAACTTATCACATTTTCTTTGCACATGGTACCAGATTCTGGGGTGGGCTTGTCCCCCCATAGATTGACTCTCCCCCCATTACAATAAAGACTTTGGTGTCCTTTGGGTTCACCTTTGTGTACATATATTTTGGCGATTCTTTAGACACGTCCAAAACTATATTTAGGGTTTATGCTAACAATCATGATGGTGAGAAGAATGACAAACGAGATTCAAAATCATAATTGAAGAGTGCTTTGGTTAATGGGACCGAAGACAATGCCTTGGGTTTCATTTTCTCAAACATTCTCCACTCAGAGGAAGGGACATAAATTTGTCTTCTAGATGCTATCATGGACAAGATTGTGTCCTTAATGCACTTTATGCTAGTTGAAAAATTCTTCTCTTTTTGGCCAATAATTGAAATGGTCTGCAAGTGGGCTGCAACTTGGTGGAAGCTAAAGGGTAGTATCTACATTTATGCTATGTCAGGAGGACTGGTTCAATTCAAGTTTATGGCTAAGGAGGATCTTTATTTTGTCCCCTTTTGTTTGTGGGCTTATGGGAAGCATTTTCTAGTTCTATCTAAATAGAAACCAGGGTTTGATCCATTAGCTAAACTCAATAGGATGGCTCTGATTTGGGTTAGTATTACTAGCCTTCTGCTAGAGTTTTGCGATGAGAAGATCTTATGTTGGGTTGGTAATACCTTCAACCAATATGTCACTGTGGATGTTGTCACCCTAGAGAAATCTAGGTTAATGTTTACACACTTCTATGTTAATATGGCTATTGATAAATATCTCCCCAACTTCATTACTTTAAAGTCTAAATGGAAGAAATGAACTCAAGCCTTAGTTTATGGAAATTCTACTCTCTACTAGTAGAGATATGCCAAGATTTGTCATCTTATTTTAGACTGTAAAGCCTTAGCATGAAAAATCCCAAGGTGAAGGAGAAGTATTATTCCCTTCTGAGTTTTAGGGAGAAAGTGCAGAAGAACTAAAACTCTAGTGAACTAGATGATTACCTCTTTAATGGTATTCTAGAGATAAAAAAATTAATAGGCCCTATGGTGCAAGGTAATATGAATATAATGAAAGGATTAACACACACAGTTCCCTAGAGGAAGGGAAAATCCCTCCTCCTGAGAGTAATAGTCTTTCTTCCTCAAGTGATCTTCTCATTTATGGAGGAATGACTTTACAAGAATCAATATCTACTTCTATTCTAATATCTCTAGCTAATAATGATGGCATAGCATGTAGCTCTTGATCCATTAATCCACCTCTAGGAGTGACCTTGCAAGAGGTTGGTGGTTCTAGCTAGCAACTAAAGGAAGTAGGGGAAGTGACCCCTAACATACCTAAAAAAATGCATGCTATCTCGAGAAAAAACACTCAATCCCCCTCTATGGATGATTATTCTTGTGAAGTCACTAAATATATGATTCTTACCCTAGAGTGTAACCCTCCTCTCTAGTTGCATCCTCTAACTACTTTGAAAAAGAAGATTGATAACCTCAAAAGAAGAAAACAAGAACTAAGAAAGCAGATGTTGGGACCAAAAACAAGGTTGGCAGACCTTTAGAAAGAGTGTTAAGAAAAAAATGCACAACCAAGGAAATTACCAATGGAAGGAAACTAAGTTTGGACCCTACCACCCAGAGTAAGAAATGAAGTCCCTTTCATAAAACATGAGGGGATTGAATAGTCCCCTAAAATAGTTTTCTCTTAAACAATATAGTATGGATTTAAAAATTGATGTTCTTTTGCTATAGGAGGTGAAGATATCCAACTAAAAATTTTCTTTGGTGGCTGGAAGAATTTGGTTAGGCTCCTCTTTCTACAGATCAGTGAGGTTGATGTTTCCTTAGGGGGGGTGAAAACTATGTGGAATTTAAATAAGGTGGAAGGAGAGGCCTATGTGTTCTCTCATAATTACCTGGCTGTGACATTAAATCTTAGAAACTGCACCTGACATCTTATTTATATCTATGCTCCTAATACACAAGTTGATACAATATAGGTGCAGGATGAAGTATCTTCTCTTATTATGGAGGAAAAGTATCTTCTTTATATGGTGATAGGAGACTTTAGTTCTCCTTTGTTCCCCTCAAAAAATTGGGAGGATTACTTGATTACAATGATAATATGAATGACTTATCTGAATTCATTAGTAGAATTGGCCTATTAGATCTTGATCTTCTGGATAATCCCTTTACTTGGTCTAATAACCATAAGGGTTCTCATTTGAACCAAGTCAAGTTGGATAGATTCATTATCTCAACTTGTTGGGACTTGGGATACAATTCTTCCCTTAGATCTCTCACTAGAACTATTTCAAATCATAGCCCTATTTTCCTTTATTGAGCGGGAAAATGCTTCTTTGTCCCCCTCCCCTTTAGATATGAAATTATGTATCCCTCTCATCTTGACTTCAAAGGTTGTAGAAAAAAAATGGTGGAGCTCTCCTGTCTAGGGAATTTATATGTACAATATCTCTCAAAAGTTGGACCTTACTAGAAAAGAAGTTAAAGGATGGAATAAGTCAACCTTCAGTCATGCTTTCAAACAAAAAAAGGAGATAGGCTCTAAATTAGATCACATCTACAATATGGATGCTTTTGGAAACTTATTGCAGTCCCTACATGAGGAGGAGGAAGGTTGGAGAAAAAAATGGAAGAAAAATCTTAGGAAGGAAGAAATATATTGGAAGAAAAGGTCAAGGATTTGGTGACTAAAGGAGGGGTATCATAATTCAACCTTTTTCCACAAGAATGAAAGAAGGCACAAAAAATGCAACACTATCAAATGCCTTATGAATGAGCTCAATTAGGAAGTTACCAGTGAGGATAGAATTGGTGAGGTAGCCTCTCGTTACTTTATCTAAATGTACTCAGACAATACTAGAAATCACTCTAGGGATTTACATGATAGACCCTTAAGTTATATCCCAACTATCATCAGGGAGGAGGATAATAAACAACTTCTTTCTCATGTGTAGGAAGTGTAGACTATGATTTTAACCTATTATCTATTTTGAAAGGCTGAAACATTCAAACATTAGACTAATCTAGCATTTATCAGTTCAAAACATACACAAATATAAACCAAGCCACCTTAAGATTGTTGCTAAAAATAAGTGCTATAGAGCACTGTTTGATTTTCTTCAATGAGAGGCATGTGGATGTGCTCTCTAAGCACAAGGAGCTTACTTCTAATGCATACTACGGATGATGGATATGATGCATAAATGCTAATAAAAGCTTGAAAGAAACTAGTTCATTCCATTATTTCTAAGCTAAGATGATTTAATAAAACATGAAATCTAACAATTAGTATCAAAAGCTTTAAGATCTAGGATGAATTTAACATGATAACAATGCATAAAGATGAGAGCTAAATTAATAATTTGCTCTTGGAAGGAGGAGTATTTATAGGATTTGGGAAGGGCTTGGGTTAGGGGGTTGAGTCAAGGTTAGAGGTAAGGTTAGGGGTTGAGTCAAGGATAAGGATTGACTTTTGGTTGGACCAAGGCTTTGGATGAGGATGAAGACCTTCTAGAGGAGTCTAGGACTTTCTAGGATAATTATGGATTTAAGAAACAAATAAATATTTATTCATCTCAAAGGCTTAGTGAGTTTTGAGGCTTATTAGGGGAAGGGTTTGACTAGGAGTCAAAGGAGACTTTGATTAGCCTAGGAAAAGTAGGTAATTTCCCCTAAATGGGTTTAGGAAAGGATTAGGAAAGTTCTAGAAGAGTCTAGGGTCTTCCTAGGATATTTCTAAGTTTGAGGAAATAAATAAATATTTATTTATTTCAAAAGGCTTTTTGGTTGAGGATTTTATTTATTAAATAAATTTAATAAATAAGAAGGATTAACACTTAATTTTGGTTTAAATATTTTTGAGTTGGGATTAGGCTTAGGAAATGATGGAATCACCCTTAAATTAAAATTAAAGTGAGATTAGGAAATTCTAGAAGAGGTTAAGGATCCTTAGGATATTTCTAAGGTTTAGGATTAAAATAAATTTTTTATTTATTTTAGTAATTATTTGTCAATTTATTAATTAAATAATTAATAAATAGGGGAATGGCGTTTAAATTTGATTTAAACATTTTTGGAAGGGATTTCTTAATCAAATATTTTTAATTAAGATAAAGGGATTTAATGCCATAAAAATAAATAAATAGATAAATAAACTAATTAATAAATGATGATGTCATTAGGGGTTTTTCAGAAAATAAAAATACTTTATTTTCTAAAGGATTTTTAGGTGTCTACATTTTGCCCCTCTTTGATGCGATGTCGCAAGTGGCGTGGCATCAAAGACAAAAAAATAAGATGCCCCAGGATAGAATTTAGAGGAATAAGGGGTTGTGCCCCCTTGAGAAAATAACATAAAGAGTAAACATTGTGGAATTTTCTCGAAAGATTACAAGGAAGAAAAGAAGGAAGAAGGGGAGATAAATAGCTAGACTTCTAAGAGAAAAGATGCATGAGTGCAATATTACGCTAAATGATGCATAATGCAAGATTAATCTATATGATGGGGGATTTGGGGAGCTCTAAGTGACTATGTGGAGAGCACAACCTAGTTTAATATAGCAATGCTAGAGACTTGCCAAGGATACTGGGATCACAAGGCTTCATCACTAGTGTTGCATATGACTAATGCTAAAAAGGCATGCAAGGTTGCCCCAGCATCACACATGATCCTAAGAAGGAGGCATGGTAGAAATGATGCTGGAGAAACCACGAGCAAATGACATTTCCCAAGTGCACCATGTAACCAAGATGATCACATGTGAAATGTGCAAGGGTCACATCCGATTGAATGACAAGAAAAATCAAAAGATCAAAAGACCTTGCCCCAGATTATCCTCATTCGCAGCACACCATGATATAAAGGATCATGATGACTTTGAGTAGAGAACAACGAGAAGTAGTAAAATATTAACAAGATCCAAAGGAAAAAATCAAAGACCACAATGACAACTCCAAAAAGACATCCTTTGCCAAGGAGGGAGATGTGATTTGACTGATTGATTGATGGTGGGAAGATTAGTCTAAACGTGTGGAAGGATGCATCGACATGAACCTGGTGTGATTGGTGGAAGATGAGGTCTGACAGGAGGAAGGATACATCCTCAAGGACCCACTGATTAATGAGAGAATGAGTGTTGTTGTTCGCTGGCAAATGATGAAGTCAAAGAATAATCACTGTGATCAAGAATAGTCAACAACTGATGTTGCTGAAGTATGAGGCTGGGTAGGACAAGAGTTATGATCAAATGCTATTGCAGGATTGACAAGGACTATGTACAACAAAAAGGGATGATATGTACAATGGACGGGAAAAGATATACAATTGATATGTACAGAAGCTCAGGATTTGGGATAGGAAGATCTCGCTATACAGGATATGGTATAAGAAGGATTGCGCTATACAGGATATATAGGATATGGTACAATATATGGTACAAGATATGTGCAGGCGGGATTGTGGATTTTCTTGAGGATTATAAAAAAGAGGAATGCTGGGGGATGGTGGATGGGGATGGGGATGGTAGAAAAAGGACTGAGATGTTGGGATGGGGGGATGAGAGTTTGATAGATAATGACTTGGTCCACTATGTATGGCACCTGTTTGCCAAGTTTTCACCAAAATACTTGTCCAAGGCGCTTGAATTGCCAAGTTTTCACCATTGGACGATTATTTTCTTTTCTTTTTCTTTTTTTTCTTTTTTTTTTTCTTTTTCCAGTTTTTATGGATTTTCTGAATATGTAGGATCTGGTTTAGGCATAGAACCTCTTCAGATGTCTGACTTTGATTGGATCATTCAAAGGCCCACCTTCTAGTGTAGATAGCTGATAAGCTCTGGAGTTGAAGCATGTTGTGACAACATAGGGGCCCAGCAAAGTAGGCTCAAACTTGCCTTTCTTTTCTCGATTTGCTTGGACCTTCTAATTTTCTTTGAGGACCATGTCACCAACTTGGAACTATCTAGGATGGACCTTCTTATTATAGATCCTTTTGAGTCAATTCTAGTATGCAACCAGGTGATCATATGCCTATTATCTCTTTTCTTCTAACAGTTCTAGCTGTGTGAGACATGCCACACGATAGTCCTCATCAGTGGTATAGTTCTTCATGGAGACTCGCAATGATGGGAGCTTGACCTCGATTGACAGAATGGCTTTCTCACCATATATAAGGGAATATGGGGTGCCTATGGGAGTGTGATAAGAAGTGCAGTAGGCCCAGAGGGCAGGATTGATTTGGAGGTGCCAGTCATGACCAGAATCATTGACAACCTTCTTGAGGATTTTGAGGATTATTTTGTTCATTGCCTCAGCTTGGCCATTTCCTTGAGGGAAATATGGACTGGAGAAATGGTGCTAGATGTGGAATCTGACACACAGATCATCCACATGCTAGTTTTCAAAAGGTTTTCCATGGTCTGTGAAGATGGTAGATGGTATGCCAAAGTGGCAGATGATGTGGTAAAGGATGAACTTGGATATTTGGATGCTAGTAGTTAGGGTCAACGGAATCGCTTCAACCCATTTGGTGAAGTACTCTATGGTATTTATTATGTACTTGTGTCCATCTGAGGAAAAGGGAGTGATTAAGTCGATGAGGTCGAAGCCCCAACATGAAAATGGCCAAGGTGACACAATGGGTTTCAAGTCTTGTGCTAGTGCATGAATTAGATTTGCATGCTGCTGACATGGTAAACATTTCTTGACCAACTCACAAGAATCATGTTCCATGGTTGGCCAATAATACCCAACTCGAAGCAACTACTTAGCTAGAACCATGCCACTCATGTGGGTACCAAAAATTCTAGCGTGGACCTCTTGTAAAGCCAGGATGGTCTCATTTGAATCTAAACACCTAGAAAGGATATTGTGATACCCTCAATGATAAAGGGTGTTGGCTATAAGAGTGTAGCGGGAAACTCTATGAATAAGGTTTTGGTGTTGGTTGTTGGTGAGATGGGGAGATATGATACCATTTTTTAGATATGCATGGATGTTGTGGTACCACAGGGACAAAGGAGCAACCAAGACACACACCCTTTCTGCATCGGCATTTTCATAAGTTGGTGTATGTAGCTGCTCGACTAAGAATTCATATTGTGATGCATCACATGGGATTTCTAGCAAGGATCCGATGGTTTCCATTGCATCGGCTGCTTTGTTCTGAAGTCTTGGTATCTGTGTGAACTGTAGATTCAAGAAATGCTCTTTTAGTTTGTCCACTAGTTCTTTGTAGGGTAGAAGCTTGTTGTCCTTTGTCTGATATTCATCGAGGACTTGTTTGATAATTAGCTATGAATCTCCAAACACTTATAGTTCTGTGATATTCCACTGAATGGCTATTTTGAGACCTGAGATGAGTGCCTCATATTCTGCAATGTTCTTAGTACATGGGAATCCCAACTTGAATGATTTTGGAATGTAGTCACCTTGAGGTGTGACGAATAGGATTCCTGCCCCTAATCCATGCGATGTATAGGAGCCATCAAAGTATAACTTCCACATGGGCTGTTCTTCGATCATACATAAGTGTTCATCTAGGAATTCCATGATTAGTGGATAGGCATCCACTAGTGGTGCCTCTGCTAGTTGATCGGAAATGACTTGCCCTTTGATTGCTTTCTGATCTATGTACTAGATGTCAAACTCACTGAGTAGCATGACCCATTTTTCCATATGGCCTGTGAGAGTTGTCCTTGATAATAGATATTTGAGGGGGTCCACCTTTGAAATGAGCCTGATTGTGTGGCTAAGCATATAATGTATGATATTTTGAGTAGCAAAGACTACTGCAAGGCATGCTTTTTCCATGGGTGAATAATTAAGCTCATAGTCAACAAGAGTTTGACTAATGTAGTAGATGGATCTCTCTTTGTTTTCATCATCATGCTAAGCTAAGAGTTCCTCCAGTGCTATACTGGTCACTGAGATGTAGAGTATGAGAGGGCATCTTAGAACTGGTGGTACTAGGATTGGAGAGTTGGCTAGATACTCTTTGAGCTTATCAAAGCTTTTCTAACATATGGGATCCCATTTGAAGCTTGTGTCTTTGCATAAGAGATGCATGAAAGGTTGGCACTTGTATGCCAGCTGAGAGATGAACCAATGCATTGATTGAAGCTTTCCTTGTAGGCTCCTAATCTATTTGAGTGTTCTTGGTGGAGGCATTTCTATTATTGCTTTGACCTTTTCAGGGTCAATCTCTATGCCTCATCGTGATACTATAAAGCCTAGAAGCTTTCCAGATGTAACACCAAAGACACATTTCTTTGGATTGAGCTTTAAGCCATAGTGATGCAAGTGATCGAACACACTCTCAAGAATGTTAAGGTGTTGATGGCATGTTTTTGATTTTGCAAGAATATCATCCACATAGTCTTCTAGGATCTTGTGGATCATGTCATGGAAGATTGTTGTTATCGATCTCTGATATGTGGTTCTTGCATTCTTTAGCCCAAATGGCATCATGTTATAGTAGAAGGTACCCCATGGAGTGGTGAATGCTATTTTGTGTTGATCTTCCTTTGCTATATGAATTTGATTATATCTAGAGAAGCCATCAATTAGTGACACCATTTCATGACCCACTATAAGATCTACAATCATGTCTATATTTGGTAACGGTAAATCATCTTTAGGACATGCCTTGTTTAGGTCCCTAAAATTTGTACAAATTTTGATGTCACCTAAAGGCTTTATGAAAAGTACCATGTTGGAGATCCAATTTGTGTAATCTATAGCTCTTATGATCTTTGCATCTAGGAGCTTTTCTAGTTCTGATTTTACCAATAGAGCTACTTTGGGATGCATTTTGCGTAGCCTTTGCTTTACCAGCTTAACATTAGGGTTTATAGCTAGATGATGAATAACAAGTTTAGGATTGAGCCCAGGCATGTGTGTGTATGACCATGCAAAGTTCCCAGTAGCTTCCTGAAGTAGTGCAGTGAAAGCCAGTTCTTCACCCTCTGTTAAAGATGTTGCAATGTAAGTGATTCTGGGATAGTAATCTATACCTAAGTTGATTGGCTTTGTCTCTTCTATGATGATGGGTGACTACTCAGGTCTGTAATCTCATATAGGAGGAAGAGGCAAGTCTTCATCTTCTAGTGCTTGAATTTCCAAGTTTTCATTAGAAGATACACTCTTTATTTTTACTATTTTGGAATCAGAATGTGCCCCAGAAGGGTTTTCACATAAGGACTCATGTTTTACTCTTTCTATTCCTCTTTTGTAGCTAAAGCTTTCCTCCTCCCCAAAGTATCCTTCCAGGTCAAGCTTATAGATGTGAGTTGACTCTAAATCTTGAACTAATTGTGGGCTTGATGCCCCCATGAACTCTAGGAGTGCTTCCATGCTCTGGAACTCATTGATGTGTGTGACGCTTGGTTGGTCCTAGTCTATGAGTTTAGGGTTGATGAGGGGAAGTTCTATGAGGTTAATGGTGAGTTGCTAGAGGACAAAAGTGCCCAGGAGGGTATCATTGTTTAAGATGTCATCGTAGGATTTCTTTTCTTCCTCTTCAAGGATGTCTTCAATTTCTACAAGGTCATCCTAGCTATTCAAGAAGGGAATGCTAGTCATGTTGGTGGCCCCAGTTGCAGTATTGGACCCTTATATATGCAAGCAAGGAGTATTAAAACCAAGACTCTGATGTTGTGGGTTTTTGGATGCTGTGATCAGGTCTTTGCTTCTACCTTCTTGTGGTCCTAGACCACTGCCTTGGTAGTTCCATTGCTCAATAGTGTACTTGTGCAATTGTGGGTATTTATCTTTGAAGTAGCCAAGAAGTTGAGTGTCAGGTGGTGGGGGATCTTTGTACAACCACCTATTGATGTTAGGATCCATCTCTTGACTATTTATGTTGCCATGGGATTCAAAAGTCATAGGTCCCATTCTCTTGATTTCATGATGCTCTTCAACAGGCTTGCTTTGGTGACTCAGGTGCCCTTGCATATATCAATCAAGTGGGAGGGCTCCTATGATAAATGCATCATGTAGGTTGTATTCACCATAGCCCTAGTTATTGATCTTGATGGAAGAGAGGGTGGAGGCAAGAATGGTCTCTAGATCGCAGTGGGATCAGGACGAGCTAGCAACAAAAGTACCAATGTCAGTTCCAAGACAGTGAGTGGAATGAGAGAATGATGTTTCTATCACATGACAATATGTGAAGGGTTGAGGATCAGCATGAATGGTAACCTTAGTGACTTGATGCAGAAATTTAATACACTGATGGTAAGTAGATGATATAGCCTTGATGGAATGAATCCATGGTCGGCTGAGGATGATGTTGAATGGTAGGTCAAGATCAATAACATGGCAAATGGTATCTTGCATTGCTGGGCCCAGCTGAATAGGCAAAGTAATAGTACCTTCAGAGGTACACTCCAAGTTGTCATAGGCTTTGATAGTGATTACTTCATGTGATATATCAGTCTTTGTGAACCTAATCTACTGAATGAATTTTAGAGTACACAAGTTTAGGGCTGAACCATTATCTATTAAGACCCATTTGATGGCAAAGTCTCTGACCATAACGGCGATGTGGAGAGGGAGAGTGTGGTCAGGTGCAACATCTGGCATGTCAGATGGTTTGAAGGATAAAGCACATGATGTAGATAGATGTCCCACAAGGGTCTCGAACTAGGTGGTGTTAATGTCTATGGGGACATGTCCTTCTTTGAGAGCTCGGTCAAGGATCTCTTGATGGAGGGGTGAAGTTTGGAGAAGGTCCAAGATGGAGATTTGGGCTAGTGTGTTCCCCAGATGTTCTATGAGGTTATATTGTGCATTGTGTGCATTGTATGCTGGTCTTGGATGGGCACCAGTGATAGTTATCTAGCATCTACGAGTGGTAACAACACATTGACTATCTACTCCTTTGACGTGGATGACATTGACTATAGGCTCAACTTGGGTTATACATCCAACAAACTTGTCATAATTGATATAGGTAGTAGTGTAGTCTTGGTGATCGGTGTGATCTTCTTGTTTTCCTTTTCCTTGGTTCTAGGGATGATTAGCATTAGCTTGGGTCTTCCCAGCATTGTGTTGTGGGAACACATTCTGATAGATTTGTAAATTGGCATTAGGCGAGGCTTGAGTAGGTGCATCTACTTGGATCTCTTTTTGGTCAATGAGATCTTGGATGTAATTCTTGAGTTTCATACACCTTATGGTAGTATGTCCTTTGATACGACGATAGTCACAGTACTCATGATCGTTATACCATTTAGGTTTCGGAGTGTTATCATCGACCTGCTGGATTGGTGGGTATGTAATCAAGTTGGCCTTGGCCATTCGATGAAAGATAAAATCCAAAGGTTTGCCCAATGGTGTGAAGGTCTTCTTCAGATAGTTCTAAGCTTTGGGCTTGTTCTGATTGGGAGTAGTATTGATAGGATTGACATAATTGTTTGGATTACCTTGATAAGCTTGATGTGCTTGGTGCTGATAATTCTGCTGATTGTTTTGAGGCTAATATTGTTGCATGGGTTACTGATGGACTTGAGGAGATTGCTAATAGATGGGTGCTTGTTGTTGTTGGTATGCAAGAGTTGGTGTAGGACTAGCCACGACAATTTGGACATGCTTGGTGTCGGTAGCTCCATCGGTAACAACATTTTTGTTATGATTCCAATAATGGGATTTATCATTACTGGGTTTATTTTGGGAATCATTTTTTAAATGTCAGATCATGACTTCATCTAGGAGGGCCTTTTCAATACCTATCCCCTTGCTCTTGATATCTTGATAGGTTTGGAGATAGTTCATCCTCATGAAGTGGGATAGTTTAGGATGCAGATTATCAATAAAGATTTTGGTTAAATGCTTCTCAGGTAGTTGGTATGATAACCTGGTGGTAAGGTTCTACCATCATTGCAAGTATTCTGCTAGGCTTTCTCATTCTTTCTACTTGGAGTTGCAAAGGTCTAATAGGGTCAACTCATTCTCAACATTATGGGCATATTGGGCAAAAAACTTCTCAGAGAGCTCAACAAAAGTTGTGATGGTTCCATGTGGTATCTTGTAAAACCACTCAACAATAGTTCCTCCCAAGCTTTTGGGGAATAGGCACAAAAGATAGTTGTCATTGTAAGCCACTTCTTGGCATGCTATATAGAACTCTTTGATGTGATTGAATAGGTCTCCTTTTCCTCTATATTTGTCAAATTTGGGTGTCTCAAAGTTCTTAGGAAAAGGAACAGCTGTGATTGATTGGTCAAATGGGTAAGGACACACCTCTTTGAACTTGAAGGTTTTATTCTTTGTACTAGTTTGGATCTCCTTGAGAGATTTCTTCATTGCTTCCAACTCAAAAGGGACTAGCATTGGAGTGGGTACTCCCATTTGAAAAGGATCTAGTGGTGCTGGTGAATAAGGATGATTTTGAGGTGGGTATTGTGGAGTGGGATAAGGAGATGGCCCATCGAGATATGTAGATTGGAGTGGATTTTGGAGTGATGTTTTCTAGGGAGGATACTACTGATGTGGTGCAGGGGTATATTGTGGTGGAGGATATGGAACTGCTTGCTGGTGTTGTGAGATGATGGGGACTTGTTGTTGTGACTGATAGGAGGAAGCTTGTTGCTGCTAGGGAATGATGGGGGTTTGTTGCTACAACTAGAAGTATGGTTATTATGGGGGAGGCTAGTAGAATGATGCAACTTGTTGGTAAGATGGCTCTTGCTGAGCTTGGCTCTGTGCTTGGTTGATGTAGGATGGATGCACTCCCGCATTGCTTAAGGGTGCACCTAATGTAGGAAAGTGAGAAGCAAAGGGTGGTTGGGAAGGATAACTTTCAGAATGAGAGGAACTCTGTTGCTAAGGTGGAGGAATTTTTTGAAAAGAACTCAGTGTCATGAATGGATAGCTTGCAAAGGATGAAGCTGGTGGAGGTTGTGATGGTTGTTGTTGTGCTTCTTGGGAGAAGGTGGCTTGTCAGTTTGCAAACACGGATGTAGGAGAGTGATTTGGTATGCCAAAGGCTTTCATTTCTTCTTGAGTAAGGCCCCAACAAGAACCAATGCATGGTGAGAATTATGTTGTAGAGGATGTTGGAAAGGTAGATGTGATGGGAGTTTGGGACATGAATGGTGGATTTGAAAAACCCATGGAAGGAATTCCTGTGGTGAAGGCATTTTGCTAGGCTTGTGCCTGGGAAGATGCTTGCTGGGGGGAAAGGAAGAAAATGTTTGCACTCCCCATGAAAAGGGTGATGTTGATGTGGAAGCTTGCTGAGTATGAAAGGGGAGTGATTGTGCTACCCCTAGAATAGATGATGTTGATGTAGAGGCTTGTTGGGAGAAATAGGGAAATGATTGTGTTGACCCTGAAAATGATGGTATTGATGCAGGAGCTTGTAGAGTGAAAGGAAAGGATGATTGCATCCCTCCTGGAAAGAATGGTGTGGATCCAGAGGCTTGTGGGGTGAAGGGGAAGGATGATTGCATCCCTCCTAGAATGAAAGGTGCTATTTGGCCCATGGAAGATGGCAGAACTTCTTGTGAGGTAACTTGTGTGAGAGGTGGGAGTTGATTTTGTGATAGGTGTTGGATTTGAGAAAAAGCTTGGGAGGCCATGGAGGATGATGATGTATCTATGATAGAGAGTGGAGTAGATGGTGCTATAGCTTGTTTTACAGGACTTGTGAAGCTTCCTTGCAGAAGAAGGGGAATGGTGGAGGTTGCTTGAGATGTTTGCAAGGTCAGATCAGGGAATGGTTGGATGAATAGAGAGTATACTTGTGTTGGGATTTGGACAATGTTTATGGGAATGCGAGGATGGAGATATGGTGGAATGGGAGTATGCACTTGTGCAAAGTTAGTGAACATGCTCTATTGGTTTTGGGCCATGAGTGTATTGACTACTGGTGGATTCCCTAGATGATTCACAAATGTTTCTATTGCCAGAGGAGCCAAGGGGATATTGGGATCATCCCATGCATTGCCAGTTTGTTGTATTTGGCGATCATAGGCTACCATCGCACTGGTAGAATTTTTGGGATCAGACGAGCTGGTGATTGGATAAGCATCCATGTTCCTTCATTTTCTAGATCCAAATCTTGTCTCGACAAGCATGGAGATCCAGATTCTAGATGGATGTAAGATGTTTCCTAAAGATTCTAAAGAATGATGGATGCAAGCTTAAGGAACTTCTAAGGATGATGAATTTCTAGAATGCAATGTAGGGATTGGTGAGATGCTTGGATCTAAATCAGGGATGGTGGAAGATTGATGGAAGATGGTGATAGATTGGTGAAATACTTGGCAATGATGGAGGATTGGTGGGATGCTCTGATTTGGGTCAAGATTGGGTGGAAGATTGGTGGGATGCTGGTGGAAGATTACTAAGTGTCAAAAATGAGATATTGTTTTTCCTGATGGAGGATCAGTGATAGGATTTGGCCAACCTAGGATAGACTAATGATCTTCGGTCAACGGGATTTTTATCAATGCAAGCCAATATCTTGCTTGAGATGATGAGGTTGTGCAAGGACATGTTGGATTTCCTTTAGACAATGCTCCATCAAAAAGGGGATGATTTTTGATTTAGGATAGGGGATGGAAACAACTCAAAGGTTTCAAACACCAAGTGCTTTTGGATTTGGGTCTTTGGATTTGGTGCAAAAAGATGGTGGGTTCTGATTTGGATAATGGATGCTGGATTTGGATCAAGGATTTGGGATTTTGATTGATGGATTGCTGATGGAATGATGGTGAAGGATGATGAGCCAATGCTATTTCTAAAAGGATGATGTAGATGTGATTGGGATGGATGACCTATGATGCTGCTAGGAAGATAATGATGAATGCTACTAAGAAAGACTCTAGAATGCAACTAAAGATTTTGGTGATGATGCATGGATGAAAATGGGATGAAGGACTATTGGGATAAGATTTGAGATATGAAGGTAGAATGGGACATATGATGGATCCAGCTAGTCCTCTCTTTCAAGATTGACGTAGCGATGGTTCTCTCGAAATCGGTAGGCAAACTGTTTGACTCTTGCGTTATAGCCAATATTATCAAGCTTTTCTTGATACTTTTATTCTGCTTGGGTTGCTTGGATAAAGGATTGATGGCTCTTAAAATTTTCCTTTGCAACTTTCTTTTCTTGATAGGCTTGAGATTTGGGCAATTTAGCTTTCGGATGTTTGATCAGATTGGGCATAACTTGGGGAAATTCTAATAAAAAAGCTTTGGATATCTAATCCCAAGTGTTTCTCTGCAAGTTTTTTTTTTTAGTATCTTGACTCAAGTTGTAGATTAGTTTTGATGTTCTTCAATGGCAAAGGATAGATTTCAACAAAGATTTTTGGAAAAGCAATCTCCACAAGGGACAAAACAACTTTGTGGGATACAAACAAGACAACTAACTTTGATTCTGAAAAAGATTTGAAAAGTTTATGTTCCAATAAGTGTTTTCAAGGAGTTTTAACTGTTAAGCAATTCAAACAGATCTACCTAAGGAAGGTGAGTATCAAACTCCTTGCCCACAGCTTGGTACCCCTTGAAAGGGAATACAAATGGTGAGTAATCTTGAGGTGATCTGGTAAACCCCTTGGATCAGTCCTTGCACAAGGATTCTAATACCTTCGGATGTGGATATTGTAGCCTCTATTTTATCAAGTTTGTAATTGTTCCATGGAGTCCCCCTAATCAGTTTGTACACACATGACTCACTTAAGAGCCTAGTTGACCATGCCAAAATAGTAGGGATTATTCACCTACCCCAGGCTACCATCAACATGGCTCGCCTAATCTTGAGGAGATATAAGTGAAAGTTTTCTCAACACTTTATTTATATACCGATCATGGAAGATACCGGTTGAGGTCATTCTCCAAAGAGGAAGCGCTTTTCTCCCCAGACTGGCCTCGCTAAAAGTAAAACAAGTGAGCTTGTCTGAGTTCAAATGTTTTGCGTTTCTTACTTTAACAAGGATTTTGCAGAAAATGAAAGCACCTAGATGCACACCAAAAAGAGTTCTTTTTTCCAAATTGAATTAAGTGTGATTGAATTTGAAAAACTTCTAAAGACACAAGTGTTTAGATTTGAGTTTTTCTTTCTCCAAAAAGTAAATGTTTGAGTGATGACAAGTTCTTTCTTTGAGCATTCAAGATTGAGATTGGTGTGTTGCTTTAGCAACTTTGAAGTGCTTTGTTTTTGGTCCTTAAGTCATTCAAGATTTGATTTTGCATTTTCTTGAACTAAAAAGGAGGGAATATAAATGCTTTGTTCTTTCACCTTTTAATGCACTCAAGAATGTGTTTGATTTTCAAATGGACAATGATGCTTTAGGACTTAAGTTATTTCCCTTATTTTCACTCAAGATTTGTTTTGACTTTTGCTTTTGATTTTAAGTTCCAAAAAGACAAGTTCCTAATTTAGTTTTGATACATGGATATTTGGAAAAGAAGACCTTTAAGATATTTGCAAGAAGATGAAAAAATCTTTTAGGATTGATTTGTGCATGTTTTTAGGATTGATTTTTGAATGTTTTTAGACATGAAATGCATGATTTGAAAGTTCTTTTTAAGCACCAAAAAAAATGATTTCCTATTTTTGCATGGATGAATTCTAAGGCCCTAGATTTTGTTTGGAAAGAGATGCTCTTTTTTAACTAAAACCTTAGAAATGTTGTTTGTGCATTTTTAGGATTTAATGACTTGAGGTGGTTTAAGTTTTTTCAATTGATTGATTTTAGCTTGTAGATATTCAAAAAATGACTTTGATGTTAATTTTAAGCACTGAAACCATATTTGTAGATTTTTGTTTTGTTCATTTTTAAACCAACTTTAACTGATTTTTTGATGCCCCAGATGCGATCTGAGATTTACAGGAT
Source organism: Chamaecyparis obtusa (assembly GCA_027943335.1). Lineage (NCBI taxonomy): Eukaryota > Viridiplantae > Streptophyta > Pinopsida > Cupressales > Cupressaceae > Chamaecyparis > Chamaecyparis obtusa. Next base: position 898,581 of record BSBK01006301.1, read on the forward strand.
GCGATCTTCTGGTAGTACAAAATACATGAAATGCTGATTTTTACACAAAACTTACATTTTTGGCATGAAGAATGGATTTTTTTAGAAGAATAAGGCAAGTTTTTACGAATAGAAGAAGGGTGAATAGACAGAAATAGAGGAAATGTGTTATAGAAGAGAAGAATGAATCTAGCTATCTCCTCCACATTTAAGCTCCAAATCTTCCAAAAATGCGAAATTCAATGAGATGTTGTTGAATGAACCCATAAAGTGGGTCCCACCGGGCATGCCAGAATGTAGACTATGATTTTAACCTGTTATCTATTTTGAAAGGCTAAAACATTCAAACATTAGACTAATCTAGCATTTATCAGTTCAAAACATACACAAATATAAACCAAGCCACCTTAAGATTGTTGCTAAAAATAAGTGCTATAGAGCACTGTTTGATTTTCTTCAATGCGAGGCATGTGGATGTGCTCTCTAAGCACAAGGAGCTTGCTTCTCATGCATACTAAGGATGATGGATATGATGCATAAATGCTAAGAAAAGCTTGAAAGAAACTAGTTCATTCCATTATTTCTAAGCTAAGATGAGTTAATAAAACATGAAATCTAACAATTAGTATCAAAAGCTTTAAGATATAGGATGAATTTAACATGATAACAATGCATAAAGATGAGAGAGCTAAATTAATAATTTTCTCTTGGAAGGAGGAATATTTATAGGATTTGGGAAGGGCTTGGGTTAGGAGGTTGAGTCAAGATTAGAGGTAAGGTTAAGGGTTGAGTCAAGGATAAGGATTGACTTTTGGTTCGATCAAGGCTTTGGATGAGGATGAAGACCTTCTAGAGGAGTCTAGGACTTTCTAGGATAATTATGGATTTAAGAAACAAATAAATATTTATTCATCTCAAAGGCTTAATGAGTTTTAAGGCTTATTAGGGGAAGCGTTTGACTAGGAGTCAAAGGAGACTTGGATTAGCCTAGGAAAAGTAGGTAATTTCCCCTAAATGGGTTTAGGAAAGGATTAGGAAAGTTCTAGAAGAGTCTAGGGTTTTCCTAGGATATTTCTAAGTTTGAGGAAATAAATAAATGTTTATTTATTTCAAAAGGATTTTTGGTTGAGGATTTTATTTATTAAATAAATTTAATAAATAAGAAGGATTAACACTTAATTTTGGTTTAAATGTTTTTGAGTTGGGATTAGGCTTAGGAAATGATGGAATCACCCTTAAATTAAAATTAAAGTGAGATTAGGAAATTCTAGAAGAGGTTAAGGATCCTTAGGATATTTCTAAGGTTTTGGATTAAAATAAATTTTTTATTTATTTTAATAATTTTTTATCAATTTATTAATTAAATAATTAATAAATAGGGGAATGGTGTTTAAATTTGATTTAAACATTTTTTTAAGGGATTTCTTAATTAAATATTTTAAATTAAGATAAAGGGATTTAATGACATAAAAATAAATTAATTAATTAAATAATTAATTAATAAATGATGATATCATCAGGGGTTTTTCAGAAAATAAAAATACTTTATTTTCTAAAGGATTTTTAGGTGTCTACAGGAAGATGAAGTCAAGGCTTCTATATTTGCAATGGGTGTGTATAAGGCCCTTGTCCATGATGGGTTCCTTCCTACTTTTATTAGTATTTTTGGGATATAGTTAGCTATGATGTCACCATGGCTACTAGAGACTTTCTAAGAACTAACAAATTAATGAAAAAGTTGAACAACACATTGATTACCTTGGTTCTTAAAGTTCAAGACCCCAAGAGAATGATTGATTTTAGATGTATAATCTTGTGTAATAACATCTACAAGATATTCTCCAAAGTCTCGGTTAATCATTTGAAGCCCTTCCTAGATAAATTCATTAGTAGAATTCAAAAAGGCTTCATCCTAGGTAGAAAAATTATTTATGTTGTCATTGCCACCCATGAGATTTTCACTCTATGGAAAAAATTGGATCCAAGGTATGGCCTTTAAATTAGATATCTCCAAGGATTATGATAGAGTTAGATGGTAATTTTTGCATAAATGTTTGAGTAAACTTGGATTCAATGAAAGATTGATTGGGATTATTCTAGAATTTGTTGAGATTTTCCACTACTAGGTCTTGGTGAATGGTGTTTCTTACAGGTTATTTAAGGCCAAGTGTGTGATCAAAGTGTGACACACTTCTATGAACTATTACACTTGAGAGAATCCATGGAAGAAGAAGTCTCAAGAAGTGGCTCATAGCTTCCTAGTTGAAGTGAGTTTAATCCTTCTCATGATGCATCAAATTGGCATAGAGTACTAATGACTTGACTAATCCAAAATGGAAGATCCAAATCTAGAGATGAAGCTAAAATGTAAGACTAACAAGCTAGAATGAATGCAAGAAACTAGTATTCTAGTATGAGGATGCAAGATCTATACTATTGAAGCAATATAAGAAATGAAACTAGATTATGTTAGATAATTGAGAGTGAGGGTGAACTAGTTAATTCCAGTTACGCTATAGTCCCAAACTCCCAAATGTATATATTCAATCTTTTCAAATAAAATAATCAACTTGGTAAGATAGTTATCAGTGGAAAATGGAAGCACTTCCATTTAGGACTGGTTTAGCCCTTCAAGTAGGTGTTCTAGGGTCATGTCAAGTGCCTTGAATAGGTATTTGAATAGATATGACTATTTCTCCACTATTCTGCTTCTCTCCCCCTATTTCCAGCCTCTTTCTGACAACTTTTTTTGAGAAACTAAGAACTTTGAATTTCTAGATGAAGGATGACCTTGTGGGTCAAGGTTGACCTCAACCTTGACCTAGGTCAAATTTGACCTTAACCTTGACCCTAGGTCCAAATTTCAAGTTCTAAAAGTTTTTGGATGTCAGGATTTAGAAAGTTTATTTCCCGCTTTTGGGTTGACTATTTTGGATTTCAGAATGATAAACTCTTAAATGATATTTAATCTAGGTCCATTTCTAAGGGTTAAGGCCTAATCAGGATTTAATACCCCTATGTTGGCCCCTCTAGAAATTTGTGCCCTAGATCACTATAAAAGGAGGCCTTCCTCTCTCATTTTCATAGTCCACTTTTCATGATCAAGACATCTAGCTCTCAAGTGCAATCAAGTGAAATCAAGCAAGCAAGAAGGAGAAGGAAAGCATTCAAGCATTCAAGAATTCATCAAGGAGATCCATTGTTAGCCATTGAAGCATTCAATCTCTTTGGAGCCCTCTTGTTGAAGATTTCTCCATCTATATCCATTTAAGCTTCTTCCTAATACAAGATCCATTCAAGATTGGTGTTGAAGATCTAATGCAATTGATTTGAGACATCCTAAATTTGATTCTACATTCATCCATACTTGTGGATTCAAGGATTTGAATCCTCCACGAGGACTTCAACATAAGAAAGGTGGATAGTTCCATTTACATTGTTTATATATATTGCAATTTCAATTATATTTCAAGGTTGATTCCAAATTAGGGTTCAACCAAGGAAAAACCCTCATCCAACAACAAAAACCATTTTTCTTATAGGTATAGGTACATGACAACAAATTACAATTCAAATTTGGATACCCTTTTCGGTGAACTTCTGAGATCCGCAAACATAATTTTCATCAGAGCTGTTTCAGGTCAAGGTCGACCTTCAGTGGGGGGTAAGATTTTGCCCCAATCCTAAGGTCAAGGTTGACTTGGCTCTAAAAGACAAATTTTTTTTGGGTTTTCTCTATCTCTGCATTTCTAGGCTGGATCAGGTTATAGAATTTCCCTAAACCGAACACACATAAAAAATCAGTCATTACAGATTTACCCTATTTTGATTTTAGTATTTTTTTTCTATTCATTTAAGATTTCAAGAACATACTTTTCATAACAAAATATAAGGTTTTCTCCTTCATTCATATTCTCCATAGATTGATTCTTTTGTGCATTAACCTTTTGGTTGATCAATTTGGATCTCTCCTTTGGAAATTTGGATTTAGGGGTGGATCTTGTATCTCCCCCCATCTCCCACACACATATTCATTCATATTATAAATATATATTTTTATATCTTACATTTTTGTGAGCCCAACACACTTACCCCCTTTTCTTTTGTGGAATTAGATGCCCTATTGTGTTTGGGGTGTTAGATTTCCCTTTATATTATCTTGTGTGTTCACCTTCACTCTTACATTTTGATGAACCCACAATAGACAAATATTTCTTTTATGGTGTTAGATCTTGTATGTATTAGACTTTTTTTATGTGTTTGCATCTCATATAAAATAAAAATACAAAAACATTCATTTATTCATGCTTTGTGTTTTCCTAGTTTAGTTCATTTGCATTGCATTGGTATATGAGATTTACTACCTCTAGTCCTATCGATAACATTTCGGTTACAAGAATTCATAGACTCATGGGTGCCTTTGATCCTGAATCTTCCTCTCTTTTCCTTAGGATCCCAGATGACAATTTGATTAATCATGACTTCAACCCTATTATGGAGCAAAACTCTTCTCACTCATCTCATGATGAGGATGATTCTTTAAGAGTTCCTCCTGAACAAGTCCAAAAAATTTCAACTGAACTTGATAAAATGGGTAATTGGCTTATTCAAGAAAACCATAATCAAGATTATATTCAAGCTATCAAGGCTCTTAAGAAAGTTCTTCATGATAGTGATCAAGGTGCTAATCTCTTGCATGGTATTACTCATCTTGTGCATTCAAATGTTAAACCTTTAGCTCAAGAAGCTCAATATTTAGGGTTGATTCCTCCTATTACTAGTATAGAACCTTCTTCTATTCCTTTATCTAGTATTCCTACTTATACTCCTTCTTTGGTGACTATGAAAATTCCCTCTATTCCTATGAGTATTCCTCTTGTATCCCTTCCTCCATCACAACCTTCTTACCATAATGTTCCTTTTACTTATTCCAATCCTCTTCCAAGTGTTCCTCCAATTCTGTCTTCCATTCTTGTAGCTTCTTATACTTTACCTAGTGTTTCTAATGTTTCTATTCCTCCTATTTCTTCTAATGATTCAACAATCATCAGTTTGGGTCAAACTATGTCATCTTTATAGCAACAAATTGCATCCTTGACTCAAAACAAGTTTAGCATTCCTACATGTGACATGGGAAGTCCTTTTTCCTTAGAAATCATTCATACTCCTATTCCTCAGCAAGTTGATATGCCTCATCCACTAGTAAATTTGACTTCAAATTTTGATGAAAATTGGTCAAAATTTTGACAGTAATTGGTTGAATTTACGACCAAAACTCCCGTTGTTCTTTTTTTGTCAAATTTTTGACGTATTTATTATTCGTCAAAATTTTGACCAAAACATAGGTTGAAATTTTGACTATATCCTAGGCTCAAGATCTCCGTCATTTTTTTGCAATGGTCAAAATTTTGACCAGTGGTTCTCTTAGATGATTGGTCAAAATTTTGACCAATGAACAGAAAAATTGACAAAAAAATAATACCTTCCACCAATCCAATGGTCGAAATTTTGACCATTGCATTGGTGGAAGGTATTGGTTTTTCATCGATTTTTCTGTTCATTGGTTGAAATTTCGACCAAGGATTGGTGGAAATTGTTTGTCGTATTGGTCAAAATTTTGACCAATGCTAATTTTTTTTATTTAAAAAATGTTATAGACCGAAGATACATTCAGAGTTCTTTTCATTGACCTATGATTCATGAGTAGTGGTTCACACAAACCCATCTCTCCTAAGAATGAATGAAACACTTAGCACTCATTGGCTCTAGGTGATGCTCACAGAGTTGAAGCACTGGGACTTCTCGAGAGGTCACCCATCCCAGTACTACTCCAACTCGAGTGCACTTAACTATGGATTTTCTTCCATGGTTAAACCCACTTTTCTTGCATCCTCATTTGCAAAACCTTCACCAAGTGTTGTGCCTTATGAACCATCCATCCAGTTGATGAGCTTAAGGGGCTTTCTAATCGATGGTTCATAAGGCACAACACTTGGTGAAGGTTTTGCAAATGAGGATGCAAGTAGAGTGGGTTTAACCATGGAGGAAACTCCGTAGTTAAGTGTGCTCGAGTTGGAGTAGTACTGGGATGGGTGACCTCTTGGGAAGTCCCGGTGCTTCACCTCTGTGAGCATCACCTAGAGCCAATGAGTGCTAAGTGTTCCATTCATTCTCATGAGAGATGGGTTCATGTGAACCACTACTCATGAATCATGGGTCAATGAGTTTGAATAAAAAAACTACACAATTGAATCTTGATAGCAATATCACAATCTGACTTGCTGTGGAAAATATCTCCTACTTATGAATTGATGAGCTTAAGGGGCTTTCTAATGAATGGTTCATAAGGCACAACACTTGGTGAAGGTTTTGCAAATGAGGATGCAAGAAAAGTGGGTTTAACCATGGAGGAAACTCCGTAGTTAAGCACACTCGAGCTGGAGTGGTACTGGGATGGATGACCTCCCAGGAAATTTCGGTGCTTCACCTCCGTAAGCATCACCTTGAGCCAATGAGTGCTAAGTGTTCTATTCATTCTCATGAGAGATGGGTTCATGTTAACCACTACTCATGAATAAAAAGTCAATGAGTTTGACTCAAAAAACTACACAGTTGAATCCTGATAGCAATATCACAATTTGGCTTGCTTAGTTGAGCACATGACTGAGAAAAGGATATTTTATCCTCATCAATTTTTAGTCAGATCTATGGCTTCTCCCCAATCATTTTGTACATGTGTGAGACACTAAAGTCTCTAGTTGACCACATCGACTCCTTAGGCACTACTTGCTGAATAAGAACCACCATCAACACACCTCGCTCAATCTTGGTAGATGAGACTAGAGTTTACCTAGAGTCTTATTTAATTTTTATATCAACGGAAGTGATTTCTCCAATTTGAGTTCATCTTTTGATTATTGAGTGCACCTCCAGACAACAAAGCCTCTCTAAAAATAAAAAAATATTTTTACTTTAACAGAATGTGAAAGTGCACCAAAAACTCAAGACAAAAAGGTTAATCAAATTAAACACCAAAAATTCAAATATTAACTAATCTACAAATCATCCACAAAAGAACATGAGCTCATTTTTAAGCTCCAAACCAAATGATATTCGCTTTGTTCAATTTTAATGCACTAAACCCAAATGTATTTTTCCCCCCATTCAATTTTATTACCATGTCAATTTTAAGCACTAAGTCAAAATATGAGTATGTGATGTGTATACATTGTTCATTTTAGGTGCAGTGATAAGGAAAGTGGATTGCTTTTAGATTAAAAGTTAACGATGCATCCAAGACATGAGATACAAAATAAATATTAGTAGAAAAAACCTACTATCTAGAAATCAAATTTGGTAGTCCATAAGCACATTTGCATCAACATGAAGACTATCAGATTTTAAGCAATTCTACTTACCTTGTCCAAGTATGTGTTAAAGGGCCCTTCATATCCAATTTATGATTCCAATTCTACAATTCATAGTCTATGAGTTAGTCCTTTTTTTTCTTGATCTCTCTTTCTTTTTCCTTGTTCTAGTAGTTCTTGGATCTTGAATTTTTATGCTTTACTAGTCAATTGCATCATTTCATTTTGGAAAACTATATGTAAACCAAGCATTTGTAAACTTCAACGCAATGTAATAATCACCAGATACATTTATAATCCTCTACTTAAACCAATAAATAAGCATTTGTTACGCACCCTTCGAGGAATGTTAAGATAAGTCGAAAAACATTCATCAATTCTCTAATCTCCATACCTGTTACCAAGCACCTTATGAAGTTCGATGATGAGCTCTTCTTCCTCTGGTGAAATGTTGCCATGCTTGACATCAGGGCAAAGATAATTCATCCAACGTAACCTGCAACTCCTTCCACATCTCACTAGACCTGCTCAATCGGCAACATAAACATAGATGACAACTTTTTCCACAGATGACAACTTTTCCATTGACGACAACTTTTCACACAGATGACACTTTTTCTATAGAGCAAATAAAACCTGCTTAACGTCATTTCATATGGGCATTTTTATGTGTAACAAGAAAGAGCATTTGAGAATAGATAACACGATGATTGGTGAAACCCAATGCAAGGGAAAAAATAGAAATACTTTCAATTTAAATCTACTTGCATGACTAGTGGATGACATCATTGCCATTATTAAATATGTAATATATTGGGTACTATAACACAGATTTATTGAAAGATATAATTGTTGGAAATTATGATTTTTTTGTTGTAGGTTGGCCTGCCATCTGATAAATAATCTTGGAATTTAGAAAGCCATCACATCATTTCTTTCCAAGTGTCCCTAGCTAATTAAAATATCCCTTACTCTTCTTATTGGTTTTCTCAGTATCAAACCCCATGTTTACAAGTTTCTCCTTGAATCTTCTGCTTGATTATTCTCAGAATATGATTTGATTGTGGCCTACAATGTACTACAAAATTTCACTATCAAATGTTGAATTGCATGAAGGTGTGAAATGGGGCAAACTCAAAGAAGTGAAGAGAACTAAAGAAAATTTTATGAGCTAAGATGAAGAAAAAAGAAATTAAAAATATCTTTTCAGCAATAACCAACTCATACTATATTACATAGATCAGGGTATACGAGTAAATAAATAAAAATAGTGGCTATACCATATATAAAAAAATAGTCATCAGAAGAATTTGATAAGGGGATGACGTCTTAGTTCATGTCTTTGAGTTTGAGTTTTCGGATGACTATGGTTTAACACCCTGAACAGTTTGCCCATATAAACTTGCCATTTAGTCAACTATACATGACGAAATAGTGAAAAAATTCTTTGGCACATTTATTAGACAATGAATTGCAAAAGCTCATTCAACAAATAAGGAGTTGTGAAAGTTACAATAATGGAAAGACAAGAATAACTTCTTTATATTCTTGAAAATTATAGCAACTTGACTTGTAAGAGGAAATGCTTAAAATTCACAGCTTTTCAAGAATGAAAATTGAATTATGGGCATCTCTTCCTAATTTTATATAAACATTGAGACAGTAAAAATGTCAATTCTCTGCTGTTCAAACCTCAGTTAATTTTAGTTTTAAAATATTATTTATATCAGTATTCAAAATAGAAACTACAAAAAGAATGCATTTTTTTGCAATTAACTCAATACAAATAAAATGAAATGAAAGTAAACTATATAAAATAGAAATATGGTAGAATTAGAATAGTGAGCTCTGTTTTGAATCACATGTAAAACAAATATCCACAAGTTTGTGTAATACCCTGTCATTTAAGGTAATTGTAACTTTTCAAAATTTCTCAAGAAGCACCGATATATGAAAAAGATGATATAACATCTCAAAATCACCGGTTCTAAAGGTTTTTGCATGTTAAAGACTTATTTATATAAGGGAATTACCTTCTGAACTCTACAAGTTACAGCTATTTATTGCAAATAGTGAAGTCTGATGTCTCTCAGTTTAGCCTTCTTAAAGCAGAGTGGGCACTGTACATAAGCAATGATACATTGGCATTCCCGCTGTCAATCCAACCTGGAAAATGTTCTTGCAGTCTCTTTGCTAGAAGAAACTTAGAGACAAACTAAAAAATTGTAGGAAAGCAATTATTAAAAGGAAATGGAAAGCCAAAATTTTTTAAGTACTTTTACCTTTCGACAATTTGTCATACGATTCTCCTCTAGCCATCTTCTAATGCATGACCTACCAAAATAATGTCCACAGGCCAGGGAGCTGCAGTTTCACATTATAGAATAAAGGTTATTATAGTTATACCATGATTTCAAAGTGCTAGCTAATCTTTCTCACCACCATACATAAAGCCTATCCTACTACATCTACATTTAATCTGGAAATCTAAATTAAATGCACAATCAATGTGAACTTCTCTTACATTAAATCAATAAAACTGATCGTGCTTGTTAGTGTTTCCTATCTAATGCAAAAATCAGGGTGCTAAGCTGCTAGAGGAGGACAAAATAGAAAACACAGTTTCATTATTGAGAATCTGAGCAAATTACTTGTGACAATTTCAAACCACTAGAATGTCTAAATGTTGGAAATACTTTGAACCATTTCTCAATGATACTATATTGAGGCTGACATATTGCTCTTGATGTACTCATGGTATTTAAGACCAGTATTTCTTAATTAACTCATGCTAATTAAGAAACACATGAGATCAGATGTCACATATGAAACACTATGTTGGTGATTTGAGTTATAGGTCCCAAATCCCCATGGTTGGATAGTTCCCTAGGTGCCAGGTGTGTCAAAACTTGAGAATAATACCACGGAGCCTATATTTAGGTTGGGAACTGAGAACTAATTGTTGAGATAGGTAGGACCTCCTCCACTTCTGGCTCTGTTAATCCAAGGGGGCTTTCCCTATGGTGTTGTAGTAGATACCACCACAAAAGTGAAAAAAATTACCATGACACAAACCATATGCGTTGCGCAATGCATCCCTATTTCAGTTTCAATTTCATGCCTATTAGCTGGTTTGAGGATGTCAAGGCTAAGCACCTAATTAAAATAGATGATCTACCATATGAGTGTCTGAGAATGTGTTTGATAATAAATTCTTATGTTTTTATATACATTCAGACATGGCATTCAAAACACATCAGAATAGATAAAACTAAAAAGATGTTCATATTATTTTGTTGTGAGTGTGTTGGGACACCGGGGAGATGGAGTTCATAGCAGATTGGTGCCTTGATCCAGTTGGACAATATAGTCTTTGAGTTAATATAAAATATGTAATAATTGAAACCAAAGGTGATTCTTTAAGGGCCCGTTTGGTACATGGAATATGGGCCCATATTTTGGAATACCATTGTCGGCATATTTTATTACTTGTTTGTGGAAATCTTAAGAAACAAGAATTGGAATTACGAAATTCCAATTTTGCCCAAAAAATGGGCATTGCATCTTCCACTTGAAAAGGTGGAATTGGAATTTGACCATGGTATTCCAGTTTCAAATGCCAATTTTTAAAACTCCGTCGGGTCTGCTGGCATTTGATATTTATTTTTAAAGTCCGCTAGGGCATTTCACTGTTTGCATTTTCACTATTTCATTTTCACCGTTGCGCTCTGCAATGCGGCTACATGCTACATTTTCTACGTTTGCAGTTTCATTTTCAAAAAATCAGGTGCCAGAAACTTCACCATGTGGTGTTTCTAGTCATGCCGCCCCTATTACAAACTTAGGTAGTTAGTCTCTGCAATGCTGAAAATGCTCAGATTCATTTTGGGGGTGCCTTATTCTTCATTGTTTAGGTTTAATTGAAAGTGTACTGTTGGGAGTCCATTTGGATGAGTTTTCAGGACAAGGGTTGCAGCTGATTTCATGATATGCACTGCTGTAGCAGCCTGTTAATATTTTGGGATAGAGATCTTCTGGTATATATTGAAGCTTCACCTAAACACAGAAAATAATCTTCTTAGTCATCTTTCAGGTGAACCAAACAGATCAACACATATTCTGGAAATTATTTTAAGAATATGTATCTTCGAGAATTGCAACATCTTCCAGAATTGATTATATCTGGTATTTGGTATCCCAGTGCCCAAATGGGACCTAATTGAGATACCAGAAAAGACCACGCCTTTCAAAATGCACAGGCAAGCTAGGCTCTAGAGAGACATTCAGAAAAAACAATAAATTTGCTAAGTGGATTTTGGGAGAAAAAAGTTGACAGTGAAGGGAAAGGATGCATGGATGACCAAACCTAGAGTCCTGAAATTCAAGGAAAAGAGGCTTAGAGGGGAAAATTTGACTTGGAGGGAAAGGCATGCTAGGGATGACAAGCCCAATAGGTATGTTAGGATGAGAAAATCCAAAAGTCCAAAATTTGAGAAGGGGATTTTTTTGCAGTTGAGTATAGTATGCATGAAGGACAAACTTAGAGTCTTGAAATTCAAGGAAAAAAGGCTTAGAGGGGAAAAAAAGACTTGGAGGGAAAGGCATGCTAGGGATGACAAGTCCAATAGGTAATATGCTAGGATGAGAAAATCTGAAAGTCCAAAATTTGAAAAGTGAATTTTTTTGGCAGTTGAGGAAAGTATGCATGGAGGACCAAACTTGGGATCCCAAATTTTGGGAAAAATGGGCTTAGCGAAGAAAAGGGGAGTTGGGGGTAAAGGCATGCTAGGATGATTAAGTCCAAAAATTTAAAATTGCCTAAAAATCCTTGAAGAAAGGCCAAATTACAAGGCATTGACCAAAAAAGTACTCTTTAACAAATTTACTAAGGTTATTTGATGAACACACTTTGAATGAATACCTTTAGACAATATCTCAATATAGGGGATCTCACTAGAGATTTGTCAAGTTGGTTCTTAGCAAGGGTGGATAGGATTAAATACACAACTTTTGGACTGGAACAAAACAAAGATGAGACATAAAATATGAAGTGCCTATTGATGTGATTTTTGTGACCACACCCAACATGCGATAGAATACTTGGTATTTTATTCTGCATGTTGGAGTGGTCAAAAAACTTACATCAACAAAATTGGCACTAGAAGGAGGGGCCGTTCAAATTCATTTGTGGAACCATCAACAAGTTAAGATGAGATAAGATGGTGTTACCTCATCACAATATCTTTCTAGTAGTACATCCAAATTTACAGTTTGAAGGAAGAGGAGAAGATATCATTTTGGAATTTAGTAATCTAACTTGGAGAGAAAGAAGGAATGCTGAAGGGCACACATTAGATCAAGCTATATTTTGGACAAAGAAGAAGAGAGGGCCTTAAGATTTGAAAGGAAAATCCAAAGAAAACTTCAACATGAAAGAACAATTTTAGGAGACTCCAATGTGAAAGGGAAATCCAAAGAAGAATTCAATGTGAAAGAGAAGCTGAAAGGCTAGCTCAAAGATCCTGAGCTAAAGAATATTAGAGGAGAGAAAACCAAAAATAGTTTTATATCAAGTCTATCTTTCTTGCAAGCCACAAGCTAGATAGAATCAATTCATTTTTGCCAACGAAGCAAGAGAAGTTAGAGAGAGTCTTGAGATTTAGAATTTTTCTTTAAGGCAAATTGATCAAAATTAGGGGCTTAGGTTCTACCTAAAAAATTTTTGGTGATTAAAGAAGATGGAACCCATCAAGCGTCCACCTATCATCTTGGGGACAAAAGGTCTTTCTTTGGTTATTATTTTTTCTTAATCTTTTTGGTCATAAGGCAGCAGAGGACATATCATATGCTATGAATAATTGTGTGAAACAAAAATATAAATTGTCACGGGTTTCTTAATAGAAAATAAAATTCATTTGCCCCTTTATTGATTACAATGTTATATTTTACAACTGCAACAACTTTGGTCATTTAGCACTTTTTAAAGAAGTGTTTGTGTGCTGCCTCTTAGACAAGACAAGAAAATGGATACCCCTATTAAACAGAAAGAAAAACTACAAGTTCTGTAAAATAAAAGAAAGAGCTAGAATGACAAAAGGAGCAACCTATGCTTGTGCAAATAGCATTTCATGCCCTAGATGAAGGAGACAAGAAATGTTCAAACCACATGATGAGCAATAAGACCAAGTTTCTATATTCACTAGTATATTTGAACCAAAATTTTGACCTATGTTTTCGACCAAAGTGTAAAATGCTTTTAAAATTTTCTTTTTTTTTAATTTCTTTTTCTTGCATCATAGAATGGACATGAATCCTCGAGTTGAACAGGGTTCCTTAAGGGGATATTAGAAAGCTCTGCATCAAAAACTCTAAGCTTGTCTTTAAAGTTTGAGCTTCACTTGGTTTCGAGAATAGTTTAATATTCTCTACTAAACAAGGCCAACCACATGAAGCTGGAAGCTCATTTGGCCCCTCCCCCCCCCCCTAACATCACTCTAAATTCCCCATTAACATTTAATAACATTCATTCATTCATTCATCCATTTTTGAAATATAACATTCAATCATTATAATCACATGATAACATTCATTAACACATAAAATTCATTAACACACAACATTCATGAATAATTCATTAACACGTATTAACACACATCATTCATCAACATTACTAGTACAAAATTAAATCCATTAAAATAATGTTCTTTCATTAGCAATAAATGTTAATTACAATCATTTCTTTTTGGGTTTCTTGCTATTTTTTTTAATCATATAATTTCTAAGAGGAAGATCAATGTCCTCATCATTCCCCTCCTCTATTGATTCTAATCCCAACGTGTGTCTCCTCCTCATTTGTTCAGGAACAGGAGGCCGCTGCGGTGAAGGGGGGTCTGCTGCAATAACTACTTCATTAGTTAAATTCACACTATTTTATATTATTGAATTACAAGTATTTATGTAAGTAAAAGAACTATAAATCAAAAAATTAATTTAAAAGAACAAAACATAGATTTTCTTTACCTGAATGTGCCACATGATCTACATGGTGATCAGTCTGAACATTCTCCGGCACTCATTCAGCGTGACCTGATTTTTTATCCTCTAAAATATACACAAAAATGTTACACCAAGTTCAATTTAAGATGTTAAATTGTATTAATAATTACATAATTAGTTTTAAATAGAAAATGAGCACCTCCTTGGATAGTATGATGCACATAAGGGGCTTCATGATGTGGCACATGATCTGTGTCACGATAAAAAGGCTACATTGCAATGTAATGGACATTATTATCAAATTGATTGTTGCTCAAGTATTCAATTTCTAATATATTTTTTGGCATATTTACTTGTGCACATGATGCAGGAGACTCTTCCATAACATTATACTTTATCGGCCTTCCTCTTGGATCATGTCTAACAACAAATGACCAACCCTGTTTATGTGGAACCTCTGAGTAAAATACTTGCTCACACTAGCTTGGAAGAACATAGGGCTCATCTCCAACTGGCTCAAATGACCTTGTATTAATCATTGTAAATCCATTATCATGTTGAATAACAGTTCTATCTGGATCATTTTGATTCAGTCGTAGCCTGTACCATTTGACGACAAATAGAACTAATTTGAAGGAGTTAAAGTTGCACTCAATTATATCATCTAAGATGCCATAGTATTGATTTTGAGATTGTTGAGGATGTATGTCATTTCTAGATGATATATTGGAGACCTCGAAAATTGCACTTATCCCAGAATCACAAGTTTTCTTTGTGTCATCCAACTTTTTTATGCAAAATTTGTGGCCATGATAGTACATAGCTTTTTGGTGCTTGACTTACAATTTTTCAAGTATGTAAACTATTTGCATCATGAATTGATATGAAACATATGAGTCATGATCATTAATAAATTTGTACGTACCTGTCCACCTCTTAAACCATGTGCTAGATCAATTACCATTGGAGTAACATTGGAATCCTCATATTCAGTGCTAGCAGTACACATTACAATCATTTACTTAGGAGCCTTGGTACACAGACTTGGTCTTCATTTTGTTGAACAATAGGTGTCTAGAGGGACTAACAACTACACAGAGGAGAGCCTTGAGGCTAAAAAATGCCAATTATACGATCACAGATTTGACACTATATCAAAAAAACTATGAAGGCATCTATGTAAGATGTCTTGATCATCAGGAAGCCCACAAAATGATAGAGGAATTTCATGGAAAGTATGGTACTAGTCATGGATCAGTAGATGCTACCGTGCATCAAATTTTGAAAGCATAATACTATTGGCCCAACATCTTCAAAGACACTCGTGATCATGTGAGACATTGCCATACTTGCTAGACTGCAACTTATAAGGAGAGGAATCCTACCATGCCTCTCCAACCTATGTTTGAGGATAGACCATTTTCCCAATGGGCATTGGATTTCATCAGAGTCATTAATCAAAATTCTGTTGTAGGACACAAGTATATCCTAACTACAATGGATTCTTTTAAAATTTTCTTCCAATTACTATTCGCAAGGGTATGGGGTAGCTAAATCCACAATTAAGAATAGTATAGATATCAATAAGAAGCTATTTGAGAAGAATCCTAGGGATTGTCCCCAACAATGAGTATCCACATTAGGAAGTGTGAACACAATTAATATGGGAACTAATTATGCAAGTAGCTTGATATCTATGAATCATAATGCTCTCTAATTGTTGTATGAATCTCAAATGCTAAAGAGCCCAATCCAAAAGGTATGATGAGTTATGATGTGCTCAATTCCCAATCGATAAACTCTTCTATGCTTAATGCTAATTGTTAATGGTATCATAGATGCTACAATTGATTGAGTTTGATCTTCACTATCAACCTATTGATGCAAAGATATTTTTGTTGTGTGTATGAAAAGGGTATCACCAATAGTATGAAGGTTAATGTAGATGGATATTGGTGTGTAAGCAAGTCTCAATAGAAAGAGGGAGATTGAGCCATCCTGTTGCCAACGTAGATTTCCAATGCTTTCAAATCCGGCCCTTTGTCTTCATGTTGCTGTTTCCTCTTCCAATGCATGCACTTGTACTCCCCTCCTTAAATTTGATTGGCATTTTTTAATCAAAATTCACTGTAGATGGAAGATTTAAAGAGTAGATTACAAATTATTTAACTTTCATATTCTGTTCTGGGGTGTGTGCTATTCTTATTCTCATAAACTATCGACCTTAAGAAGTTATTAAAATATTTCAATCATTCAATACTACACAAAACCCAAAGCCAAAAGACATTTTGTCCCTTTCCCCAACGTGTTACGTGGCTGCTCTATTATTCCTTTTTCACAATCAAAACCCATAGCCAAAAGACATTTTGTCCCTTTCCTTGGTGAAGTGATTGTCAAATCAAAAATTTTCTATGTTATTCCTTTTTCACAATCATTTCAAAACTCTATGTTACTTCTCAGCCCTACAAATGTCATTTCATTGTATCTTTGTAGGGTTTTAGAGCTACTCTATCATCTTTATTCCTTGCTCTGTTTTACACATGCTTGATTTTCTTTACTATTCCTATGACATGAACTAACCTTTAATAGCTTTTGGTTAGAACTTTGGTAGGGATTAAGACTCCTTGTGTCATGTGCAATGGTGAATGGTATTCCTTCCCTCATTGTTCTCAAGGGATATTCACTACTGATTCTGATCTAAAACCTAGCTATGACAGTCAAATATGTTGTATTCAAAGATTCTTGCCTTTCTCATCATGCCCAGTGAAATGAGGACAGTCAGTCTAAAGACAACATGATAATGTACACTCACTGTAAGGACAATCACAAATGAGGACAGTCACTCTAAAGACAACATGATAATGTACACTCACTGCAAGGACAATCACAAATGAGGACATCTTATAGTGAGTGTACATTATCATGTTGTCTTTACAGTGACTGTCCTCATGTGTCATAATATTAGAAGTTCACAAAATTATTTTTGTGAACTGTAATGAACAAAAAAAAAAAAAAAAAGGTTGTCATTTGTATTTTCAATAGCACCGAGAGGGAGCAAGGGTAATTTGCAGTCGTTCTCTAGTTTCTCTGGTAATTTTAAAACTACTCATTTCTAAAATCCTTTTTGTGCATATCTTGCAACCGTAACATTTTATTTGATTACTATTTTTTAGGCATTTTGTCAAGCTGTTCACGGGCTTTGTGTATGCTTCCACATTTTGAATACATGTCAACCAAGGCACTTGCAACTGGTATATTTGATGAAGAATCAATTTTAATTATGCTTAGTGAGTGTACATTATCATGTTGCCTTTACAGTGACTATCCCTTGTGTAATTGCCACTTGAATGAGGACAGTCACTGTAAAGGCAACATGATAATGTACACTTACAGTGAGTGTACATTATCATGTTGTCTTTAGAGTGACTATCCTCATTTGTTGAAGAAGAAAAGCATTAATGTGGCTGAATAGCAATACATTCAAGTGGCAATTACACAAGGGACAGTCACTGTGAAATGTCCTCATTTGTGACTGTCCTTACAGTGAGTGTACATTATCATGTTGTCTTTACAGTGACTGTCCTCATTTGTTGAAGGAAAAAAGCATTAATGTGGTTCAATAGCAATGCATTCAAGCAGAAATTACACAAGGGACAGTCACTGTGAGATTTCCTCATTTGTGACTGTCCTTACAGTGAGTGTACATTATCATGTTGTCTTTACAGTAACTGTTCTCATGATTTGTTGAAGGAAAAAAGAATTAATGTGGTTCAATAGCAATGCATTCAAGTGGCAATTACACAAGGGACAGTCACTGTGAGATGTCCTCATTTGTGACTGTCCTTACAGTGAGTGTACATTATCATGTTGTCTTTAGAGTGACTGTCCTCATTTGTTGAAGAAGAAAAGCATTAATGCGGTTCAATAGCAATACATTCAAGTGGCAATTACACAAGGGACAATCACTATGAGATGTCCTCATGTGTGACTGTCCTTGTCACAAATGAGGACATCTCACAGTGACTATCCCTTGTGTAATTGCTACTTGAATGAGGACAGTAACTATAAAGACAACATGATAATGTACACTTACAGTGAGTGTACATTATCATGACAACATGATAATGTACACTTACAGTGAGTGTACATTATCATGACAACATGATAATGTACACTTACAATGAGTGTACATTATCATGTTGTCTTTAGAGCGACTGTAATGAACAATGATCTTCTCTTTTGCTTCTTTTTTCACTATTCTGTGCCTATTTCATTAATAAGATTCTGATCTTTGATGCCCTCATTACAACTCTACAAGGCTTCCAAATCTAGGTCTACCTCTTGTCAATAATGAAATATACGGTGAAAGATTTCATTCATTGTTCATGATTTGCACTTAATGCTTCATAAAAGGAACTTAGGCTTCTTAAAGTATGTGATCATGATATTTATTTCTATGAGAACATGATATCGGATATGATTGAATGATTGTGATGTTGTTTAATGGGTATGCATTGTTTTGGGGTATGATTATTTCTTCTACAAAAGTCATTGTCCTCTGCACTAATGTCATTGTGACCTTATTCAAATGTTGAATTTACTCTTAGATTTCCCTTGTATCATTTCTTCTCATTCCACATTCTTGGTTTTGTCAGTTTCATGTTTTGCATTCTCCGGAGAAAGTGAGAAAGTTGACACTGGCAGTTTTGTTATATCTTCTAGCAAATGAAATAAAAAGTGAAGGGATTGGGAATTAAGGATAACGAATGTCTCTAAAGTCATTGTGATGTACCTTTTGTGAATGCTAACTAGGCATAATTCTTCTAAGGTCTATTAAGACATTGTTGTTTAATGTCACAGGGGATAATTCAGTTTCATTAAGATGAAAGATTTCTTGTCCGAATAAACTAAGGAACCAACTATGTTTATTTCTTTGTGATATTCCCATTTTGAAATAAGTTTTAATAATAATATTATGGGACATTGTGTGAAGTCTACTCAGAGTACAAAATCTATAGTTAACTCCTTATATGAATATATAAGTCAATAACATTAATAAATATTATGAATAAATAATGTTACCAAAAAATAATGTTATTGATAGTGTTTCAATTAAATATGTCAATAAATATATAAAATGTTCATAATATTTGATATTACAAATAAAGTAAATATATATAACAAATGATCATTATAAATATATAATTATCACATTATTAATAAATATAAATAAAAACAAAAAAAGATATCCTTTGGTGGTGGACTCTTGGTGTTCTCTCTTCTTGTGTAATAGGATATGATCTCATTTCCCCCCTATATACTTAGTTGAAAAGGCCCTAGACTCACTCCTATGGTCAATATCTTTCGCTACTATTGGAAATCTAGGAATGAAAATTAGCAAGAGGTTTCATCTAAAGATTTAGGAGGAGATGGAGAGCCTGGGCGATACAAGAGGTGTTTCTATGATAAGAGAGATAGGATAACCAATATCCAAGAGGATGGCCAATCTTGATCTTACTCATTAATAGACTTTGTATTTTATAATTATATCTTCATATATTTACTTATATATATATATATATATATATATATATATATATATATATATATATATATATATATATATATATATATATATATATATATATATATATATATATATATATATATATATATATATATATATATATATATATATATATATATATATATATATATATATATATATATATATATATATATATATATATATATAATAATTATATCTTCATATATTTACTTATATATATATACATTAATATTAACTCATATTAAGATTGATATATATATATATATATGGGTGGATTGCCTATGATATTTAAGACAAATGATATCATGCCATTTATTACCAAGCTATCAATTCTCATTATTAATCCTAAGCTCATTACACTTTGCATGAGATGGAATGATCTTCTCGCATCAAGTGACCGGAAACTTTAGCACATTTTTGGGGAAACTTTGAACATAGAAGGAAAGGTGAAATTGTCTGGCTCTCTAGACAGTCGAACATGGCATATTTTCTTACGAATTTAGTTTCCAAAAAGACATTGCAATGGAATCCTGTAATGAGAGCGAGGGCATGAAGTTGCTTCATTGTGTTTATGTTGGTACTCGAATTCAATATGGACAAATATTGCATAGAATCCATTGCAACCGTGGGATTGCATTGATGTTTTTCACCACCATTTAAACTTTTTTGTGTGTGTATATGATGCATATAGCAAGAGTGATGTTTTTCACCGCCATTTAAACTTTTTTTGGTGTGTATATGATGCATATAGAAAGAGAAACCCTCTTTGACTCTTAATCTGAGTAGACATTGTTGCAGAAGTCTGCACTCTAAAAAATTTACAGACATACATTTTGGGAGGAAAGAAGCGTCATACATTTATAGGACCAGATTCAAATCTGCATCCAGCATGCTTATCTGACTAACTAGTATCATTTACAGGACTCAAATTCCAATTCTAGTTTTAGAGAGTACATACACTGACTCACCCGCCTGCTCGGCCGCTCCCGCCCGCTCTCACCCGCGCCGAAAAAGAAAGCGGAAATGTTTAAATGAAATGCATCTTTGTTTTTTTTTTTAACCTTTTATGCCCCGTGTTGGTCGAAATTTCAACCAACTATTGTTGGTTGAAATTTCGACCAAAACAATCTTTTTACCATTGGTGTGTTGGTCAAAATTTTGACCAACACGGGCATAGAAGTAAAAAAAAAAGAAAATTTTAAAACCATTTTGCACTTTAGTTGAAAACTTTGGTCAAAATTTTGGTTCAAATCTACTAGTGATCTTGAGAATTACAATGGAAAAGGAGACCCTATTCATCATGTTAAAACATTTCAAATCCTTTGTAGTGATTATTGTGTGCTATAAATGTGTCACACTTCTATGGATCATTACATGCAAGGAAACTCAAGAATGAGCCCTCACAAATTGATCCATAGCTCCCTAGGCATGGAGTGCAAGGGTTTTTAAGAATGCTCTCAGCTAGAGCTATTAAGCCAATAACCCTGCTAGTAAACCATGCAATGGGAGATTCAATGAAGAAAAGGGCAAGAATGCCAATATCCTCAAGAATCAAGAATGAAAATGCAATGTAATGCTATGCTAGAAATGGAAATGCAAGCTAAGCTATGAAAGGAAATATGCAAGTGTTACAACCCAAGCTAATTAATCTATGTGAGCTAATCTAGAGCATAGAAATGAAGCTAATGTAAGAAAGCATAAATATGAAGCTAAGCTAAGAATGCAAGAATGAGATGTAGATGCTAAAAATGCTCCAAATCTTCAAAAGTTGCAAAGTGACCTAGAAATCCTGCAGCATAAAGTTAGCATAAAAAGTTGGGGATCTAGAATGAAGAAGAGAGCTCTCCTTTTAAAGGAAATGAGAAGGAATGGACCATGGAGATTAAGAGGCAAAAGATTTAATCAACGGTGGAGCTTAAAAGAGGGAGCAATCCATGTGCACAAATATCCTCCAATGAGAAAATAAGAGTTGACTTTTGTGTCCATATGAGACAAAAAGTGCTTTCCCTTTTTATAAAATAAGAATAATATTTTATTTGTGCAACTTAGGATAAGAGGAAAAGTGGGGGCTTTTTATTTATTAAAAGGGGAGGAAATATTCCTTTTAAATAAATAAAGACTTAGGATAAGATGTTTAGCCCATAGAAAATAATCGAATAAATGATAGAGCTAGGATTTGATCAAGAATAAGCAATTTATGAATTAGCAAAAGGGGCTAATAGTCTAGGTGACCATTTTTAGGTGTATACATTTGCCCCTCTTTGAATAAT
Source organism: Chamaecyparis obtusa (assembly GCA_027943335.1). NCBI lineage: Eukaryota > Viridiplantae > Streptophyta > Pinopsida > Cupressales > Cupressaceae > Chamaecyparis > Chamaecyparis obtusa. Next base: position 920,762 of record BSBK01006301.1, read on the forward strand.
GTGTGATCGATCTGGGAACACATGCAGTCAAAGAATGAAGTTGAAATGTGAGATCAATTTGGGATCACAAAACAACTTAGATCAGCCAAGAAAGTAAGAGATAGCCAAGAAGGCAAGCAATAGCGTTCTGACTCCAAAGGATGAAGTGCAGAGAGATAGCAAATCCTGCATGATCAGCCTAGTAGCGATAGTACTGAACACTTAGGAAAGAGATAGCCAATAAGATATGATGTGTCTACCCCCTCAGGATTGAAAGTGAAATCCAAGTAGAGGGAAAGCAGAAGCAAGAGCAGCATGATCAAATCACTAGAAATCATAATCAAAGATGAAAGAATAGAACAACCATCAAGCAGTGAAGGGATGCCCCACACATGGGACCTAGGGCACGAACCAAGCAGTCCCTCAACTTGGAAACACCATGGAGGGGGAGTTGAACTTGGGATTTGAAAGTGAATGAAAGACTGGAAGTTGAGAGAGATGGGGATGAAGAGGTGAAGAATGCCCCAACGAAGATCGAAGGATCAGGCCTCAAAAGGTTAACCAATTGCATGGAAGAAGGAAAAAGATGAGTTGGGTGATCAAGGTGAACTCAGATTTTGGTTTGGATCTTGAAATGAGAGGAAAATGATGTGATATGAAAGACAAGAAGTGAAAGACATGATCGGGAAGAAGCAAAAGGTGAGCGCAGTTGATTAACAAGTCCACGAAAGATAAAGAAGAGCTCTCTCCATATGCAAGATGAAAAACTAATCTAACATGAACCTAAGAATGCAAGCTACATGAAAAGTGGTTTACTTGCAAGGTTACAATGCTAATAGACATCTAATATTCATCATCGAGCATTATTGGTAGCATCGCAAGATCATACAATACACACTAGCATAACTATGTGGATCTGAATATGATCTATATCAGATAGAAATGTGGAAATCCCACCTAGGCATCAAAGACATGTAGGTCAAGATGAATAGTGCAGTGAGATTACCTAAGTTTGATATAGGAAGATTATGCTCGCATCGAGACACAAGAAAGTCAAGATGACTATAAGCATGCACTTGCAAAATAGTCAAGGATAATACCTTGTCAATCCATAGTGTCAAGTAAGACCAGCATAAATGCTCATGACAGTTATGATCAAAAAAATATACCCACAAGAAGATAAAGAAATAAAACATGTTCTCATACCCTCAGTCTTCTAGCTATGCATCATCAAAAACAATCATAAGGGGAGAACACTCAGCAAAGAAATCATCATAGACAACACGCAAAGAAATAAAGTCAAACAAATCTCAGCAAGTCAAGTGCGTGTGTGTAGGTCATAGAGTCAAGCTTTGAGTATCGCATCTAAAAATGAGAAATATCATATCATACTAGACTATAGGGTAGGACATTTGATAAGTGTTGAGAAACACTCGACGCAAGGGTAGTGTTGAAAAACATAGTTAGGGTGGTGTTGAAAAACCCTGTTTGTGAGGTGCCTAAGAAACCCAGATGCACAAAGAGACCCAAGATAAGCTGCAAACAACGGATTCCCCCTAGACTAAGACAAGAGTCAATTCCAAGCTAGGAGAGGCAAAGAGAGAAGTGGAGCGAATGAGGGCCACACAAGACTGATAGACATAGGTGCAAGGGTCTCAAGTAGCACCTGTTTCCAGGTTTTCACCACTTGATAGATTTATTGTAATTTTTTTTAGGACTTTTTATAATTTTTTTGTATTCTTGCTACCAAGGAGCCTGTTTCCAGGTTTTCACCAAGGCACTTTTTCTATTTTTTTATATTTTTTATATTTTTTATATTTTTTTGGATTTTTTCAGCATCATATATGAATTTTTTTGGTATTTTTTCAGGATCAATAAATATGTACAAAGGATGCCCCAGACAGAAATGGACATCAAGAATCTGCTTCCTCTTATGTAGAGAACTGATAGGCCCCAGGTCCAAATGCTGCAACTATGACGATAGGAGGTCTCAACCAGTTCGACCAATAATAACCAGCCCTAAGCAATGTCTGAGCTAGCGAAGGATCGTTAGAATGTGATCCACATATGCCATCGTGGATTTTAGTTAGCACTTTTTCTGACTCCTCTATTTCTAGACACTTAAGGAGAGTTCCATCTAGACCCTTCCTATACAAGTCACCAGAGACAAAGGCAAAGTGTAAGGGATGGCGGAAGGAATGGCATGGTGGATTTGCAAGAGGAATATGAGGTGGAAGATATGAAAAGATGGTAGGATTGTAAGATTTGTGAGCAGGATAGCGTAATTCATCCACCAAGAACTTGAAGCAAAATTTATGCTTTTTCAGTTGTAAGATGGATGTCAAAGTAATCAAGGCATTAGCAACTTTGTTCTCAGCTCTAGGAATGGGCTGAAGTGTAACAGATATGAGATCATGCTTGAAGTAGTGCACCATTTTTTTGTAGAGAATCAACTTGTCATCTTTTATTTGATAATCAGTATTTTTTAGCAGATTTTTATTTTTACATTTCTTAGGTTCGAATATCGCCACAATGTGGTTTGCACCATCCGACCATTTCTCTTTGCTTTTGACTTGATGACTGTGATGTTTGATTGTTGATTCAATATTTTTCGTGGCTAGTTCACTAGTGGAAGAAGTAATAGGTGTTGATGCGAGATGAAATGAAGTGATTGGTTCAATACCATTTATGTGAGGGATGTCATCTCTAGTGATAAGAGAGGTCAAGCCTATAGGGTAAGCTCCAAAAGCATTAAGACCTAGACTTGTCATAGAAGGACCAGCATGATCCACTAAAGCAATACATGGAACAAACTCATCAGACCCGACATGAGACTCATCAACTACGTCAAGTGGGTTACGAGAGGTATGAACTACACCGACATCCATATCTGTCATGGAAGAACCTTCTGGAAGAGGCTTAAGATGCCGAGAAGTAGAGATACTCATGTCATTATGTGATAGATCACCTCTTTGTAGTAACTGTGCAATGTTGCGACATTGTCTAACATAGTGCAATGATTCTTTAGACACATAGGTTCTAGACATAGAGGCCTCAGCCATATCATCAGTAGATATACATTCTTCTCCCCAAAAGAGTGAAGTAGAAGGAAGATCATCTCCCATTTGAGCCATAGTGTGTAGTGGTGACTCATCTGTATCTGTGTCTGAATTACTGAGCATGGGAGTATTTCTAGAATCCTCTCTATAGATCCACTCTTGAATAGCTTGTTCTTCTCTTTTTGCTTCTAAAGGAACGGATGAAGGAACAAAGGTATCAAAGATCACCATAGCAGAAGTGGAAGGCTTTATCTGATCAGAAGGTCTCCCATATGACCTAGGAGAAATAGGTATAGAAGCAAAGGAACCCAGTGTATATTCACCCATACCAAGGCTCATCATCTTAAGTGATTTCTTAGCAGCAGCTAGAGACGTGCTAGGATCAACAAAAGGTTCATTATGAGGAAAAAAAAATTTAGTAGCAGCAAGAGCATTGATAGCAATAGTATGGTCTCTAGGAATCACAACCTCATTGCCATTGTACAGAAATTTGACGCACTGATGATAAGTGGAAGGAATAGCCTGCATGTCATGGATCTAAGGATGACCCAAAAGAATGTTATATGCGAGTGGGATGTCCAATACTTGGAAGCTAATATCTTTCATGATAGGGCCCACTCAGACAGGCAGCGTGACAAGACCTTTGGAAGATCTTTCCACTTCATCATAAGCTTTTATAGTAATCTTCTTCTTGGAATCCACAGCCAATTCTGACAAACCCAATTGTTTTATGACATTGAAAGAAACAATATTTAACCCTGCACCATTGTCTATCAGGACTCAGCAGACTCGAGTATTGTAGACTAGAACTTCAATGTGTAAAGCTAGATTATGTGGGTGAGCAATAGATATGTCATCTTCTGTAGAAAAGGAGAGAGATAGCGGAGATGAAATGTGGTTGACCATAGCCTAAAATTGATTTGGATCAATGTCATTGGGAACACGTGTTGTACGTAGAGCCTCATCAAGAATCTCTCTATGCGAAGGGGATAACCGAAGCAACTCAAGGATAGATATCTATGCTAGTGTCTTTTGCAAACGTTGGACAAGATCATAGCTAGGGGTGGCTGAAGGAGCCACTTGTTTGGAAGGCAAAGCTTGCTTGGGATCTTGTGCAGTTTTAAGGAAAATCTTGGCTTTCCCCCTAGTAACAGCATTCAGTGTCTCACTTCGGGAAGATGAACTACCACGTGTTTGCAAGACTAACTTTGGCTTACCATGATTGATGTTATTATCATCTTGAGACCTCATCATTAGAACACTCTCAATGGGCTCTACCATGTTAATCACAAGCATATTAGAAGGATACATGTAATTGATCTTTGCATCATGATTCTTCTTATGTGTTTGAGAGGTTTCCCCCTTATCATGCTTAGGTAGAGGATCTTTGAAAGCTGTGTGATCAAAATTTTTAGTTAAGCCATTAGTGGAGATTGTGCCATTCTCAATAAGATCCTGAATATCATCCTTAAGCCCAAAACAATTGTCTATTGGATGTCCCTTGTTTCTATGATAATGGCAGTAATGATCCTCTCTCCACCAATCAGGCTTATTTATCAGATCCCAGTTACCAGGTTTATCAGGAAGCGTAAGATATCCATTGTCAACCAAAGTCTTAAGGATCACATCGTAAGGTTCTGCCAACTTGGTATAGACTCACTTTCGAAATGACTTCTTAGGCTTATCTGCATATTAAGGTTTAGGAGCATTGTGAGTGTTGCTAGCTTCTTGTTGTTTTTTTGCATAGATAGCATTGGAGAGATTGAAAGCGGGCTCTTTAACATTAGGAGCATCAACAACCCCATCATTAACAACATACTTGTTCTTATTCCAAGGTTTGTTCTTGTCTTTACCATTGCCTTTAGCATCTTTATTAATAACAATATCCCCTTTTCTTATAGCTACATCCTCAATCTGATATGCACTTTCAACCATGTCATGGAAGGAGGAGAACAGTTGCTTCCTTAGATCATAAAATAGCTCAGGCACAAGTGTGTTGATGAAAATGTCAATCTTTTCTCTTTCGGGTAGCTGACAAGGATATCGAGAATACAATGACCTCCAACATTGTAAGTAAGTTGCAAATGGCTCACCTTGATGTTGTCTTAGATTACCGAGATCTATCACAGTGACAGGTTGTTGGATGTTGTAAGAGTACTGCTGGGTAAATCACTGAGCTAACTCATCAAAAGTCTTAAGCGGTGGTGTCAATTTCGCAAACCATTCCAAATCTTGGCCTCTTAAGCTTCGAGGGAATAAGCATAGAAGATATGTGTCTTCATGAAAAAAGTCCATACTAAGAGCATAAAAATGATGCACATGGTCATGAGGGTCACCATTTCCATCATACTTGTCATATTTAGGAACCTTAATATCCTTAGGAAACAGGACCATGTATAGATCTTTATCAAAAGGAAGAGCACAAATTGATTCTACAAAAGAGACCTTTGGAGGCTCTCTTTCTAATGCCATTTGGGTAAGGCATTGATTTTTCCAACATAATTCTTCTTGAAGGACTTCCAATTTAGTTAGTACTCTTTGTTGGACAATTTGTCTGACATCATAGCCGGGAGGAAGCTTGTATCCTCTAGAAGTCATATATTGAAAATATTGATCACCATTATGCTCTAAAAGCTTATGCATCATTCATTGGAAATCCACATCTTGTTCACATCTCATAAGATCCTCACTAGAAATCTCATCATTAGCCTCTGCCTCATGTTGAGAGGGAGGAGTTCTAGGTGGTGAAGAAGGCATAGCAAAAGTTGGCCTTGGAGGAGATCTTGGTGGCGTGTTGTTGTCATTGTTACCATTGTTAAAATGACATCTATGCTCATGATTACTAGTCTCAGGTTGCTCATGAAATGTCCCTCTATAAGACATGCACCTAGTAGCATCCATCCTTTGTTGATTGTATTCTTTGTCTAAGCACGCTTGATTATCCTTACACTCAAAGTGTTCTTGCAAGAGTTGAAATTTTTATTGTCCAGTCAAAGTGAGTGAGACACTATCTGTATTTTTGGGAGTCTTGAACACAGAAAAGAGGAAACCTCCTTTGTACCATGGGGTAGCCTTGGAATTCTTAGATTGGTTAGAACTAGAACTGTCACTACTAATGGGTGCTTTGGAACATCTAGTTGGAGAAGGTAACTATGTATAATTGAATGGAGGATGACTCTCCTACTCAAATTGAGATCGAGTTGTAACTGGCATGAAAAGAGATGTTGGTTGACTAATAGAATGAGACAAAGTTTCTTAGATATTGAGATAAGCAAAAGCTAATAAAGATCACTTGTCAAAGTAGAACAATAGAGAGATGGCTCGTCAAAAGTGCTCAAGCACTTACAACAATCAATTGACTAAAGCCGAGCAATGACCAAGAAGCTCAATAAGCAAGTAGCTAGAGAGGTAACCGTGATGCGACAAGTGATCAAGAGTAGCATTCATTAAACTCAAACCCAATAGTTTTAGCTCATTTGTTTTAGTCTAGAACAAATCTAAGCATGTAGGTAACAAACTAGTTTCAAGTAAGAACAGAAAAAGACACTCTACAATAGGTTAAAGTGCAAGTTGAGCCACTCTGAATTGCAGCAATGACAGGACAAAAAAAAGATTCTAGGTGATACTTTCCAGTAGACAGGGTGATACTTCTTACACACTAACTGTTATCACTAAGGATTGCACCCAATTTTCTAAGTGTTGAACCTAGAAATCCTATGAAACATGGGACTATTCTCAAGCTGTGGGTAACCTATCTGAGAATATACCTCCAGATTAAGGGTTGGCTTCCCTTTGGATCACTTGAAACATATCTAAACTTGAAGGGAAAAGGGAGAGAAAATGCATGAAATCAAACAACTGCAACTGAAACCAAACAAAGGTGATCCACCAAAAATTAAAGAAGATCCACAACTAAAAATAAGTCTACTTCAACAGCAAAACAACTTGAATCACAACTGAATCCTACTCTCTTAAACCCTTAATGAAACAAGCTTCTTGAAATGCAAAAAAGGAAGAAATCTTCACAATTCTGATATTCTTGATTGCACACAAGTCACACCACTGAATTAATCTAAGTTCCTAAAACTCAACTTGGATTCAACATGCAGATTAAGGATACAATGACATCACAATAATCCTGTAGATGAATTCAAAAGTAAAACCAGAATTATAGGAGAACAAGAAGGATCGATTTTATTGCTGAAAAGAAACAAGTACAATTGTGTCTCTCAAAGCTACAACACTCATATCAGAGAGAAAGAATGAAGAGCTAACCTCAATCACCAAAAGTGAGAGGTATATAAATTGAAAAATAGGAATCCGCATTCAAACTCCACTACCTCCTAAGAATAGAAAAAGGATCAATAATGGACCCATGAGGCTGCATCATAGTTCAAATGCCAAATTCCTAGATTCCTAGGGGCAAGGAAAGTGGGACCTAAAAATAGATAGTCAAACAAAGACCGCTCTATACACTAAGTCATGCCTATAAGTGATATTCTGACAATGGTTTATAAAAACACCACTTGTCAATATCTTACAATAAAGAATGAGCCATGACCTAACATTAAAAACCTATCCCACTATGGCACAAAAAAAAGGACCTAAAAAAATATTTTAAAATGGTCTCAACCCAAAAATAGGGAAACACATTTTAAAATCATACATTACATAAAAGATCCATTAATTAAAAAGGGCACCTAAAGTAAAACAATTAATAGCCTCAACTCAAAAAATGAGGAGAAAATATCAATTGATCATTTGAAACAAAAACCCTCTATGCCGTTGGCATTGTAGACTTTCCTTTCTGGCACCTAGCACCTCTCCATCTTCACTAGTAGTCTCTGAGCTCATATTTGGAAACAACAACCTTTGATTGCTCTCTTGACAGTGAACTCCGGCTTGATTTGGGGAACCTTCCATTTGTGTAGAGCTTATTGATCTTCTATCATGGCATATGCTCAAGGTAGGCATTTTGATTTCACCTTCTCATTTTTCTCTGCATTTGAAGGCCAAAGGCCATGCCCCATGATGAAAGCTAGGGCATCATGTTTCATTCTTTGTTCTTCGTTTGGTATCGCATGCCCTTTTTACAATGTATATTCACCCCATAAGAATTTTGCAGGGGCATGATATCTGTGTAATTCTCATTTGACTGTATTGATTCCCTGTGAAGGGACTATTGTGTTGAGGGTATTGTGCACTTTATTGAACTCTTGACCTCATCTAATCCTCTTTGGTTGCTCAAACCTAGGGCATCATTGTTCATCTGTTGATGCTTGGGGTCACGAGGTAGAGCATCACAATGTTGAATGCTACTGCTCTTCTGAAATTCATGGTGTTCGTGAGCTCAGGCTTTGTGTTTCTGGGTGTCTATGCTTGCTTACTTTCACTAGAAATGTATTATATGCAATTTCATTTGGATTTAGGCCATCATTCTCTGCATTTGTGTTGACTAGTTTTTCCTACTGGTATGGTATCATTTTATTCTATTGGCATGTTGTGGAAACTATGATGTATTCTTCATCTACTTGTATCACCTCTTGTTGTCGATGCTTCACTTTCATTGTCATTTCTAATCCTTTTGAATGGTTCAAGGCCAATACACTGCTTGTGAGCTAGGGTATCACCATAGTATTGTGTGAGCCTTCTATCTTTATTCTACATATTTCATCTACTTTGGCATTGTGTTGTGAGTTAACATCATGAAACCACAGGTTTGCTACATGCTTGGCACCATGATATTGCATTGATTCATTGCTTTGGATTTGGAGCATCAAGCATTCATCGCCTTGATAGCCCATGAGTAAAATTGTGTACCTTGTTTCTATTTAGATGAGGGCATGTATGTTTATTATGCTTGGTCATTTTGTCATGTTTATGGTTTGTTGTTGATACACATTGATGAACCCTGACTCTTGTTAAATGTTAATGGAAAGATTGAATGTTCAGATGAAATTTGAGCCCTGTCCCTCTATACATTGCCTCATGTTTTGATTTTGCATTGAAAAGATTGATAAACCCTAGATTGGTTTGTGAACTAGGAATAGGGCATTTTTATTGCTTAGTCATTGTTATTAAGAGGCTTGTTATGGCATAGCTTTTGACAACTACTAGGGCATCATATTTCACTTGATGTTTGCTGATTCAAAATCCCGAGAGCTAGGGCATCAATATTTGTATTTGTTGTTGCATCTATTGGACTCGTTGAAATCTCAATTGTGCTCATTGTTAATGTCTTGGAGCCAAGGGCAATCTATGGCATGGGCTCTGAGTGCTATTGCTATTTCACCACTATGTTCATTCATGTTTTGCAATAATGCTAACCTATAAACTACATTACTTTATTGTTTATTGAATTTTCTTCACTATTTGAATTTTAGAGCCGAGAGTTGGATCTTAGGCATTGCATTTGATCTTTGTTGGATTCATCGACTCATGTCTGGTCCACACATTTTGATACTGATTACTGCCTCATATACAATGCCCTATTGATTGGTTCAAGCTTAGATAAACACCACCTTTTGCTGGTTCCATGTTGTGCCTTTTCATTTGATTATGCTAAAAAGAAATCGTGAGCTTGACTTGGTATCCATGCTCTCTCATCTCATGCATTTGTTGTTTCATGAACCTCTTCGAGGCTTGTATCCTGTAGGTGGTCGATGCTTGAATCTCTTTAGCATAGCCACTATAACTATTGGTATTGTTCCTCAATTTTGATGCCTTAGACACAATCAGTGGGCCTAAAGCCAGGGCATATCTCTTTCACTCACCATTTATGCTAATTCTTGAGTTCACATGTGGCCTCGACCTATGAACCCCAAGATATTACAGTGCACACTTGTTCATTATTCAGGTTATTGTTCCATGCTATGATCTTGTCTTGGCATCATATCACTATCATACTGGGGCTGACAATTGATTAAGCATCATTGATTCAATGTTAACTTTATGCTAGTGTGCACCGTGCTCTGTGACATCCCATCTTGTGATGTATCTGCATCTGATATTATATGCTTGTCCTCATGGTGCACTATTGTTCTATGCACTAAAAAACCTCTTATATTTAGTCTATGATGCAGATCCACATGTGTTCATACTATGATGTACCCCCTTGAAACTGCCAGTGTTCTATTTTGAATATATTTCATGCCATCTAAGAATGATATTGTGCAGATTTGAGTATTTATTTCTCTGCTTTGATATTGATTTGATGCACCTTGCAAGCTCTCTTTTGCTAGTGTTTGACCATGCTTCATTGGTCCTCATTGATGTTGCTTCATCTGGATGTACCTTCTTTTGTACAATGTGTGCTCTTGGCCCTTGATGTGATCATCGATAGAAATTTTTTGGTTTTTTTGGCATGATCTGCATCAAGGGCCCAGATCATTCGTTGAATGTTTCCTTGTTGATCATGGATGTTCTTGGCCTATGATGTAGCCACTACCAAGGAAATGAGGCTTTTCCTAGCATTGATTGCATCCCAGGTCAAGGTCATTCATCTGGACATGGAACAAACATATTAGTGAAAACATGGTGCCCTTTCATTCTTTGGAACCTTATGCACATGCTCTAAGCATAGCCTTTGTCAGAGGTTCATGGCTGAGTGTACATATGCATTCTATAGATATTATGATACCAGCCATTGCATAGATCCACTAGATCTAACCCATATCCCTTCTTCTCTTCTTGTAGGTTCGAGATCTCAGGAGCTCTCTGGATAGGACTGTATCTGGACATCAATACCAGACAATGTCTGGTACCCTAGTATTTAATTATTTCTTTATGTATATGTATAATCATTCATTCAATTTTGGTAATGGCTATGCTCATGGTCTATGTGAGCTTAGATAGATGTTTTTCCCTTTAGTTGTTTCCCTTTTGTACAACATACATACATGCCTGTGTAGCTTTAGATGCAGTTTGTTTCCTTTTACTTTCGTGTACTCTTCAAAAATGAAATGAAAAAAAATTTAAAGAAGATCACCTAATAACAAAAACTAGGGTACTGTAGTATCATCTAGTAATTAGGCCTCCAACCTAAGAATGAGTAAAAATATGATAACATTCTAGTGACCTCTTTGGAGTGCTTTTCTGCTAAGCATTCTGACTAGTTGCCTTAGAGATCCATTGGGCATAGAGTCATAAGCCTCAAACTGAACTTAGTTCTTTTGGACAACCAATCCTTCTTTAATGAAACTGCTAACTACTAGAGACAACTTCTCTTGCTTATTACTACTCACACCAAACTGAAAACCGAATTGAAAAGCAACTGAAAACTAAAAACAACTTGTGCAAAGCACTTAGGGAATATAGAAAACTAGAAACTTCTAGCTTACTAATGTACAGGGTAGAAATAAATATTTGAAACAAGCCTTGAGGTCGATCCCATTCATTGGAATGGGCATCTCCTCTCCATCCATACTAGCTAGCTAAAAGGCATTATGGGCTTTCCAGCCAATCACTATGAAAGGCCCACTCCATATGGCATCAAATTTAGTATGCCTCCTTGGTTTGTATTTTGCTTCATCCCACTTGAGGACAAGGTCTCCCTCTTTGAAAACCCTAGGTGTGGCTTTCTTATCAAAGCTTTTCTTCATCTGAGCATGATGATCTTCCAGGTTCTCCAGTGCTAGTTTTCTTGTTTCTTCGAGTTCAACTAGCTTAGCAAGTCTGACTTGCATAGCATCTTCCTCCATAAGATCAATTTCCTTGATTAAGGTCAAAGTAGGCAACTCAGTAGATAAAAGAATCCTAGCTTCTCTTCCATATACAAGTGTATAGGATGAGTTACCTGTAGACCTCTTAGGTGTTATTTTGTCTGCCCATAGGACCAACTTCAACCTACTGTGCCAATCTCTCTAGTTTCCTTCTATAGTTATTTTGATGATTCTCAGCAAGTTCTTATTTGTTGATTCTGCCCGGCCATTACCCTGAGGGTAATAGTTAGAAGAAGTACTTAGGAAGATATTGTGCTTGAGTGCCCATTCTAAAATTTTAGCCCCCAGGAATGCCATAGCATTTTCAGAAATGATGGAATCTGGAGTACCAAATCTAGACACAATGTCTTGATAGAAGTTTAGGACAGAGGTCTCATTTTCTTCCTTCAGTGCTATAGACTCTATCCATTTGGTAAAATAATTTGTAGTAGCCAGTATCCATTTATGTCTAGCACTAGATGGGGGGTTGATGGGTCGAATAAAATCCAATCCTCATTTTGAGAAAGGCTACTCTACCTTGATGGGATGAAGAGGGAGGGATGCTAACTTTTGTTTTCTAGAAAACAAAGCACAGTTCTTGCACTTCCTTACCCAATCAACTACATCTTTGTATAGGCTAGGCCAATAGTACCCAACTCTCATTACTTTCAGAGTAGTGGTCCTGGCTGCAAAGTATCCTCTAGTATTTTATCCACTTGGCTAGTTTCAACACATCTCAACAGGACATCACTATGATCTTTTCTATACAAAATGTTATCAATAATGACAAATGGAATAGCTTGGAGTCTAAAGTACCTTCTTTTACTCCTTTCAAGGCCTTGAGGACATTGACCAATTGAGAGATAATGTCTCATCTTTTTTGTCTAGCTTGTGCTCTACTTTGCATTCTAGTTCATCAGAACAACCTCCTCCTTTTGCTAGTTTGGGTCTGCTATTCCATCATTAAACTATTCACATAGTCCTCTTCCTCTAACCAGCTTGGTCACTTTAATCTGAATATCATACTCCATGACTTTGGTGACCTAACCAGCTCTCTTATGGCTCAGGTCTTTATTTAGCAAGAAATATTTTATGCAAGCATGGGCAACCATCAGGTGCACTATGTTATTGGATAACAAGTGCCTAAACTTTTTCAAACTCCTCACAATTTCTAGGACATGCTTTTCTATAGGAATATAATTAAGTTCATAACCATGTAGACCCTGACTATAAAAAGCTACTGGCTGTTCTTGCTTCTCAACATTCTACTGGACTAACATAGCAAAGATATTATCAATGTCCCCAAAAGCATATAGGATAAAATCCTTAGAAAATTCAAGGTTTACCAAAGTAGGAGTAGATGTAATTGCTTCCTTGACTTCTTCAAAACACCTTTTTCCTTCACATGTCTAGTGAAAGGTTAAGTTCTTCTTCAACATCTAGGTCATAGGCTTTAGTAGTGTTGCAACATTTGGAATGAACCTTCTTAAGAAGTTGATTCTTCCAAGAAAACTCTGCAGTCCCTTCTTGTGAGCTGGTAGGGGTAGTGCCATGATGGCCTTTATCCTCTTAGGATCAATGGTTTTCCCCTATTTAGAAACAATGTGCCCCAGTAATCTACCTTCATGGATAGAAAAAATGCATTTCTTAGGATTTAATGAAACTCCAAACTCTTTGCATCTCTCAAAAATCAACTTTAGATGAACCAAGTGATCCTTAGTGTCTTTTGAAAAGATAGTTATATCATCCAAGTAGACTAGAATGAACTTGTTCATCAAACCAGCAAATGCCATCTCCATGGCTTTCTAAAAAGTAGCACCAACATTAGACAACCCAAGAGGCATCTTCATGTATGCCATGGTGCCCTGTTTCATGGTGAATGATATTTTATATTGATCTTCCTCTTTAACCAAGCCCTGGTTATAACCAGAAAAGCCATCTAATAGAGAAAATCTATCAGACCCTAAGACATACTGTAGAATCTGTTCTATGGATGGCAATGGGTGATGATCTTTGAGCAAGGCTCTGTTAAGATCTCTAAAATCCACACATAACCATATTTCACCATTCTTCTTCCTAATTGGTACTAGATTGGAAACCCAAGAGGTGTGTTTAATGGAAAAAATAATATCGGCCTCAATCATTTTCCTCAACATTGCCTTCATCAAGAATTCTAGCTTAGGATTGATGGGTCTCTATTTTTGCCTTATTGGTTTGGCATGGGGTTTTAGCTCAATGGTGTGCTAGGCTAAGTGAGGATCAAATCCTTTCAGATCATAGTATTCCCATGCAAAGACATCACTAAACTCTTGACATAATGAAACAAATGCTTTCTTTTTTGGCTGAGTGCATACCTTTCCAAGCTTAAGGAATCTATCTTTAAGAATCTCCATAGGCTAGTAGTGCTCTTCCTTGACTATCATACTAGCATTGTCTCCTCTGAGCTGGTCATTAGAATTAAATATGATCTCAAGTGTGACTAGTCCCTTAGGCAGCTTATTACTTTTCAACTGTAGCATCTGGTCACTATATTGGTGAGCGTATTTGTTCTGGTTAACTCTAGAGAACTCAACTTCTTCTATCAAAAAGTTAAAAATCTACTCATCATTTTCAAAAACTTTCCAGCTCACCTAATTTTTTGGTATGGATGGCCTTACCAGAACCTTTACATGCTATGAGTTAGGACTTGTGATCTCTTTTGGGATATCATATTCTGCTCCCATGGCAGCCAGCTTGTCTGCCTGCTTGTTCTAATTTCTTGGGATAGCAACCAAATTAAAAGCACAAAATCCCTCTAGTAAATCCCAAATCCTATGTTTATACATCTTAAGTGTATCATTCTTCATGAGATTAGTGCCATGAATTTGATTGACCACTAACTCACTATCACCCATAACTTTCAGGCATTTGATTCCTTTTTTTCTAGCCCATTCTAAACCATGAATGAATGTTTCATACTCTACTATATTGTTAGTACAATTGAAGGAAAAATGAATTATAGAATAATACCTTTTCCCTTTGGGAGAAATTAGGACATCTCCTCCTCCTGAACCAACTAATCTCCAGAGTGCTTATCTTCCTTCTTCATCAAATCTAGAATCACAACACCTTCCTCATGAATGATATACATTCCAATACCAAAAAACTCCATGTTTCTAAAAGGGTTATCCTCCTCCAAGTGTCTTTTAGCCCATTCATCTAGGACAATATCAAGAATCTTTCCAATAGGGGTTTCAGGTTCAGAATCACTTGGGTCTTATTCATGATACATCAAATTGGCATTTATAGGGCTTGGGTTATATGGTTTAGCATGGCTTTTTGCAAAATCTTTAGACTTGATTCTAACTCTAGTCCTATATCTGGTTTTGAAATATAGATAAGACCAATCAGCTAAAAGGTATCCCCCCAACCTAGCAGTGAGCTCTCTGCTTAGACAAATAGCAAAATGAGGAGGCAGATCTATGACATAGACATCTTGGGGAATGGAGAAATTGGGACATTCATGTAGAGTGAGGCTCAGGTCCTTAATGAATCCCAAGGTACTAACTAATGACCCATACAACTAAACAATAGACCAATCTATTGGCTCATAAGACAATCCTAGTAGATTTACTAACTGCTTAGAAATTACAAAACTACTTGCTCTTGAATCTATCACACAATTATGAACCAAGAAGTCTCCAACAATAAGAGTTACATAGAAAGGAGGGGGTTTAACCTGTGGGGCAATAGTGGGTTGCAAGTTGGTTTCTTCTATTTGCTGCTCCTTTTGAAGTGTTTAAGCCACTAGGACTCTGGGTTGTTCTGAAACAACTTCTTGATTTGTTGAAATCTTAGCTAACTCGCTAAGTATTAGCTCCTTTTGTCCAGGGATAGCCAGGGTGTCCAGTAAAGGTACAATGATAGAGGTCTTCTTCATTTGCTACATAATATTAAAAGATCCCAAATTTAATTTAGACTACCCCTTTGGTGTAGCAACCTCTATTTGTGTAGACACCAACTATGTAGCTACCTTGACTGGTTCTTTAGCCTCTTTAAACTGGTTTAGGACTGGAGCTTAAACTACTTTGGGTTGTGGATTCCCAATAGGAGCTTGCTAACTGGTAGAGGCCACTTGTTCAACCTCCAAAGCCTTCTTCTTAGACCTTGTGTTGGCTACAACTAGGACAAATTTTGGGTTATCATTTGGTGAAAAATTCACCCCACAAAAATCTTCTTTCTAAAAATTCACCAATGCCACCTCAGGAGTCTGCAACTCGTTTGGGGGTAACAATTAGAGTTTGTTGGATTTCTGGCTCTTGAACCATCTTCTACGGCATCATCACATTGTTCTGGACCATTAGGGCCTAAGCATAGCCATTAGGACACATCTGCTAGATATGTTGATGATTGCATGGGTAGCCCCATTGGTATTCTTGTGCCATATTATTCTAAGCTACAGGAACTAGCTCTCTAGAAGCACTAGGAGTGTTAGGATTATAAGGCTGGCTAGATTTTTGGTTATAATTCCTTGCTTGACCTTGCTAGCCTTAATGGTATTGGGGCCTATTCTATTGGTAATAATTTTGATAGGGCTACTAATAAGGTTGTTGATAAGGTTGGGACTGCTGTTTCTTTAGACTAACTAGCTCATTAGTAACTGTTTGCAAGGCCTTTTTTATCTCATTCAGCTCTTGGGATCGATTCACAACTGGGCTAGAAACTTGTTGAGGAGGAGCTGGGAGAGGTGGAATAGATTCCAAGGCTAGAATTTCTTTAGGAATAGGATGAAGCTCTGGAAAAATAGGCATTGGGGGCCTTGGGGCTATCTTTCCAGCTTGGATTAGGCTATTTTTAGCTCTTATGGAAAGATCATATGCTGCTGGTAAATTAGTCCCTCCAATGGATTGGATCATAATAGAGATGTCACTATTAAGGGCTCTTAGATAGTATAGAAAAGCATGCTGGCTTGAAGGTCTAACTATGGCTGGTATTCTATTCCATGTCCTTTAAAATCTGAAATTAAAATCCATCATGTATTCTTGGGGTGCTC
The DNA here is from genome assembly GCA_027943335.1 of Chamaecyparis obtusa. Classification (NCBI taxonomy): domain Eukaryota; kingdom Viridiplantae; phylum Streptophyta; class Pinopsida; order Cupressales; family Cupressaceae; genus Chamaecyparis; species Chamaecyparis obtusa. The sequence continues at coordinate 937,531 of BSBK01006301.1, forward strand.
TTTTAATAGTAGTCAAATGTTCAACTAATGAGAGATGGTCTGATTTATCCTCAAATTGATTGGTCAAGGCTTGACCCAACCCATCCCAATCAACTATGGAACCAACTGCTAAGCCTCTAAACCATTGCAATGCTTTGCCTTTGAGGGAAGTTGCCAACAATCTCATAGCCATGTTATCCTAGGTTATATTATGAAGGGCACAAAGGGATGCTACATCTCTTATATGTTCAATAGTCGAGGTCTGATCCTCTAATGTAAAATAGGTAGACTTTTAAGGGTTGATATGGGTATGTCATTATGTTTCTACAAATTCAAGGGGTTGCCTTGGTTAAAAGCCACAAAAGGATGTTGTCTAGCCATTGGAGGATTAGCGGGAGCTTGAATTGCTAGTGTTGCTTGCACTTGCTAAATTTGGGGAGTGTTTGCAGGATTGGGAGTAGGATTAGGAGATTTTGACGCACTATCTTGGGCTGCTTTAGACCTCTTTTTGATGGGTGGTAGCTCTGTATAGACAAAAGGATTCTTACTCTACCTGGTTGGGATCCCACTCATAAGCTTATATATTGATCTGCATAAAACACCATTAGAGTCACCAAGTATGATTTTAAAACACTGTCACTACTCACACCACATAATAACTTGCATAAATATTCTTAAAAGACTGACTCTATAAGTCTTCAGTCCTATCGGGTGTGCCAAAGAACTTTTATCACTAAGGATTGCACCCAATTTGCTACGTGTTGAACCAAGCAATCCTGTGAAACATGGGACTATTCTCAAGTTGTGGGTAACCTATCCATGAAAAGACCTTTGAATTAAGGGTTGGCTTCCCTTTGGATCACTTGAAACTTATCTAAAGTTGAAGGGAAAAGGGAGAGAAAATGCATGAAATCAAACAAGTGCAACTGAAACCAAACAAAGGTGATCCACCGAAAATTAAAGAAGATCCACAACTGAAAATAAGTCTACTTCAAAAGAAAAACAACTTGAATCACAACTGAATCTTGCTCTCTTAAACCCTTAATGAAACAAGGTGCTTGAAATGCAGAAAAGGAAGAAATCTTCACAATTCTGATATTCTTGATTGCACACAAGTCACACCACTGAATTAAGATAAGTTCCTAAAACTCAACCTGGATTCAACATGCAGATTAAGGATACAAGGACATCACAATAATCCTACAGATGAATTCAAAAGTAAAACTAGAATTATAGGAGAACAAGAAGGATTGATTTTATTGCTAAAAAGAAACAAGTACAATTGTGTCTCTTAGAGCTACAACACTCATATCAGAGAGAAAGAGTGAAGAGCTAACCTCAATCACCAAAAGTGAGAGGTATATAAACTAAAAACTAGGAATCTGCATTCAAACTCCACTACCTCCTAAGAATAGAGAAAGGATCAATAATGGACTCATGAGGCTACATCATAGTTTGAATGCCAGATTCCTTGATTCCTAGGGGTGAGGAAAGTGGGACCTAAAAATTGATAGTCAAATAAAGACTGCTCTATCCACTAAGTCATGCCTATAAGTGATATTCTGACAATGGTTTATAAAAACACCACTTGTCGATATCTTACAATAAAGAATGAGCTATGACCTAACATTAAAAACCTATCCCACTATGGGACAAAAAAAAGGACCTAAAAAAATATTTTAAAATGGTCTCAACCCAAAAATAGGGAAACACATTTTAAAATAATACATTACATAAAAGATCCATTAATTAAAAAGGGCACCTAAAGTAAAACATTTAATATCCTCAACTCAAAAAATGAGGAGAAAATATCAATTGATCATTTGAAACAAAAACCCTCTCTACTACTGGCATTGTAGACTTTCCTTTCTGGCACCTGGCACCTCTCCATCTTCACTGGCAGTCTTTGAGCTCATATTTGGAAACAACATCCTTTGATTGCTCTCTTGACAGTGAACTCAGGCTTGATTTGGGGAACCTTCCATTTGTGTAGAGATTATTGATCTTCTATCACGGCATATGCTCAAGGTAGGCATTTTGATTTCACCTTCTCATTTTTCTCTGCATTTGAAGGCCAAAGGCCATGCCCCATGATGAAATCTAGGGCATCATGTTTCATTCTCTATTCTTCGTTTGGTATCGCATGCCCTTTTTGCAATGTATATTCACCTCCTAAGGATTTTCCAGGGGCATGATATCTATGTAATTCTCATTTGACTATATTGATTCCCTATGAAGGCACTATTGTGTTGAGGGTATTGTGCACTTTATTGAGCTCTTGACCTCATCTACTCCTCTCTGGCTGCTCAAACCTAGGGCATCATTTTTCATCTATTGATGCTTGGGGTCATGAGCTAGGACATCACAATGTTGAATGCTACTACTCTTCTCAAATTCATGGTGTCTATGAGCTTGGCCTTTGTGTTTCTGGGTGTATATGCTTGCTTACTTTCACTAGAACTATATTATATGCAATTGCATTTGGATTTAGGGCATCATGCTCTTCATTTGTGTTGACTAGTTTTTGCTACTGGCATGGTATCATTTTATTCTATTGGCATGTTGTGGAAATTGTGATGTATTCTTCCTCTACTTGTATCACCTCTTGTTGTCGATTCTTCAATTTCTTTGTCATTTCTAATCCTTTCGAATGGTTAAATGACAGTGCACTGCTTGTAAGCTAGGGTATCACCATAGTATTGTGTGAGCCTCCTCTCTTTATTCTACATATTTCATCTACTTTGGCATTGTGTTGTGAGTTAACATCATGAAACCGCTGGTCTGCTACATGCTTGGCACCATGATATTGCATTGATTCATTGCTTTGGATCTGGAGCATCAAGTGTTCATCGCCTTGATAGCCCATGAGTAAAATTGTGTACCTTGTTTCTATTTAGATGAGGGCATGTATGTTTATTATGCTTGGTCATGTTGTCATGTTTATGGCTTGTTGTTGATACACATTGATGAACCATGACCCTTGTTAAATGTTAATGGAAAGATTGAATGCTTAGATGAAATGTGAGCCCTGTCCCTCTATACATTGCCTCACATTTTGATTTTGCATTGAATAGATTGATAAACCCTGGATTGGCCTGTGAACTAGGAACAGGGAATTGTTATTGCTTAGTCATTTTTATTAAGAGGCTTGTTATGGCATAGGTTTTGAGCACTGCTGGGGCATCATTTTTCACTTGATGTTTTTTGATTCAAAATCCTAAGAGCTAGGGTATCAATATTTGTATTTGTTGTTGCATCTATTAGGTTTGTTGGACTCTCAATTGTGCTCACTATTAATGTCTTGGAGTTGAGGGAAATCTATGGCATGGGCTCTAAGTGCTATTGCTATTTCACCACTATGTTCATTCATGTTTTGCAATAATGTTAGCCTGTAAACTACATTATTTTATTGTTTATTGAATTTTCTTCACTATTTGAATTTTAGAGCTAAGAGTTGGATCTTGGTCATTGCATTTGATCTTTGTTGGATTCATCGACTCATTTCTAGTCCACATGTTTTGATACTAATTATTGCCTCATATACAATGCCCCATTGATTGGTTGAAGCTTAGATAAACACCACCTTTTGCTGGTTCCATGTTGTGCCTTTTCATTTGATTATGCTAAAAAGAAACCGTGAGCTTCACTTGATATCCATGCTCTCTCATCTCATGCATTTGATGTTTCATGAACCTCTTTGGGGCTTGTAGCCTGTAGGTGGTCAATTCTTGAATCTCTTTAGCATAGCCATTGTAACTGTTGGTATTGTTCCTCAATTTTGATGCCTTATACACAATCAATGCACCTAAAGCCAGGACATATGTGTTTCACTCACCATTTATGTTGATTCTTGAGTTCACATGTGGCCTTGAGCTGTGAACCCCAAGATATTACAGTGAACACTTTTTCATTATTGGGGTTATTGTGCCATGCTATGTTCTTTTCTTGGCATCATATCACTATCATACTGGGGCCAAAAAATGATTAAGCATCATTGATTCAATGTTAACTTTGTGCCAGTGTGCACCGTGCTCTGTAACATCCCATCTTGTGTTGTATCTACATCTGATATTGTATGCTTATCCTCATGGTACACTGTTGTTCTATCCACTAAAAACCCTCTTGTATTCGGTCTATGATGTAGATCTACATGTGTTCATACTATGATGTACCCCCTTAAAACTGCCAGTGTTCTATTTTGAATATATTTTATGCCATCTGAGAATGATATTATGCAGATTTGAGTATTTATTTCTCTACTTTGATATTGATTTGATGCACCTTGCAAGCTCATGGGTCCTCATTAATGTTGCTTCATCTAGATGTACCTACTTTTGTACAATGTTTTCTCTCAGCCATTGATGAGATCATCGATAGAAAACTTGAGGCTTTTCTGTCATGATCCGCATCAATGGCCCAGATCATTCATTGAATGTTTCCCTGTTGATCATGGATGTTCTTGGCCTATGATGTAGCCACTACCAAGGAAATGAGGCTTTTCCTGGCATCAACTACATCACAGGTCAAGGTCATTCATCTACACATGGAAGAAATGTATTAGTGAAAACATGGTGCCCTTTTGTTCTTTGGAGCCTTATGCACATGCCCTGAGCACAGCCTTTGTCAGAGGTGCATGCCTGAGTGTACATATGCATTCTATAGATATTGTGATACCATCCATTGCATAGATCCATTGGATCTGACCCATATCCCTTCTTCTCTTCTTGTAGGCTTTGGATCTTAGGAGCTCTTTGGACAAGCCCGGATCTGGACATCAATACTAGGCAATGTGTGGTACCCCAGTATTTAATTACTTCATTATCTATATGTATACTCATTTGGTCAATTTTGGTAATAGCTATGCTCATGGCCTATGTGAGCTTAGATAGATGTTTTTCCCTTCAGTTCTTTCCCTTTTGTACAACATACATACATGCCTATGTAGCTTTAGATGCAGTTTGTTTCCTTTTAGTTTCATGTACTCTTCAAAAATGAAATGAACACAAACTTAAAGAAGATCACCTAATAAGACAAACTAGGGTATTGTAGCATCATCTAGTAATTAGGCCTCCAACCTAAGAATGAGTAAAAATATGATAACACTAACCTTACTTTGTTTCTTACTACTATACCATCTTCATTCATCCTATTTCTAAATATCCACTTTGTACCAATCACATTTTTATCACTAGGTCTTGGGACCAGTTCCCAAGTGTCATTCTTAATAATCTAATCAAGTTCTTGTTTCATAGCATCATGCTAATCTGAATCTTTACAAGCATCTTCAACACTTAAAAGTTTAATCTGAGATAGTAAACATACCGTATCATTGCTATCTGAGTTCTTTTCTTGTGATCTTGTTAAGATTTTGCTGCTCTGATCTCCAATGATGTCTTTCTTGGAATGATTTCTAGATGTAAACTCTGGAACCTTAGCTATTGCTGACTCATCAACCTTAGGAGTCTCTTCCTCACTTGTCTCAGGGTCATTGAACAACACATCAATACTGTCAAACATTTCTTCAATAACTATCTCACTAGAAGAGGGTTTGGGTTCTTCTTCAATCATGGGTGAGTAATTATGATATCTTTCTTGAACCATAAAATTTTCATCAATCTTAACATGAGCACCTTCAATTATCTTTTTCAATCTTAAATTGAAACATCTATAAGCTTTACTTTTAGTAGAGTAACCAAGTAAAATACCTTCATCACTTCTTGCATCAAATTTGCCTACTGCTTCATCCCTCTTGATGTAGCACTTGCTTCCAAAGATTCTGAAGTATTTTACTATGGGAACATTACCAAAGCAAAGCTCATATGGCATTTTGTCAGTGCCTGGCCTTAATTGAATTCTATTGATGGTATAGACTGTTGTATTCACTGTATCTCTCCAATAGGTGTGTGCAACTTTTCCTTCTATCATAATGGTGTGCACTGTATCAAGAATGATCCTATTCCTTCTCTCTACGATCCCAATCTAGTGAGGTGTTCTAGGTGTACTTAACTATCTCTTTATACCATGTTCTTCGCAGTACTCATAAAATCTATCAGAGGTAAATTCTCCTCCTCTATCCAATCTCAAACATTTTATCTTTAATCCATATTCATTCTCAACCTTAGCTTTGAATATTTTAAACTTATCAAATTCTTATGACTTATCTTTTAAGAATGCAACCCACATCATCCTAGTATAATCATCAACAAACAAAATGAAATACCTTTCACCATAGTATGATCTTGTTTGAGTTGGTCCACATAGGTCTGTATGAATCAGATCTAGCTTGTTCTCTATTGAATTGTGCTTGCTCCTAAATGAATTCCTCACATGCTTTCCCATCACACATTCCCTGCATATAGTATCAACTAGCTTTGCTATGTTAGGTAGATCTCTTACTACTTTAACATTGCTTATCTTCACTATGTTATCAAAATTGATATGACATATTCTTTTATGCCACAACCAACTATCATCAACTTTAGCAAAAAAACAACTTGCTTTTGAATTGAGTTGAAAAACATTACCTCTTGTCTTTGAGCCTGATGCAATCATAACACCATCCTTGTTGTTAATGATGCATTTTTAATCTTTGACCTCCAACTAATATCTTTTTCCAAGTAACTATCCAACACTGAGAAGGTTATGTTTCAAACCATCAACATAAAGAACATCATTAGTACTATTCTTTCCATCCAAAGTGAAGGCTCCTCTACCAAGTATTGGTTTAGGAGTGTTATCTCCAAATCTAACCATACCACCATTGTATTTGTCTAGATGAAAAAATCTCCCTCTATCACCTATCATGTGATGTGAGAAACCACTATCTATAATCCAGTCTGTCCTTATGTCTGCTTGGGAAATCAATGCTAGCTTTTGATTTACTTTCTCATCTTTAGGAACTGACTTACTATTCAATTTTTCTACAATAGCAATGAATCCAATTTCTTCTTCACTTGATTCTTCATTTGAAACTCCATCTCTAGCAAAGTAACATTCCTTAGAGTACTTAGGCTTGTAATCCTTCTTGAACTTTCTAGCTCTAGTAGGACACTTAGATGCAAAGTGACCAATCTTATTACATGAAAAGCACTTAAATGGAAATTGACCTTCATATTTTCCTTTTCCTTTCTTTTCTCTTTTGGAAACCATAGCAATAAAGTCATCTAAATTTTTCTCTTCATCATCATCATCAAAATTACCAGAAGTGTTTACAAATTTCTTACCATGAACTGTTTCTTTGAAGGTTGTCTCACTTTTAGGTTCTATCTTCAATCTTGAAATCTCAAAAGTTGAGGTTTTGCTAATCAAGGTCTCTCTCTTGAAATTAGATGTAAGCTGCATGGTCTCATCAAGGATATTGATCTTGTTTTCATATTCTAGAGTGAGGGTAGTCATCAACTTGTCCATAACATCTTCCGCTGAGATCTCTCCACCATTGTTCCTGATTCTAGCAACTGCTTCATTGATCTTTTGATTATAAGCTCTGATGTTTTCTTTAGGTAGCATCTCTAATGCATTGTATCTTTTCTTCCAAGTCTTTTTGCATGCATCCTTTGCTTGCTTGTCACCTTCAAATATCACTGCTAGGTACTTCCATATCTTGTTGGCAGTGTCTACCTTCTTTATCTTTGAAATATCACTATTTGATAGTGCGCTGATGAGGGCTTCTTTGGTAATAGAATTCTAATGAAACAATTCCTTTTGTGTTTTAGTAGCATCATCCTTTCCAAGGTCTTCTAGGGTAGGCATCTTGGCTGCTTTGATAGTTACATTAAAAACTTCAAAACCAGTGCACTGCAAATGGATCACCATCTTGTTCTTCCAATCAAGATAATTCTCTCCACCAAACTTAGGACTCTCTTTCTTGAAGTACACCATCTAATCAACCTCAAGTTGTTAAACTTCTCTCCAAGGCACTTGGCTCTAATACCAATTGTTAGGAATAGTCCCAAGAGATAATTGAGAGGGGGGGGTGAATCAGTTATCTACAAAATTCAATTCTTTATCCAATTAAGTATACTTAAACATAAAGCATAAACACAATGAAAGAACACATGAACACAACACCAATATTTTGGTTATGGGGAAACCCAAATAGGTAAAAACCCCAGTGGGACTTGATACCCACTAATATACTGTACTAGTGTATAATGATCCTTGTTAGAAGATCCTTTATCATGTTAGGAGTAGCTTTACAATATATGAAGTACAGTAGACCTGGTTAAGATTCAGACCCTGTTAGGAATCTTTTACAATTGTCCCTATTAGGGGAGAGGATGCACTTTCCGAGAGCTCACTGCTCAAAGGGGCAAAGACTACAACCTTCTGAATAACAGATACACACTATATTTGGATCTTGGTGAACTGCACTTTGACCTGTTGTTAGGATCAGTTCCAATGTATAGCACAAATACTTTACTTGGTCACATAGACCTTCTTATGATGGCTCAACACTTCGCACACTCTGCTCTGCTCTACTTAATCAACCATGAACCACACTCTAGCAATCACAAATGACTGCCTATAAATATCTTTCCTCTAAATGATATAATCAAGTTAGCCTATTAGAACCACCTTGAAATAATAATAGAGAAACCATAAAAAACTCCAACAAACATTCTATCAGCTCTATTATGCACGCAACATATTTTGGGACCTATCTATATAAGATAATTGTAGATGTACGCTACATATTGTCGGCTCTACCAAAAGAATAGGAAATTTTTCTAGAAGCTAAATTAACTCATGCGCTCTTACCCAAACATCAATAACTCATCTATAAGCTTAACTCTAAGGGTGCATACCCTAAAGATAGGCAAAAATCAAAAACCAATAAAATCTCTGTCGGCTTTGCTGAATAAACACAAGAAACTGCTACTGGCAAATAGTGACTACATAACTTCACTTCTGTTCATCATCAGACCATGCATCCATAATTGAAACATCACTAACATATCTTCAACATATATCCTAGGGCGCATGCCCATAAGACAATTGTATGGACAACCATGCACAAAACACTATCTGTAACTCTGTCAGCAACACTGCTAACACAAGCTGCTATATAATTGTTTGTACTAACAGTTAACCTCTATGCCCGTGATATCATGCTAATATCATGTCCATGCATCATATACTAAAAGATTACTACATAAGACTTCCATGCATACTACTTTCCATATGTTGTCATCAATGACAAACATACAGTCAGTATTGGCCTGCTAGCAAATCTCCAACAGGAACTAGCTATCATTCCTACTATGTTGGATATAGTCCCTCTTTTGATTTACCCACCTTCTATAAATGATATAGAATGAGATTGGGAGAGTAGGCAGCATGCTTGATTGGCCTGTCCTTCATGGTAGTCTTTTTTGTGTGTTTTCCTGTAGTACTATGCTTCTCCCGTGATGTGTTTGCTAAATGTTGTTAGATTAATTATATGACCCTTGTTACTTGGTGGTACAAGGTGATAAAGGAATCAAACCTATTGTACAATTCCTCTATATGTATCTCTATTCTTCTATATGTTGTTTCATGTTATGTTGTACTTGTGCTATTATTCCTAAATGTTTCCTTGTGTAATCTTCTTGGATCCGCGATGTGGTAGCACTAATTCTTTTTGTTCTCTATGCCATGGTCTGAAAAGATTCCTCTTTGTAACTCTTTTGTGTTCTTTCCTCCATTGTGATTTTAGTTCTACATTCTTTGGGGAATGATGTCAATTCATTAGCAATAATATCATATATATATTACCTTATGATCATACTGACCCCACAGAAGGTAGATTCCTTATGTGTTCTTTGTATGTTTATGTGGTATTTCCCTTGATTTTTCTTCATTTAGGGGCATCTCATAGTGGACATGTAATCAGTGGAGTTGTTTACATTTTTGTTCAAGCCATTGTTCCTGTTAAAGTGTTAGCAATGACTTTAATGTGGGGGCATACACTCTGCTCACCTATTGCACACATGCACTTTCAATATACATACATTTTTCAAGATACTTCTCTCCCTTTATGGATTAGTGACTAATCCTTAACGGATGGATTTTTATTTCATAGGATCTCTTTATCCCTTCAGTTTCAAAACTTTTATCCCTTAAGGTCGAAGGCGTCCTTAAGACTAGATCTCTTTTGTTTTGGTTTTTCTCTTGTGGAATAGGATATTTCTAAGAGTGAATCTTTGATGGGTTGACTAGTGAGTAGCCACAGTCACTAGGTAGTTCAATTCCATCTTTCTAGTTGCATTGTTTCCTTGTGTGGTTCACAATGGGACATAAGTTCTCATTGGGTGAGATAATCACACCCTCCTCTCTCTTTTCTAGAGATGTCTCTCTTATTGTGATCTTGGAGTTGATGAAGAATTGAGTCCCTAGGGGCTTGAGGATTTCTTTGTCCCTTTGATTTGAATAGGATTATCTTTTCATTATGATCTCCTTTACAAAGAGTTTGCATCGAGTCCATACTCTTGCTAAAGTGGGGGCTAAATGTATCGTCAGAAAATGGAAGCACTTCCATTTCAGACTAGTTTAGCCCTATGATTAGGTGGTATGGGGTCATGTCAAGCACCTTGAATGGGTATTTAACTAGATCTAACTATTTACCCCCTCTTCTGCTTCTCTCCCCCTATTTCCAGCCTCTTTTTGACAACTTTTTTTTAGAAACAGAGAACTTTGACTTTTTGGGTCAAGGTCAACCTTGACCCTGACCTAGGTCAAAGTTGACCTCTCCCATAACCTAGGTCAGTGTTGACCTCGACCTTGACCCCAGGTCCAAATTTTAGGTTCCAAAAGTTTCAAGTGTATGCACCTGAAAATGGTCGCCTAGACTTTGGGCCTTCATTCAGCAATTTGTCAAATCCCTAAATCAATATTTTCAAATATCAACCATATCAATTATATCAATTTTCTTTGATCAAATCATAATCAATTCAATATTTTCTAAGGTTTGAGCCTTATTTAATTTAAAAGAGAAAAAAATAAAAATCTTATTTAATTAAGATAACATCCTCCCTTTTAATTAATTAAAAATCTCTTTTAATTAAATAAAAATCTCTTTTAATTAAATAATAAAATCACTTTATCCTAAGCCTTTATTTAATTAAAAAGAATTTTCTCCCCTTTTATTTAAATAAAAAATCTTCACTTTTCCTCTTATCCTAAGTTGGACAAATAAAGCATTATTCTTATTTTATAAAAAGGAAAAAGCACTTTTTGTCTCATATGGACATAAAGTCAACTCCTATTTTCCTATTGGAGGATATTTGTGCATAAGGATCAAGCTTCTTTTTTTCTCCACTGTTGATTAAGTCTTTTGCCTCTTAATCACAATGGTCCATTCCTTTTCACTTCCTATAAAAGAAGAGATCTCCTCTTCATTTTCATATCTTAGGTTTTTATGCTAATGTTATGCTGCAGGTTTTCTAGGTCATTTGGAGCTCTTTGAAGACATTCTTGCATTCAAGCTTTGAAGACATTGTTGTTTCACTTCATTTAGCTTGTTTTCTTACATCATAGCTACATAATCATGACATTTTTAATATAGGTTTCCTTTATGCAATAGATTAATCTCACATAGCTTAATAAGAAGATTTGTAACACTTGTATTTTCCTTTCATAACATAGCCTGCATCTTTCATTCTCATAGATTAGTTTGTATTGCATTGCATCCATATTGATTTCATTGGAGATATTGGCATTGTTTCCCTTGTCTTTGATTTGGAATCTCTCATTATTTGGTTGACTAGCAAGGTCATGAGTTTATAGCTCTAGCTGAGAGCAATTTTACAAATCTTGCAACTCCATGCATAGAGACCTATGGATTGATTTGAAAGATTTGATTATATCTTCCAAACGGCTTGATGTTTTGGTTTGAAATTTTTTTTGTAGGTTGGAGACATATCAGAGAAGTTCCAAAACAAATTTTAGAATTTTCAGAGGTAATTTGTATTTTTTATGATTTTTTCTTTATTTTTCATAAAAAATAATTTTTGACGCAAATCAGTGTATTTTTAAAAAAAATTTACATTTATAGAAAGGTCTTGAAATTATACAAGGGTTACATCCACTATTTTTTTAATTTAGAGGTCATATCATAGCTCACTTGGTCAATTTATAAAAACTAGTCTATTTTGGTAAAATGGGTCTCCAGGGCACAAATGAAGAGATTTTTCTAAAATTTTTATGTTTTTGGAAAGCTCTCTATTTTTTGATAGAGGTCTCTTTTTTGCATTTTGGGTTTAGGGTTCAAATTCATGTGGTATAAGTCCAATCTTGTTGACAAGGTCAAAAATCAAAATTAAAAAAAGGATATTTGATGATTAATATGCATTTATTTTTTACATCGTTCGATGCATGATGTGAGTTGTCATTTGGATTATTTGCTAGTTATTATTTCTTCTAACAATTGATTTTTAGATCTAACCACCTTAGGGTTTGTATAAGTTGGATATACATTGCATATCTTGTTTGCTTGTTTCTTGTCTTATTCATTTGAAGGTGCTCTTGCTTTCATGGAAAATGCTTAAAACAAAATGTTGCACTTGAGGTACTTTGTTCCATCTCTACAACATTTAGATTTTGGGATTAAAATTGAAGCTCTCATGTGTTTAGCTTGAGTGTTTACATGCTTTCATAGAACACATTTCAATTGATGCTCTTAATGGGAAATGAATGAACATAGATTTGCTTTGTGTAAGTCAATGCTTGTGTTTGAACCCTAAGTAATTCTTGGTTCCAATATCAAATATCTCATTGAGTGATTTAGGGCATGGATATATTCCTTATTTACATGAAGAGTTAAATGCACCACTTTGTGGACTCACTTCATGTTTACTTGGGAAGTTAAATATTTCATTGTTCAACCCTTTTTCATGTGTGAGTAGTATTGATAAGCAACTTTAGATTACTTTTGATTGAGCTTGTTAGCTAAATTGGGTGTTGGAATTGCTTATTTCTAATCGCCCCTCATTATTTTCCCTTTGGGTGCAAGGTCAAAATTCATACATGGGGGAGGGGTCTACTTGAAAAGAGCGTTAAGTGTTCCACAAAGTTTTGCCCCTTTTATGCTTTCTTGATCTCATTAGTTTTCTTAAGTGTGGACTCACTTTGAGTTTATGTAAAGAGTTAAATGTTCCACTTTTGGGCTCACTTTGAGTTGATGTGAGGAGTTAAATGTTCCACTTTTGGACTCACTTTGAGTTGGTGTGAAGAGTTAAATGTTCCACTTTTAGACTCACTTTGAGTTAGTGTGAAGAGTTAAATGTTCCACTTTTGGACTCACTTTGAGTTGGTGTGAAGAGTTAAATGTTCCACTTTTGGACTCACTTTAAGTTTGTGTGAAGGGTTAAGTGTTCCACTTTTTGGACTCACTTCACATTCTCTTGAAGGGTTAAATGTTCCACTTTTGGACTCGTTTCACATTATCTTAAAGGGTTAAATGTTCCACTTTTGGACTCACTTCACATTCAATTGAAGGGCTAAGTGTCCCACTTTTGGACTCACTTCATATTTACTTGAAGAGTTAAGTGTTCCACCTTTAGTGCTCTAAATACTTTTGATAGTGAATTACTTAGTTTTTATTTCTAGAAGGCCTATTTGGGGACACACCACCTCAAGGGATGACCTTAACTCCCGTGTTTTGATGGAGTATAAATAGCGGGTGGTAAATAAAAAGACACCTCTCTTGGGAATTGATTTTGATATCACTCTTGGCTAAGCCTCAAAGAACTTTATACCTTTGAGAAGTGAAGGAGGAGATTTGGGTTACCATCTCCCCCCGGCTATGTGATTTTGGATTCTTCTCATCTATGGATTTGGGCCTCATGTACCTTGCGTATATCAAGGACTCCTTTTAGAACACCACATATATCCTTGTAGATAGCTTGTTAGGGTGTTGTTGTGTTCTAAGTGCCTGCTAAAACATTCTCAAGAACATACACAAGTAGAATCCCTAAGGAGTAGAAAATACTAAGTCACTATCTCTGTTCATGCACAAGGTTGCTTTGTCCCTTGCCCATTGCTTGAAGACTATTTTCTTGAACTCCCTGGTTGTTGTTCTATGTGAAATCCTTTGAAAGATCTAATTGGAATACTGAAACTGAGTTCCATCCTGCTGTAGTGAGTTCTCCTTAGAAGCTTGGTTTTCCTTGGTCAGTCAAGGTTAGATCTTAGGTGTTGTAATGTTGCTCAACATCTCAATGAATGTTATGGTATCAATTGCATAAGATGAATCTTAGTCTTCTTCTTTCTTCTCTATTTACCATGTTCTTCTGAAGTCTTCTATTCCCATGGGAAATTCTTCTTCTTCTTGATTCTTTTTCTCTTATTTTCTAGTCTACCTTCTTCTATTCATCTATTCATTTCTTCTACACTTGATTCCTCCTCTTTTAGAACCATGAATTTCAATTATCTTGTTAAGGAATCTCTCTTGAGAATAGATGATCTTGAACATTGCTCAATTTGAAAAGTATCGTTATTCCTCCAATAGTCCTTCCAAATATCTCATGGGTGATAAACTTATGGCAAAAATAAAGGAAAAGATGATTAAATCAGATGCCTTTGCTAGGATCATAGACATGATCATATCACAACCTCCTTCTTCTAAACATTCTTGATCATCTAATTTTTCTCATTCTTCCTCATCTTCCAAATCTTACCATAACTCTTCTAAACATTATTTGCATTCTTCATTATCCAAGTCTTCTTCTTCCACCAAGTCTTCAATTTCATCTTCTTCATGATCTCGTTCTTCTTCTACTTCTCCCAAGAGTCTTACTTCTCTTCAGAAGACATACCATAAAGAGCAACGTGATAGTCCTTGTGATGTCTCTTCCACAAAGAGTGACACACCCACCTATGATGACTATCACATCTATGATGATGGACAATGTAGTGATGCCCATGAAACTTCTATTCCTAAGCATCATCCTCATGGTACACTTGTGATTTCTAAGGGGGAGTCATATTGGGTAGACTGTGATGGTGATCCATATAACTCTATATTTGAAGAATTCTTTGATGATTTTTGCAAACAATACAATATTCCTACTGAGGAAGAGAATATCTACTACGCTGATTTCAAACGTCAAAACAATCTCTCCTCTAAAAGTTCTGATGCTGAAAATAAAGGTTGCGCTCTCAAGAAAGATCATATTAATGTTGAACCTTTGTCTTGTGATGGTTCCCTTCCATCCTCTACTTCCTCCAATACCCACACACTTCCTAAAGCTTCCGGGTCTTCCAAATCTTTCATAAATCTTTCATCCAACAAAGATACAAAGGCTTTTCATGAGGTTCCCTATAGTTATCCTCAAGGGCTACCTCTTAAAGAAACTCAAGCTAACCTTCACTTGGCTGTAAATACTTCCAATAATGCTACACTTAGAGAGCCTAAGACTTCATGTGCTATAATGCCTACTTCAGCTAGTCTTTCACTATCTCTTCCAAAGTCTTCCATACAATTCCGACATGCTTCCTTGTCCTTATAAGTGGTTCCATGTCAAGAGGACCCTAAGAATGATAAAGAAAAAAATATAAATAAAGATCAAGATTAGGAACCCTCCATATCATCCAATCCTTTTCATGATGTCTCTCCTCCATTTAATGGTTCTGTCGATCCTTTACGCCCTTTCTCATTCATTCCACCATGTCTTAAATCTTCTCCTAAGCAAGATTAAACTACTTACACCATTGAGCTTATTGACAATCAAAATAACCTTACTACACTTGCGCTTTCCAAAGATGATACTTCCATTAAGGTTATTAAAAATGGTGTTGTTAATTTCAATGTTAAGCCTATTGAAAATCAAGAAAAAAATGATACACTTATGTTATCCAAAACTCCTTGTAAAGATCAAAGTCTTTCATCTTCTTGTTCTACCACTCCATGTTCGCTTCCACTTTTTACTCTTCCTAAGTCTTCGCAAGCTTTGATTGGTTCTATCAATTAAGTTGCTCCTATTAAAGATGTGCACGATCCTATCAAAAATCATAATGCTCACTCTAAAGATGCTGATGTCCTTAGTTGTTATATAGATGATGATGAGCTTATTGATTATCTTTTTGCATCTTCCACGTCCATCCTTGGACTTCCTCCACAAATACCAAAGGCTTTATGTCTTCCTTCCATCTTGGGCCCTTATGTCCCTTCACTTTCCCCTCCTAACTCTCCTAATTCATCATCCATCTTGGGTCCTTACGTCCAAACATCTCCTATATTTTCTCAAGATCAACATAGATGCATACTCTTGAATCCTTTTCATCCACCAACTCATCTAAACTAGTCATATCCTCCTTCCATAAGTCCCAAGTCTTTTGGAAGTAACTTGAATGTTCAATACAAGAAAAAGAAGCAATACAAGACTCCATCAAAAAAAGAAGATTACCATGTCTCCTCTAATCAACATGGAATCATAAAGTCAAAAGAGATATCTAAGAAGAAAACTACAAGACAAGTATGGGTTCCAAAATCCATCATTGAAGATATTCTCTCTAAATCATCAAAAAGAAATAAAAATCCTAAGGCTTTATGGATTCCAAAGTCTCTCTTGAAAGAGTGTCACATTGAGAAAAAAGTGAAATTGACATTCAAGTTTCCAAAAGCTTCCACTTCATCTTCTTCCAAAAAAATTCTTCCATTCCATGCGCCTAAACTGCAACCTCTGCTAAACATTCACCATATTCCTTCTCGTATTCCTTCATTCACATTTCCTCCACCCTCTCACCACCCTTCAAGGTGTGTGTTGATGTTGATCTTGTCTTCTTTTCCATCTACCCTTTCACAATCCTTTCATTCATTATCCTTCTACCTTCTATACTTTTTCCTCGTTTTCCCATTTCTCATATCTTCCAACCTCACTCGCTTTACATAAAGCCTTATCCTCCATTTTTCTCTTCCATTTTCCTTTCCCTATCAGCATCTTTGAGCATATCATTTTGAATCCTTGACATATCATGGTTTATCCTTTCAAGGAGCATTATCTAAAAAGCTTGCCTTTTTCCAAAAAAAGAAAAAATAATTCAAAAAAATTCAAAAAATAGAAAAAAGAAAAAAGAAAAAAAAAATGAAGAAAAAATTAAAAATGTGCCTTGGTGAAAACCTGGAAACAGGCGCCTTGGTAGAAAAAGTAAAGAGAAATAAATTCATCCTATGATGAAAAACACTCCCTTGTGGTGCCTAGGATAAGTACCATGATGAAAACCTGGCAATCAGGCATCATGTGTAGTTCTTCTACATATTTCATCCATTCCATTCCATCTTTGATCTTGATAATGTTGACCTATACATGAACATTTGGCTTCCTTGTGAGCTATCTTACAATGATCTTGCTTTCATTCCTTTCATGTTTAGCCTTCACTTTCATTCTAGTCTATCACTATCCTTTTCCCCCTTGGTCTTGATCTAATAAAAAAAGTAAAATACGATGCTATGAAGTCTCTTAACATGTCTACCCTCTTTGGACTGCATCCTTTCCTTATTTTGCATTATGTTTTTGTGACTTATCCTATGCTAGCCTTTCATTGCTTGTCCAAATATTCTTTGCATGATAATTTTTCCCTAGCTTGGGTACTCTTGAGGAGTTTGACCTTGAGGATTTCTTCCCTCCATTTGCCTTCATTCTCCTTTCCTCCATCTCAGTCACTAGCTTGCTAATCCATCTTGTCCCTCACCTTGCTAGACATTGGGACTACACAATGTGATCTTGCTTGGGAGTTTGATGCCCATTCTATCTGGGGGCATCCTTTGTACATATTTTATGATCTTGAAAAAATTCCAAAAAAAAATCATATATGATGTTGAAAAAATATTAAAAAGCATAAAAAGTCCAGAAAAAATACAAAAAAATTCAAAAAAAAAATTTTAAAAATAGAAAAAGTGCCGTGGTGAAAACTTGGAAATAGGTGCCTTGGTAGCAAAAATCCAAAAAATGAAAAAAAAAAGAAAAAAATTGCAATAAAAAATCTCCAAGTGGTGAAAACCTGAAAACAGGCGCTACTTGAGGCCTTTGCACCCTTGTCTTTTAGCATGCGCTCTTGACACTTAGCCTTTTCTCCATCATGTCTTGACTTTGTTGCCTTGGTTTGGAATTGGTCTTTGTCTTTGTCTAGGGGGCATAACTATTTGCATAGGTCCTTTAGGTGTGTTTGTCTCTTGGGGCATTTCACAACAAGTGTTTTTGAACACCACCCCAAACAGTGTTTTCCAACACTACCCTTACATCGAGTGTTTCTTAACACTTATCAAATGTCTTACCTAATAATCTAAGTATGATGTGATATTTCTCACTAAGTAGATGTGATACTCAGATTTTGACTCTATGACTAACACACACGCACTTAAACAATCAACTCGCTGAGATATGTTGACTTTATTTTCTTTGTGTGTTGTCTATGAGGATTTTTTTGATGAGTGGTGTCTCCCTGAGAAGTTTTCGATGATGCATAGCTAGAAGACTGAGGGTATGAGAACATGTTTTATTTCTTTATCTACTTGTGGGTATATTTTGTTGATCCTAACTATCATGAGCATTTATGCTGGTCTTACTTGACACTATGGATTGACAAGGTATTATCTCTAATTGTTTTATGCGAGTGCATGCTTCTAGTTATCCTAACTTTCATGTGTCTTGATACAAGCATAATCTTGCCATATTAAAATTAGGTGATCTCATTGCATTAGTCATCATGACCTCCATGTCTTTGATGCCTAGGTGAGATTTCCACATTTCTATCTGATAAAGATCATATTCATATCCACATAGTTATGCTAGTGTGCATTGTATGATCTTACGACGCTACTAATAATGCTCGATGATGATAATTAGATGTCTATAGGCATTGTGACCTTGCAAGTCAACCACTTTCAAAGTAGCTTGCATTCTTAGGTTCATCATAGTTTAGTTTTTGCATCTTGCATATGGAGAGAGCTCTCCTTTTTATCATCTAGGGACTAGTTGGTCAACTGTGCTCATTTTCTGATTCTTCTTGATCATATATTTCATTTCTGGTCTTTCATATCACATCATTTTCTATCCATTTTCAGACTCGAAATCAAAATCTGAGTCGCGTTTCTAAGTTTTCTCATTCTTCTATGCAGTTGAATAACCTTTTGAGACATAATTCTTTGATCCTTGATGGAATTTCTTCCTTTCCATGTCTTCCAAACTTCTATTCTTTCATTCACCCCTTTTGCTTCCTCTCTCTGAGGTTTGACTTGATCTTTATCCTATATCTTTTTCAATCAAACCTCGTCAACCTGGGGCATATCTTCACTATTTGATGGTTATCCTATCATGCTCCATCCTTCGATTATGATTTATTGTGACTTGATTAGGTTTATCAATTTGTTGTTCTCCTTTACCTGATTTCAATTTCGATTCTGAGAGGGCAGTACCTATCAGCTTTAATCTTTGATTCAGCTTTATAATTCAACTCAGCTTGAGATTCTTATTTTTAGACTTGATTATCACCTAGCAGCGATGGTGGTGATTTTGTCTTTAAATTTTTATCTCCTATTTTTCAGACATGATTATTGCCTAGCAGCGATGGTGATAGTTTTGTCCAAGACTTGATTTGCACCTAGCAGTGATGGTGTTGGTCTTGTCTTTCAGCATCTGCTTTTTTTTGTCCTGATGTGTTCCCAAAATGAACACACATCTGAGTTGTTTTGTGATCCCAAATTTATCTCACATTTCAATTCTTCTTTGACTGCATGTGTTCCCAAAATGATCACACATTAGTCAAAGAGGGGAAAATGTTTGCACCCTAAAATGGTCACCTAGACTTTGGGCCCTCATTCAGCAATTTGTCAAATCTTTGAATCAATATTTTCAAATATCAACAATATCAATTATATCAATTTTCTTTGATCAAATCATAATCAATTCAATATTTACTAAGGTTTGAGCCTTATTTAATTTAAAAGAGAAAAAAATAAAAATCTTATTTAATTAAGAGAATATGCTCCTTTTTAATTAATTAAAAATCTCTTTTAATGAAATAAAAATCTCTTTTAATTAAATAATAAAATCACTTTATCCTAAGCCTTTATTTAATTAAAAGAAATTTCCTCCCCTTTTATTTAAATAAAAAATCTCCACTTTTCCTCTTATCCTAAGTTGGACAAATAAAGCATTATTCTTATTTTATAAAAAGGAAAAAGCACTTTTTGTCTCATATGGACATAAAGTCAACTCCTATTTTCCTATTGGAGGATATTTGTGCACAAAGATCAAGCTTCTTTTTTTCTCTACCGTTGATTAAGTCTTTTGCCTCTTAATCACAATGGTCCATTCCTTTTCACTTCCTATAAAAGAAGAGCTATCTTCTTCATTTTCATATCTTAAGTTTTTATGCTAATGTTATGCTACAGGTTTTCTAGGTCATTTGGAGCTCTTTGAAGACATTCTTGCATTCAAGCTTTGAAGACATTGTTGTTGCATTTCATTTAGCTTGTTTTCTTACATCATAGTTGCATAATCATGGCATTTTTAGTATAGATTTCCTTTATGCAATAGATTAATCTCACATAGCTTAATAGGAGGATTTGTAACACTTGTATTTTCCTTTCATAGCATAGCTTGCATCTTTTATTCTCATAGATTAGTTTGCATTGCATTGCATCCATATTGACTTCATTTGAGATATTGGCATTGTTTCCCTTGTCTTTGATTTGGAATCTCTCATTGTCTGGTTGACTAGCAAGGTCATGAGTTTATAGCTCTAGCTGAGAGCAATTTTACAAATCTTGCAACTTCATGCATAGAGAGCTATGGATCAATTTGTGAGGGCTCATTCTTGAGTTTTCTTGCATGTAAGGATTCATAGAAGTGTGACAACATTTTCGCACACATCAGGATGTTGGGCTTCAAAAAGTTTTCTTTCTTACTTTCGGGTCAGTTGTTTCAGATTTCAGAATAGTAAACTCTTAAATGATATTTAATCTAGGTCCATTTCTAATGGTTAAGGCCTTATGAGGATTTAATTCTCCTATGTTGTCCTCTCTAGAAGTTTGTGCCCTAGATCACTATAAAAGGAGGCCTTCCTCTCTCATTTTCACAATCTACTTTTCATGATCAAGACATCTAGCGCTCAAGTGCAATCAAGGGAAATTAAGCAAGCAAGAAGGATAAGGAAAGCGTTCAAGCATTCATTCATCCTCAATCATTCAATTATTCAAGAATTCATCAAGGAGATCCATTGTTAGCCATTGAAGCATTCAATCTCTTTGGAGCCCTCTTGTTGAAGATATCTCCATCCATATCCATTCAAGCTTCTTACTAGTCCTAGATCCATTCAAGATTGGTGTTGAAGATCTAATGAAATTGATTTGAGACATCCTACATTTGATTCTACATTCATCCATACTTGTGGATTCAAGGATTCGAATCCTGCACAAGGACTTCAATATAAGCAAGGTGGATAGTTCCATTTACTTTGTTTATATACATTGCAATTTCAATTATATTTCAAGGTTGATTCCAAACTAGGGTTTGACCAAGGAAAACCCCTCATCCAACAACAAAAACCATTTTTCTTGTAGGTATAGGTACAAGACAGTGAATTACAGTTTAGATCCCTTTTCGGTGAACTTCTAAGATCCGCTAATAGAATTTCTGTCAGAGCTATTTTAGGTCAAGGTTGACCTTCAGTGGGGAGTAATATTGTGCCTTGAAGTAAGATTTTTCCCCGATCCTGAGGTCAAGGTTGACCTGGCTCTAAAAGATAAAAGTTTTTTGGGTTTTCTCTGTCTCTACATTTCTAGGCTGGATCAGGTTATAGAATTTCCCAGAACTGAACATAGACATCAGAAATCAATCTTTTCTAGATTTACCCTATTTTGAGGTTAGTATTTGTCTTCTATTCAACAAATATTTCAAGGACATAATTTTCATAACAAAATATAAGGTTTTCTCCTTCATTCATATTCTCCATAGATTGATTCTTTTGTGCATTAACCTTTTGGTTGATCAATTTGGATCTCTCCTTTGGAAATTTGGATTTAGGGGTGGATCTTGTATCTCCCCTCATCTCCCACACACATATTCATTCATATAAAAATATATATTATAAATATATATTTTTATATCTTACAGATAGAAATAATATATTTTTATTCATTTACCGATTAGCAATAATTTCAATACTGTGTTTATCGATCAATCCTAGTATGAAATGTGTAAAGACTAAATAACAAATCATCACATCAAATAACACATAACAAAAGGATTTTAATGTGGAAACCCTGGTAGGGGAAAAACCACATGGGACCGGTAACCCAAAATATTTCACTCTTCTAAACTGAGCTCTATTAGGAGCCAGCCAGGTTAAAGGTTACAAAACATACTATAAGGTGTGACCATGTTAGAGGATTTATCACTAACATTTCTCCATCGACCAGCATTCACTATGGGTTCAAAAAGAAAAAAATTAACTTTCATTGAATGTCATATTGAAATACAAATAAGACTGTTAAGTCCACTCTATTAATAAATTTTTCTGTAACAATGGTTAAACTGATACAGTAGTGATCTGATTCAAATACAACTAAGATTTGTAGATTTTTAGATCTTTGCTAAGCTCAAAATACCTCTTCTGACCAATAATCAATTCACTCCATCATATCCTCCATCTTATTCAACCTGGTGTATAATTCTCAGATGCTTAGTAATGCATGCAATTCAGCTTGGTTCTATCTGTAACCAGTTTGATCGGTAGTGCATGAAAAAATTCTTTCACACAAATTCTCCTATACTCTTCAATTCACCTAGTCTCAATAATAAATCTCATGTCTCTTTAAATAGACATCATAAACCATTTTCATCTCATCCATCAAATTTTTCCTCTTAATCTCCATCATTCATTTTTCCACTTCAAGTTTCCTCAACAATTGTATCAATAACACATTTCAATCACTGGATCTTCATAAAAAACTCTATCTCTTACCTAAAAATCATAAGCATTTTCCAGCTCATCAATTTTAGTTGGCTATTATAAACATTTATGTGTTTCTTTCACTTAGTCAATACAGAATGTGTCAGTGATAACTAACTCAGTTATTACTATTACTCAGTATACAATACATAGACTTGGTGTATACAAAATTCTTCAATTACCAACCACATTAACTTGTTCAATTTTTATCTCCACTTCATAATAGAATAATGTAACATAATCAAGTTAACAACATAATATCATAGACTCATCAATAAGTTACCCAATGTATATCATATCCATATATAGCATATCCATCTTATCTTCATGTAGATATCTCATTTCTTCACCAATAGCTTCCTTCCTACAAATGTATAGATGTTTGTAACCATCATGATAATTATAGTCAAAACTATTTGACATCAATGACAACATATTGACTGATTTCATAGCTCTTGCATATCACTTTAGTAGCTCGGTATCCATCAATCACTTGTCCATTCATTTCTTCAAGATATTCAATCAGTTGTAGGTTAACAATCTCTCCCTTTGGCATTGATGGCAACACATTATGAAATATTCCATAGAATACCAAACTTCTGTTGTACAAATCTATAAACAAAATGATGCAACTCGGTAAGCTCTCCCTAGCTTGATATTTAATATGTTTAATCACTACACAACTTTCCATGTAGACTCTCCTTGTGGATTTGATCTTTTTCAACTCATGTGATTCTCTCCCTTCAGTGGATAGATATTTCATTTTCATTCTCTCCATTTCATGTTCTTCTCCAACAGATATTTCATAGAAATCTCTCTCCATTTGAAAACAATGCCAAAAGAAAATAAATAGCTCTATAGTAGCCAAAATATTATTTATGTTGTTTGGTTCAGATCAAGTACCTTCATGTACTGATATGTAGTGTACTTTGTTCATATCTTCTTTCTTCTTTCACAACCTTAGGAATCCTAAAGTGTGAGTAGTATGCATAAACAATATTTGATATTCTGATAAAGTATAGGTTGATGCAACCTCTTGATCACCTTAGTGACCAATAGATAGGGGATGGACCCCTAGTCTAGTCCTCAAGTACTCAAATGTATCCTTCAATAAGGGTTTAGTAAATATATCTGCAATTTGTTCCTTTGATTTCACAAACTCTAATTTCACTTTCTTTTCTTGTACGTGTTCCCTCAAGTAGTGATACTTTATCGATATATGCTTTGTCTTTGCATGCATCAGTGGATTCTCTAAAATATTTATAGTGCTTGTGTTATCACAATATATCATCACTAGATCAGTGATCTCCTCATTCATTCCTTTCAACAATTGTTTTATCCATGCAATATTTGAACAATTAGAAGCAACAAAAACATACTCTACTTTGGTAGTAGCCTGAGAAATACATGCTTATTTCTTACTTATCCATGTTACTAGTCTTTCTCCCAAAAATAATGTTGCACTGATAGTACTCTTTCGGTCATGAATATTTCTAGCCCAATCTACATCAGTGTAAACTTGTAGTTCAAAATTTCCCTCTTTCTTATACCATAAACCATGATGCTCAGTGTTCTTCAACTATCTCAAAATTATCTTAACAACAGTCATATGTGATTCCTTAAGATTAGAAAAAAATCTTGCTACAACCCCAACTGCATGTGCTATATCCAGTCTACTGTGCACAACATACATCAACTTACCAATCATTGATCTATACAATGTCTGATTTACCTCAGTTGATTCGTCATCTTTTGTTAATTTGCATTTGGTAACCATAGGTGTACCTACTAGTTTTGAATCTTTCATACCAAATGTCTTCAACACTTCCTTAATGTACTTTGATTGTATAATGAATATGTCTTCACTTTGTTGTAGTATTTGCAAACCAAGAAAGAATTTAATCTCTCCAAACATTGACATTTCAAACTCCTTTATCATTTCAGTAGAAAATGATTTGCAAAGATTATCATGATCTCCAAATATTATATCATCAACAAAAATTTCAGCAATAAGAATTTGATCATCAGTTTCACCTTTCAATTATAAATTGATGTTTTCACTTGTTCTAACAAATCCAATAATAATAAGATATGAATGCAATCTTTCATACCATTATCTTGGTGCTTGTTTTAGTCCATACAGTGCTTTGTGAAACTTACAAACCATGTTCTTCTTATTTGGATCAACAAAACCTTCATGTTGTTCTATATATACTTCCTCCTCAAGTATTCTATTCAAGAATGCAGATTTCACATCCATTTGATAAACTTTAAATCTTTTATAAGAAGCATATGAACTTGAAATATTCTAACTCCTTCAAGTCTAGCTAATAGTGCAAAAGTCTCACCATAGTCAATACCTTCTTATTGTGCATATCATTTGCGTACAAGTCTTTCTTTGTTTCTAGTCACTTTACCCTTCTCATTCAACTTGTTTCTAAATATCCATTTTGTTCCAATCACATTTTTGTCACTCGGTCTTGGTACTAAATTCCATGTTTTATTCTTCGAGATTTGCTCAATTTCTTCATTCATTGCTTGTATCCATTCCTCATTCTCAAGTGCATCTTTAACATTTTTAAGTTCAAATTCACAAACTAAACATGTGTTATGTCTCAACTCACTTCTTATCATCATGTCAGCTTGTCTATCTCCAATGATTTGATTTGGTGGATGGTGTCTTCTCACAAATTTTTCTAGTATTTTCTCTCTTCTTTTCTCTTCATTCGGTGTAGGATCAAGATCTTCCTCTGTATTATCTTCTTGATACTCGGTTTCAATATGTTGAAGCTTGATATATTTATTTTGTTGCTTGATAGATTCATCATGTGGCTTGGATAAAGTTTCAAGATGCTCAATGTATGTAAATATACCATAGTCTTCCAGTTCCTTTCTTCTTTCTTTATCATTTTTTCTTACCAAAGTCATCAACTCCCACATTAGCACTTTCAATCATTTTTTTAGTAACCTTGTTCAAATATTTGTAAGCTTTTCTCTTAGTATAATATCCTAAGAATATTCTTTCATCACCTTTAGTATGAAATTTCTCATTTCTACCATCTTTCAAAATGTAACATCTACTTCCAAATATTCTGAAATAACTTACATTCAGTGTGTAACCAAACCATAGCTCATAAGGTGTCTTGTTTGAATCTTTCTTCAGTTGTACTTAGTTCAAGGTGTATACAGAAGTGCTAACATCTTCTCTCCAATATATTTGTGCAACATATTTTTTAATCATCAGTGTTCTAGCACAATATACTATAGATCTATTCATTCTTTCATCAATTCCACTCTGTTGTGGTGTCCTCAGTCCAAAAACCTTCCTTTTAATTCCATGCTCATTAGAAAAGTTAGTGAATTCATCACAAATAAACTCACCTCCTCTATCTAATCTTAAGCATTTTTAACTCTTTTCCACTTTCCTTTTCCACTTTAGTTTTATACCATTTAAACATTTTGAAAGCTTTAGATTTTTCCTTTAAAAACATAACTGGCATCATCCTAGAGTAGTCATCAAAAAATAAAATAAAGTATTTGTCACCATAATAACTCCCAGTTCTCATAGGACCACACAAGTCAGTATGTACCAACTCCAAAATACCATTAGATGAATAGTTCTTTCTCTTAAAACTAGATTTTGTCATTTTTCCTTCCTGACATTGAGTGCACATAACATGGTCAGGTTTAGATAAGATCGATAAGCCTCTAACTTTTCTTTTCTTACTAATTTTAACCATGTGTATTGCATAAAAATGACATAAAAGAACAAACTTAAATAAACCTAATGGCTAAATCGTAAACTAAGTTGTATTGGCTAAATCGTAAACTAAACCTAATGGCTAAATCATAAACTAAACCTAATGGCACCCATGGCCAATTTATTTTTATTTTCTATTGTTATCCCCCTATTTCTTCTCTGCTTCTGCAGTGGATGTTTTCATAGGGAATGAGAATCCCTTCTTCAATTCAAAGTCAGCTTAAATTACTCTATCGATTTTAGTTCATGGGAAAAAGGGTATCCCATCTCTACCAATTTTAGTTCGTGGGAGAAGGGAGGAGATTGCTTCCTCTGGGACAGCATTACCTACCATAACACCACCCATCATGTAGTCATTGTTACATTACATTATATGGCAATGGAGGTTTCATGTCTGAGAGCTTGTGCACCATCACTTTTCTTACAACCATAAGGCTAGCTTGATTGGGATTATTAGGTACACTTACTAACTATTTAGGGAAACTCTATTCTCTCATAGAACTAGATTTATACGATAATAGTTTGAGTGGGAACATTCCATTGTCCTTTAGAAACAAGACTTTACTAAAAGAAGTAGCTTTATCTTGGAATAGTTTGAGTGGGAACATTCCATTGTCCTTTGGAAACATGATTTTTCTAAATGTCTTATATATTTCTTATAATAAACTAACAAGAAGTATTCCCTCTTCTCTTTCTAATCTATCTTCTCTAAAACACTTAGTTTTGTCCAATAATCAACTTACGGGAAGCATTCCCTTGTCTCTCTCTAATTTTTCTTCTTTAGGTTTATTAGATCTTTCTTTCAATCACTTGAGTGGTTGTATCCCTGAGTCCTTGGGTGATCTATCTCCACTGTATGTCTTGGATCTTTCATGTAACTAGCTAAATGGAACTCTCCCCTTCTTATTTTCAAAGCTCTCCTCCCTTGAAGTATTCAATGCTAAGAGGAATGCATTCAGTTTGATGAACTCTTTGTCAAACCTACCCTCTTCACTTGAATCACTCTCTCTCACATTCGATGGTGCTCAGATTATTTCATAGGCTTTCTTTCACATCCTTAGAAAATTAAGGTTTATGAGCCTATCCAATTGTGTATTTAAGGCCAGCCCCACCTGGATCCCCTCATTCCAGTTCGATAGCTTATTTCTGACATTGTGCAAAATAGATGGTCTAATTCCATCATGGATTTCAACTCAGTTCTCACTTGTAGATTTGATATTAGTTGGAAATAATCTTGTTGGAGAAATTCCTCCTTGGCTACTAGATATGAGGCTTATCTACATCAATCTCACAAAAAATCATCTGCAAGGTCACCTTTTGCTAAATACTTCAGCTTGGAATGACTTGTGGGTCCTGGATGTGTCTAACAATCCTTTTTATGGATAGATGCTATCAACTTGGCCATCTGGTATAGAATCATTGTTTCTCAACAATAATTCATTGATATGAAATATTCCTCCAATGCTGCGTGGTTGTTATTCACTAGAAATATTAAATCTGGCAAATAATCATTTGAATTGAACCATCCCTCCAAGTTTAGCCAATTGTTCACATCTTGAGATCTTAAATTTGGGGGATAATAGGTTGATGGGAATGATACCATATGATTTTGGTAAGCTAAGTTATTTGCAATCTCTAATAATAAGGAATAACAAGCTAAGTGGATCATTCCCTCCTTCAATATCAAATTGTTCAAAATTGATTTTTTTGGATATTTGGCAGAATTTATTGAAAGGTTTGATTCCAAAGTCAATAGGTAATTTTTCAAAGTTGCAAGTGCTAGCAATGAGAAGGAATAATTTTGAATGTAGTATTCCTATCGAAATTATGCAGTTGAAGTACCTTCAAATCTTGGACATTTCTTCAAATCACCTATCAGGGCTTATACCACATGGCTTTTTCAATTTGTAAGCAATGATGGTAGAACCACACCATGAATTTAGCATGGTTTCAATGGATCTATACTACACTCTAATACCGCATTCCCAGTACACATACAAGAATGGATTAAAAATAGATTCTAAAGATAGAGATGAGGACTATGCATATATTTTTACCAACATGGTGTCCATTAACCTCTCAAACAATCAATTGAGTGGAGATCTTCCTCTTGATTTAGGAAAGCTGAAGGGGTTGAAGGTGCTCAACATTTCTATGAACAATTTGAATGGTAATATTCCAAATAGTATTGTATAATTGAGCTAGTTGGAATCATTAGACTTTTCAACAAATAATTTTTCAGGACAAATTCCAGATCTTGGTTCTTTGAGCTATTTGGGAGCCCTCAACTTTTCCAACAACAATCTTTTAGGTAGTATACCACAAGGAGGGCACATGACCACATTTACTAATTCATCATATTTAAATAATCCAAATTTATGGGGATGTCCACTTGCAAAGAAATGTCATTGGCTAGAATTTGATCTAGCTCCTCCCATTTCTACATCTGATAGTGAAGAAGAGAAGAGTGAAGAAAGTTTATGGTATAAGATTGGAGTTTGACTATCATTTGGAGCAGGTTTTACAGTAGTGGTGGTATTTATTGTATTGAAAAAGAAATGGGAACACACATACTTCAAGGGAGTTGACTTGATCTTGAAATATCTTTTCCCTTGGCTTCATAATTTGACATTATGAAAGTTTGTATTTTTTGTTGAGGTAGTCAATATGAATATATTGAAGTTTTTCTCAGAGTATTCAATTGATCATTTAGTTTTAAATATTATTTAAATTTATTTATTTTTTATATTTATTTGTTTGTTGTTTTATAGATCTTAGAACTATTGTAAGGATTTTTTCATGTATATGAATAGTTTTTCACTTGAGTCAAATAGTTTATTATTCATTATTATTATAAATTATTTATTTTACAAATTAATTATTTTCATAAGTTCTAGATGTTGAATGACTATTATAAAAGAAAATTAGAACTGTTACATATTTTTGACCTTCAATTCACATTAATTTATGCTCCTTTTATTTCGATGTGCTCTCTTCAATTTTTATTTTCATATATGTATTGTAATAAAAGTCTATACTTCATTTTTAAACATGTTGTCCATAAAAAAATAAAATAAAATCTTTACTAATTAAAAATACAATGTTTGGTTGTAGTTAAGGTTTTTGTTTGAATTATTATCATGATTTCATTTGAATGACTATTATAAAATAAAAAAGTTCATATATGTATCGTAATAAAAGTCTATACTTCATTTCTAAACATGTTATCTATAATAAAAAATAAATATAAATTTCAAATTCACAATGACAATGTTTGGTTGTTGTTAAAGGTTATTTTAAAAAAAATTAACATGATTTCATTTGAATGAATACTATAGAATAGAATTAGAATTATTAAATATTTTTTACCTCCAATTCTCATTAGCTTAAATAGTCCTCTTTATTTTTATGTGATCTCTTTATTTTTCTATTTTCATATATGCATTGTAATAAAAGTCTATACTTCATTTCTAAACATATTGTCCATAATAAAAGCGATACATTTTTTGAACAAAAATTGATAATTTTTGGTTGTAGTTAAGGTTATTATTTTAATTATTTACATTATTTCATTTTTAAATCAAAATCTCATAAAACAGTACTTTTGAATATATTAGTAATTCACTTAAAATTATTTTGTATGTCTACAAATTTAATATGAATAAAAGTTCTACAACTTTTGTTCCTTTATAATATTAAATCACTCTTCACTTTTCATCAATCATTAAAAAACAATCAAACAAAAAATATTCAATTTAACATATCATCTAATTGTGACATTTTAAAAACCAAATTTTAGTACAATAGATGGAGCTTTTATGCCATAATTTCACATCTAAAATATAGATATTTGTATCTTTATATTTATCAAATGAAAAAGGGTGTAGTAGGATATGTACTATTTGTAACATGGTGTCACTCATTATTTATCTAATGTAAATTGAGAGTGCATATGTGTGAACTAAAAAAAATTAAAACATCAAAAACTAATAATTGAATGTTAGTCAAAGCATTCACGAATGGATCTACCTTTATGCTTTTCTATTTGCGACTGATCTAAAGTCTTCTCTGTTATTTCCTTGGATCAACAAATTGAAAAATTCACAAGAACAAAATATGCCAAGAACTTTAGAAATAACGAAGGAAATGTTTCGAAGGCTCATATGGAAAAATGGGAAGCGGGGCTTCACGATTGGAGGCATGTCTCAAGGTCTCACTAATGTTTAGAAAGGACTCTCACAAACACTTTTTCCTTGGAAATCTCAAACAGCTTTGCAGCATTGTCTGCCTCCTCCCCTAGGGTTTCAACTAGGGATTCTCCAAGTGGAAGGTATAATGTAACTCATAATTCAGAATGTATAGTAAAACAAAAGTCTAGAATTTACTCTCCTCCACACCGAAGAAATATTAACCACTTGCTTCATGACGATCAAGATATGGTGCATAATCTTTCTCAAAAGTGGTGAATCACGGGGACAAATTTTGTTCCTAACCCATGCCTGACCTCTGTTTACAATATGATTGATTCTGGTAATCCACGTCTCAACTCTCTATTGGGTAAGGTATACTCTCCTCCACATAGAAGAGCAACAAATAGGGTAGGATAAAATTTCAATAGAGTAGATATGCATAAGGATACTAATTTTTATCTAGCAGTAATACCTAACCAAAAGAAACTAGTTGTTAAAAATGATATGGTAAGTAGTACACAAAAGATGTGTGCGAAGTATGGCCTTCTATGTAGGTGGAATGGCATAGGGGGTTTGGTAGAAAAGATCATGAATTGGGTAAAAGCACAGTTAAACAATGAGGTGTGTATCACTATCCTTCAAGAGAAATTCCCTTATATAGACTACTCAAGTAAAATGCTGAAAGTGAAACTTCTTTCTGAGGGTCTTCCTAAATTTAGAAACATAGGTTTTCATACCCTCAACTGGTCCCCCTTTTTTGATCCATCAAAACTAGAGAATTTCTTGGTTGAGAAGGTGATTAAGCTCATAAACCTCCCAATCAAACTTTTAGATGTAGATTCTATTAGGGAAATAGGCAACGGTTTAGGGAAATCTGTAGGTTTTGTAGATTTAGACAAAAATTGTGTAGAAAGAGTCATTATTGATAGTATGGAACTCAATGAATCTCTCAATTTTCCTTTGGAATTTTGTTATGAAACGGGGATGGTATGTATTTACCCTAAAATTATTGATGGGGATTTTGTGGATATTGAAAATTTTGGTGAAGTTCCTATAGGTTTGGTGGACTCATAGAAGGTATTTAGAAGTCAAGAGGAAGGCCTACCTCCTCCATTCTCAAAAAACCATGCCATCTTGAACAATATGGCTGAGAAGGACACCTATGGTGTATTGAAAAACCAAGATAACTATAAAAAATTAAACCAGGCAGGCTCATCCAAAACTTGTAATCATAATAACAATCCACTTAATCCAGAATGCCTCCCCTCATTTCTTGAGGAGGGGGAAATTTGTGGCTATCCTAGAGTTCCGCCTTTCCTGGAACCTATTCCTAAGATTTCCTTTAATCAGTATTCAGGAGGCTTTTTTCTCAATGATCATTCCCCTCAACTAGATAAGACAATGGATATTAGGAAAATTAACTTTGAATCAGTGAGTGTTAATCTAAAAACCACTAACAAGAACAATTTTATGCCAACAATTAAACCTATAGTACCCAAGGTCCCCAAAAATAAAATAGAAATGTTCAAAAATGTGAAGGTAAAATCTCCAGAAACTAAAATCACCTCACTTCAGGAGATAGAACCAATTAAAAAACTTGTCAACATCCACAGTCCAGCTAATATTCTAGATAGTAACAAAACCTTAACTACACATATGGATTCCATTGACTTTTCGCTATCATCTAATGATGAAACCAATGACATAGAAGAAACCAATAGATAGAATAAAATTCTAATTAAAGAAATAATGAGAAAGGATATCTCGGTATCACTTTCAGATATCTCAATGGTTGCAATAGTATCCCCTGTTAGAGTATTACCTGCGACAGTCCCTTTCTCCTAGGACATTAACTCTAATTTAGAGACAAATAAACATTATACTCTAGATGAAATATGGTTTGAGGAAAATAAGATCAATATTCATAAACCCTTACCTCTAAACTATTTTTGATATGACTCTAAGAATGTTGAGGGGCATGATATTCTGAACTCTGAGGCTACAAATGACATAGAATCTGAGGAAATTAATGACTTTTTAGGTCTTAACGAGGATACTAAGGATATGTTATTATTAAAATTTATAGATTCAATTAGTCAAGAAGAGGAAATAGATATTAATCCTTCAATTGGTATCCATGAACCAATAAACACTGGGAAGTTGGGTTTATCTTCATCTACCTGTGGAAAATCCTCCTTGAATTATCCTAAACAATCTTTAAAAAGAGGTAGAAAATCTCTTTCTAAACTTAGGCAAATAGATGGATCAACGCTAGCTCAAGTTAAAATAACATCTATTATGAATTCAAGGAAGGGGAAGCACCTTACCAAGGCACCATGAAAATCATTTCATGGAATGTTAGGGGATTAAATGCCCCTAACAAATAATGTCTTCTAAAAAGGAGCTTATCCTCTTTAGCAGTGCCTCTATTTTTTATTCAAGAAACAAAATTAGGTCAAGATGGATATGAGAATTTTAGTAAGAAATTAGGAACTTGGTAAGTTAAAGGGGTAGATTCCAATGGAGCTTTAGGCGGACTAGCCTTTATCTGGAATCCTAGGTTTATTTTGCTAGAGATCTTGGCATCCAATTCACAATGGATGGTGGAAAAAATTAAAAATCTTAATAATAACCTAGAATTTATCATAATAATTATTTACAGACCAAAATTCCTCCATGACAAGAGGATAGTATGGAAAGAAATAGAAAACTTCCTTAACAACTTACCAAATCAGAATCTTTTTTTAGGCGGGGATTTTAACGCAATTCTAGGTATAAAAGAGAAACAAGGTGGTTCCACAAAATTAACCCATACAATAATTGAATTCGAAGAATGGATTCAATCTATTAATCGTACGGATATCCATTTGGACAATGACACCTTTACATGGTCAAATAAAAGAATAGATACTGAATATATATTAGAAAAACTGGATAGGTTTTTTTATATAGGCAACCTAGCTAGATTTAATCATTTTTTTATATAGGCAACCTAGCTAGATTCAATCAAAGGCTTAAATCTAGTATTATTGCACAATCTAAGTCTAACCATTTTCCAATTAGCCTTATTTTAGAGGAAGACATAGTACCTAAAAAGAACCCCTTCAAATTTGAAAAAATGTGGCTAAAAGATGAGGAATGTTTTCTTAGGATTGAGGAATGGTGGAATGAAAAAAGTTTCAAAGGTTCCAAAACCTTTATTTTGAACTCAAAACTTAAATACATTAAACATCAGCTTATTGAATGGAACAAAGTACATTTTGGTAATATTTTCAATACCAAAATCAAGCTTAAGGCAGAAATAGCAGATCTCAATAAAGAAATCATCAGAGAAGGGATGAACTCTGAGACATATACCAAAGAAAAGGAACTATTACACAGTTATGAGGATGTTCTGGCCAAAGAAGAATCCTACTGGAAATAGAGATCAAGGGAAATATGGTTAGAAGGAGATAGAAATACTAAATTTTTCCATAACAGCTCCAAGGCCAAATGTAACTTTAATCAAATTTCTAAGATCAAGAAATAAGATGACACAATAGTAGTAGAACCTGATGATCTAGTGTTTGAAGTGTTACAAATAGTCCCAAGAGATAAATCAAAGGGGTGGGGGGGGGGGGTGAATCAGTTATCTACGAGATTCAATTATTTATCCAATTAAGTATAGAATAACATTAAGAACATACACAATGAGATAACACTTAAACACAACACCACAATTTTGGTTATGAGGAAACCCAAATAGGTAAAAAAAACCGATGGGAATTAGCACCCACTATAAACTGCACTAGTGTATAATGAGCCCTGCTAGAAGATCTTACAACCCTGTTAGGAGTTGATCTTTACAATGCAATAAGTAAAATGACCTGGTCAAGGGTGGGACCCCTATAAGGAGTCTTTTACAAATAACCCTATTAAGGGTGAGGACTTACTATCCAAGAGCTCATTGCTCAAATGAAGAAGACTAAAACCTCCTCGATATCAGATACACACTATATCTATATTTGGTGAACTGTGAATTAGACCTATTGTCTTGATTAGTTCCAAAGTATAGCACACACTTTCTTCTCTATCACATAGACCTTCTACTTATGGCACAATACTTTGCACTTACTTCTCTACTCCTTTCTTCACTTCATTTTATCTTGCTACCATGCTTACCAATCACAACTGACTAGTTATAAATATTTTTATCTATAATCAAGTCATCTTGTTAGAACCTTCTTGAAATCATATTAGATAAATAATAAAACTCTCCAACAACATCTCCAATGGCTACCTCAACCACGTAGCACCAAAATGACCGCACAACTCCATATGAGTAGACATGATGCTTCACACTATTGGCTCCATCAAATCAACTGAAACTTTATTCTCAAGCTGAAATACATTATGTGCTCTTAACCAAACATTCTTAACTCATCACCAAACATGAAACAAAACACACATATCAAAATGATAGGTGCAACTACTACAACAATATAAACAATGTCGGCTCCATCAGATAAACTCAGGAAACTATAATTTGCAATTGGAAACATCATAACTCAACATGTACTGCACAAGTGACTCTGCATCCATGAATATAGCATCAAAAACATGTCTCCAAAACAAATATAAATGTACAAGGCTCCATCATAACCATACTAAAAATCACATACATAACTCTTCCTGGGACCTGTCAAGAACACTACTGAAACAAACAACTATGTAATTGTCTTCACTCAGAATCAATCTCTACGCTTATGATATCATGTTGATAATATATCTAAGAACCATATTCTCAAGGATCTCTCCATAAGGCTTCCACGCACCCTGCTTACCATATGGTGTCATCAATGAAAAACATACAGTCAACACTAGCTTGCTGGAAAATCTCCAACAAGAATCCTACTAGAAACAGAGATCAAGGGAAATATGGTTAGAAGAAGGAGATATAAATACTAAATTTTTCCATAACAGCTCCAAGGCCAAACATAACTTTAATCAAATTTCTAAGATCAAGAAAGAAGATGGCACAATAGTAGTAGAACCTGATGATCTAGCGCCTAAAGTTGTTGCCCACTTTGAGTCTATCCTTAATAACTTAAATAGATTAGATAGATTAGCTTAGAAGGAAATTTTGCATAACATTCCTAGAATTATATCTAATTAACATAATAATATGCTTAATGCCAAAATCACTAAGGATGAAGCAAAATATTCTTTAAAACACCTCCATCCAAATAAATCCCCCAGACCAGATGGATTCCCAACTTTATTTTTTCTACAATGTTGGAACTTTATTAGAGATGATGTTTTTGCAACTTTAGAAGGCATGAGAAACTCAAGTAGAATTCTCCAAGAAATCAATAATAGGCTTATAGCTTTAATCCCCAAAAATTCAAAACCTGAGAGTTTTGACGATTATAGACCCATATCTCTTTGCAACATGATATATAAATTACTCACTAAAATTATTTCTAATAGGTTGAAAAAGCTACTCCCCCTTATAATTTTGGAAGAATAGTTTAGCTTTGTCCCTGTAAGATCTATTCTTGATGGAGTCATCATAGCACATGAGGCTATTCATACAATCCAACACAACCACTTTCCTAGTATGCTTATTAAATTAGACATCAAGAAAGCATATGATGAGGTAGACTCGAGATTTCTATGCAAATGCCTAGAATCCTTTAGTTTTTCTAAACAATGGATTAATATAATCTTTGAATGCATCTCTGGCCTTAAAATGTCAATTTTGTTAAATGGAAACCCTATTGGATTCTTCAATATCTCTCAAGGTATCAGACAAGGTGATCCGTTTGTTAGGAATGGGAACACTAAGGGGGGGGGGGGTGAATCAGTGCTCTACAATTAATGTTTTTCTGCTTCTTTAAACTTAGCCCAATTACTTATATATTGAAATGAATAGCAAGGAAAATAAAGTATTCAACCATAACACATAACACAAGATATGTTTACGGGGAAACCTTGGTGAAAGGAAAAACCTCGGTGGGAATTAATACCCACTAATAATTTTACTTTGTATTATGAACCTGTTAATGTTCCTTTGCTTGGTTAGGAGCAGTCTTTACAATGCTTAGTACAATGACCTAGTTAAAGGTCGAACCCTGTTAGGAGTCTTGAAGAACAAACCCTATTAGAGGTGGAAGTCTTACTACTAGAGCTCACTGCTCAATGATGAAGGCTACAACCTCCTGGATATTAGATACACACTATATCTACAATGGTGAACTATTGCCTTGACACTTCTTGTCTGATCAGTTCCTTTTATGCACTGATGCTTTAACCTCTTGTAAATATCTATATCATTCTTACTTCTCTAATACATACTTCGCATATGTCTAGTCTTCCATTTCTTCATTTCATACTTAAATACAAAAGCGCATGTCATATATATACATGCTGAATAGATGCAACCAAAACTAACTACTATGTTAGCCTATAACTTAATACATACAATGATTCCAATAGAATTGTCTCGAGAGTGTTTACATATAATTATATTAACACATTTAGAACACATTTACAATAGGCACATAGCCTTAACAAAATAAAATATTATACGCTAATCAAAATCTTTCCTGTCGGCCGCATGCTCTATTTTGTTCTGTCACTCACTATCTATGTCACTTCAACTGGTTGTAACCTCTTCATAATGTCACATCTAACCATGCGTACTTAACCATAACTTAATAAAATAATAAAAACCTTATCTTCAAGGATGCATACTAAAACTTGATCATACACATGTGTGCTAATGCACTATCCATTAGGTGCTTCACTAACTACTTTATCTTCTATACTTAGCCAAATTATGATCTTCTAAGTTATTGCATTGACGTCAAAACTTCATATGAATTTGTTGCCATAATGACAACACTAAAATTATTCATATACACTAGTATAGTCAACTTTCCAAAAATCTCCCCCTTTGTCATTAATGGCAACAAAGGAATATGGAAAAGTTGCTAAACTACATCTTTACACAAAAACTTTCTATCTCATACTCTTATCCTTTCTTGAATACTGTACATCATATACTATCTCCCTTATATCATATTACTCTACTACTCCCATATTAATCTAATCCCCCTTTGACATTAATGAAAAAGGTGCTAAAAAAAAAGAATCTTCAAGTACTTACATAGAGAGTACATTTGGGTATGCAATCTGAAGGTTTACAATTTTTTTCTACCAAAAAACCTTTAGTCCATCAACTATCTATAGATGAGTGCATAATGCATAGGTTAGCTTCTCCATCTTTTCCAAATCTTTAGAGGGGCCTTGATCATATGTCACAATAGTATCATCAATATGCTTGATATTCTGATTGAGTACATCTAGAGAGGGCGCAAGTGCATGTCTTAACTGAGTTTGTCTAGTTCTTATCTTAGCCATCTCTTTCTCCGCCTTCTCAATTTTTTCCAACTGATCTTGATAGACATTATTGCACATGTTTATGTCTTGAGAGGGATCTTCCAATGATTTTCTTACTTTTGCCATCATAGATTCAGCTTCCTGAATCTTCTTGCAAAGGTCTGCAGTGAGTTTGTCTTTGTTCATACAGTCAGCAATTATTTTTATTCCTTTTGCTGCTATCTCCTTTAGCATAGCTTGACCAACCTTAAGTGAATTAAGGTCAAGTGAGAAATTACTTATAAATTCACTCAACCTTTTCTTAACATATTTCTCTTCTCCAATTTTAGATGTTGATTCTTCTAAACTTGAGAAATTTACTTTGATGCATGATAGGATGCTGCTTACATCATCCACTGAATGAACATTGATCACTTTCTTATCCTCAGGTAGTAGACTATTCAATATGCTAACTGATTCTACAAATAATGGATTTCTCATTACTTGTTTCTATTTTTCTTTCTCCATTGCTAACACACTAATCTTCATCAGATCTTCTTCTCCCCATGAGTCTAAACTAGTTGTATTAGGTGTCAAACTTAAAAACAATGAAATAGATGACTTAGGAGTAAGGAGTGTCCTATCCATAATCTCACTTTTTACCTTCAATGGAATCTCAATAGAGGGCTCTTCTTTATGTTCATCTTCCTTCTCTTCTTCCTATCATGTTAAGTCTTCAATTTGTACTTCTTATTGCTGCTTAGGTGATTCATTAGCACATAGAATCTCTACTTCCTTAGTACTCACAAAGGCTTCCTCAAACTTGTCTAGATCCTTGTCTGATGCTGCCATGGATATCTCAACATTGTCAATAACAATAGTGTCATCTATTGCTTCAGTAGGCACTATCACTATGGGCACAAAATCCTATGGAATTTCCATAGGAACATTAGGGATCTTTGACTCCTTTTCTTTCTTAGAGGGAACTTGGGTTGCAGGTGTAGTAGGAGGATACATGTCTCTTTCCAAAAATACTTTTTCAAATGCCTTCTTTGTTTCCTTTGCAGACAACTCATTATCCTTATTCATTATTTCTAGAGTTTTGAGTTTGGTTCATAAATGAGGCTTTACCAAATCCAACAATAATATCTTTTCTTCTAAGGAACATACAACAAGGTTGTCATCCAATGTATTTTCTCTTATTCTCATATCCTCTTCAATAGCTTGTCTTTTCAGAGAGTCAAGCATACTCCATACTTTATCAGGAATAATTGTCTTAAGCTCCAAGACTGACTTCTTGAACTTAATCATATGCTTGATGATCATATAATGGATTTATAGCTTATCTATCTCATGATATTTATCATAAAAATTTTCTATCTGATCTATCCTTCCTCATCAACTGCTCAAGTTCTCAACACTTCTAGATTTGGTCTGAATCCTACCTCAGGAAGTGCTTGAGTGTTTCTTCCTTTTCTTCTTGTTGACCTTGAGGATGGATGGCTTGCGGTAGTCTGTTTCTTCCTTCTAGGCACTTTTCTTGGCTCAGGTGATGGAGTCGACTCCAGATCAACTGTAGTTGTGGGCGTGAAGGTGTTGTCATTAGTCTTACTCTTCTTCTCTTTTGAATCATCAAATTTTTCTATTTTAACTTCAGCAAAAGAGGGTGTGCTCTCAAGTTGAATTGCAATCTTGGCTTCCCTTTCTTTATCTAAGTCTGCTTGGGTAACACCATGAATTTTCAGAATGTCTGAGGTAATTCTAGATGCTTTTCTTTTTGTCACAACATTATTTAAGACAAAATCTACTTGTCTTGTCTTCTCTTCATAAGTTCCCCATCTTAGTTCATTGGGATCCTTAGGCACTGATAGGAGGACTTGTGCATAAGATTCCAAAATGTGTTCCTCTACTTCATATCCAAGTGGATGAATCCACTTTGTCCAAGGCTTAACTGCTTCCATGCATGTGATGTCTGTTTCCACCATGAAGCATCTAGTGTCCTTGTACTTCTCCACAATCTTCTCAAGTATCCTATACCTTCTCTATATCTTAATTTTGAATGTCTTCATCTCCAAATCCATATAATCCTTTGGGGTGCTCTCTGATGTTGCCTTGAATAAAATTTGAGACAATGTAGGAATAATCTTGTCTAGATAGAGATCAGAGACCTTACCAACTATATGGAAATACATGTAGATGATTAATGACCCAAATCTGAATAATTTTCTCTTATCATGTTTTATGGCTCCTATATTGTCTAAAAACTTTGTGCGCAAGATCTCACATAGGTTAAACTCTCCATTTTCCTTCACTATCATCATAGCTGCCAAAATAGTTTTCATGGATACATTATTGAATTTGTTAGCATGCTGGAACTTATAACCTAGAATCATAGCCATGAGTTTTATATCCTTCTCCTCAATATGTTCAATTTTCATGCCATGCTTATCACTCTGGGACTTACAAGCTTGCTTGACTTGTTTTATTGCATCCTTACCAATAGGAAGAATGGTTTTGGTCTTAGAGAGTCTGGTCATCTCATAAATGAGATCAATAGTGATGTGGACAGGGACTTCTCCAATCCAAAATAAATCATCATGAATCCTACTCAATAGTATCTTGATCCATTCTAATTCATAGAACTCATATGCAGTCACATATTCTATGATAGGGTTATCTGTGAGGTGCACGAATTCATCCTTGAATGTGAGGTTAGGGTTAACCATTGTTTCTATGTGTGACCTTATCTTGTCTACTCCTACAGGTT
Source organism: Chamaecyparis obtusa (assembly GCA_027943335.1). Taxonomy (NCBI): domain Eukaryota; kingdom Viridiplantae; phylum Streptophyta; class Pinopsida; order Cupressales; family Cupressaceae; genus Chamaecyparis; species Chamaecyparis obtusa. Next base: position 978,518 of record BSBK01006301.1, read on the forward strand.
CCTTCTTACAATAGATGTAAGCACGAATGTCTTCAACATGTACAACTCCTATCAGATTCTTGGAAAGTGCTCCTTCTAGGTCATCTAGGACTGACTTAAATGGATGCTTCTTGAATACATATATCTTCCTCTCTTTGACATCAAATAGAACTAGAGTGACCATTACTTTATTCAATGCTTAAGTAGGGTTCTGAAGGGTTTTTGAACTGTCACGTCGAATTAGGGTTCCGCAATAATTTTAACACTCCCTTGCAGATGAAAAAAATTCAATCCTTCAACACTTACTACTTTGATCTCCTATGCTCTTCAAAGGCTTGATCTCGAATGCAAAAAGTGAGAATAATATATCTTCGATAACTTATAAATCAATTGTTTGCAATTAATGCTTGCCACCATAGTATAGACTGTAAATGTGAATCTCAATCTCGGTTCTTTCTATCGATCAGATAGTGTTCTTTTTCATACTACATCAACTAATATCCAGTCATCTAAAAAAAAGGGACATACTCTGAGGGTGAGTATACCAGCTGTGTAGGGGTCTAGAGCTTATCAAGCTCCCCCTATGACCATGAGGGTCATTTAGCCAAAAAATAGGAGGTGCATCCATTGTAGATGCATCCTCAACTATTTCATAAACATTATCTTTCTTTACTTCCTTCCAAATCATGCTCGCATATTTAGTAGCTTTCACAAACTTGACTTCTCCAAATTCATCCAATATTGATTTTTGAGACTCATTAGGTCTTTCTTGTCTTTGCACTTATGATCTGCAAAACTTTGAGATGTTTCCAACCTTGTTACAAGAGTGACAAATAAATAGAGGCCTTGTATTCCTAGGTGCATTTATGTGAGTTACCATACTGCATTATCTGGCTGTGTGACCATTATAATTTCATATATGACATGTAATGTTTTGAGGAATTCTAGAATTTTACTGTGGTTGATTTCTCTGATTGTGTTGTGTCTGATTTCTTTGATTTGATCTACAATTCATAGCTCTATGACCAAATTTATTGCATGAATAACAATAACCATTGAAAGGTCTTACCTCTTTACAATATCTTTCTATGTGACCATGCTTGTTACAAGCATAACAAGTTTTGTTTAGTAGCTTGCGTTCATCTTTAGATGGTTCTGCTTTAGCTTCAGTCTAATTTTCAATCTTCTTAGCTTCTATAGATTCTTCTAGTGCTTTCATTCTTTCTCACATTGCATCAATTTGAATTTGAGCTTCATTGTATCCAATACCAGTGGTATCTCCTTTTAGCTTCCACGCATAGATCTGAGAATCTATTAGATCAACACTTGTGTGCAATTTTTCAATATGGTTCTTTGCTTTTGTTAACTTAGATTCCATCTTCTTCTTGATGTTTTCTACCTCCAAGATTTTTAGATTTTCTTACATGAGTTCTTCATCTGGCTGTTTGTTTTCTTTGACCTGTTCTTCATAGGCTTACTGATTATTGATTAAATTTTCATCCAATTCTTCAATTTGATCCTTTAGAGACATGTTTTCTTCATTCATCTTTTTGACCATTTTTCCCAAATCATTTTTTGAACAATCTTTCAAATCCTTTCTCATTTTCTTGATGAATACTTGAGAACCATTGAACTTCAATTTTAGTTCTTCAATCTCCTTTTCAACTTTGTCAAGATCTTCAATAGCTACTTCAAGATTTTTCTTCAGATGTTTCATTCTAGATGTATCCATGAGCTCCTCAAGTGGTTAAATTTCCCTTAGAGGACCAAAGCTCTGATACCAATTGTTAGGAATGGGAACACTAAAAGGGGGGGTGAATCAGTGCTCTAAAATTAATCTTTTTCTGCTTCTTTAAACTTAGCCTAATTACTTATATACTGAAATGAATAGCAAGGAAAATAAAGCATTCAACCATAACACATTACACAAGATATGTTTATGGGGAAACCTTGGCCAAAGGAAAAACCCCAATGGGAATTAATACCCACTAATAATTGTACTTTATATTATGAACCTGTTAATGTTCCTTTGCCTAGTTAGGAGAAGTCTTTACAATGCTTAGTACAATGACCTAGTTAAAGGTCAAACCCTATTAGGAGTCTTGAAGAAAAAACCCTATTAGGGGTGGAAGGCTTACTACCAGAACTCACTACTCAATGAAGAAGGCTACAACCTCCTGGATATCAGATACACACTATATCTGCAATGGTGAGCTATTGCCTTAACACTACTTGTCTGATCAATTCCTTTTATGTGTTGATGCTTTAACCTCTTGTAAAGCTCCATATCATTATTACTACTCTAATACATACTTTTCATACTTCTTCTCTTCCATTTTTTTATTTCATACTCAAATACAAAAGCACGTGTCATATATATACATGCTGAATAGACGCAACCAAAACTGACTACTAGGTCAACCTATAAATTAACACATACAATGCTTCCAATAGAATTGGCTCAAGCATATTTACATATAATTATATTAACATGTTTAGAACACATTTACAATAGGCACATATCCTTAAGAAAATAAAATATTATACGCTAATCAAAATCTTTCCTATCGGCCGCATGCTCTATTCTGTTATGCTGCTCACTGTCTGTGTCACTTCAACTCGCTGTAACTTCTTCATAATGTCACATATGACAATGTGTGATTAACCATACCTTAATAACATAATCAAAAGCTTATCTTCAAGGGAACATACCAAAAATTGATCATACACATGTGCATTGATTCTTTGTTCATTAGGTGCTTCACTGATTGCTCTATCTTCCATACTTAGCCAAATTCTGATCTTCTAAGTTATTGCGCTGATGTCAAAACTTCATATGACTTTTTTTCCATAATGAAAAAACTAAACTTAGTTATATACACTAGTATAGTCAACTTTCTAACACCCTTATCCCATTTTCTTTTTATAATAATGACAAAAGGTTTGGGCATGTCCTTAACTAAGGCTAAAAATGATAACTTGATCTCAAGCATTAAAATCACAAAAGGAGTTGATGTCAGCACCCACCAAATTTTTTTGGATGATAACCTTCTTTTTGGGAATGCCACATTAATAGAAGCCAAAGCCATCAAAAACATCCTAGATTTATACTCCAAAGCTTCGGGGAAAAATATCAACAAAGGCAAATATGAAATTTACTTTTTTAATATTTTAGAGAGTGTTCAGAGGAATATTTTTTGTATTCTAGAATTCAACAAAGGATTATTACCATGCAAATACTTAGGGCTACCCCTAGACAAGGGCAATAGATCAACTAATCTTTGGAATAGAGTTCTGTAAAATATTGACAAAAAAGAAGACTCTTGGAAAGGGAAATGGCTCTCCAATGTTGGCAAAACAGTGATGATTAAGTCTATTCTTTCCGTAATTCCAAATTTCTAGATGATGTGTATGAGTCTCCCTAAAGGAATAGAAAAAGATATTAACAAAAAACTTAGAACTTTTTTTGGGCGAGGTTCTAGTGATAAGAAAAAACTAGCAATGATTGCATGGGACAAGATTTGTAAACCTAAGGAGGATGGAGGTCTAAATATAAAAAATTCTAAATGAAAAAATATAGAATTAGGTCCAAAATTGGTGTGGAGAATATATAAAGGCCCTTCAGCTAAATGGGCTAAAATTCTTAGACACAAATACTTAGATGGAAATGATAACTTAAGTATATTTAGACATATGCTTCCTCCAAAGGGCTTGCGAATCTGGAACTTTATTTTAGAATGCAGGAATATCATTTCGGATAATATTTCCTAGGATATAGGGAATGGGGGGGATGCTTTACTCTGGGAAGACTCCTGGGGTGTCCTCCCCCCTCCAAATTCTATTATGAACAATGATCTAGCAATAGATCTTATAAAAAGCATAAGGGGCATCTTCAATAACCTAGCCTTAGGATGGAACTAGAAACCCCTAGACAACTTGGGATTATCCAACATTTTTAGGAAAACTTTAGAAGAGAATTTAAAGAACAAGAAAATTAACCCAGTTACTAATGTAGATAGAATTATTTGGGCCAAATCTAAAAATGGTGAGTACAATACCAAAGATGGGTACGCTACTTTATCTAATTTGGCCCCCAATAGAATAAAGCTTCCAATTGATCTCTATTGGAACAAAAAATTGCCTACCAAAAGTTGGGCTGCTGCCCAGCATAAAATTTTGACTACAAAATGGTTCCAGAAAATGGGCTATCAAGGCCCTTCTAGATGTGCACTTTGTGAAAAAGCTGGCAAAACCATTGACCATATTTTCATAGATTGTCAATTCACATACCACTATTGGAAGTGGCTAGCTCAAAAATTGAACTAGAAAACTTCCTTCTCTAATAATTTAGATGATATGCTTAAATACTGGTCCAGAATGAAGGATTATGGTATGTTTGGTAAGATTTGGGTTATAGCTCCATCCATATTAATATGGGAAGTATGGAAGGAAAGAAACAGGAGAATATTCAAGGATAAGAAACTAGATCATGCCCAATTTCTAAATAAAATAGAAGCATGCATAGTGGAAATTATTAGCAATTGTAACTTTATTGGAAGAAGAGATGTGTAGTTTACCCAAGAAGATGAGAGTTTAAGGAAGCTATAGTTTGGGTTAAAAATCCCCCCTTTTATAGGCCAGCAAGGTATAGATAAAAAAACCCTCAGAAGTAATTGTGTTTGGAAACCACCTTCTGTTGGGTGGTATAAACTTAACTTTAATGGAGCCTCAAAAGGCAATCCAAGTAAGGCTAGGTTTGGATGTTGTATTCATGAAGAGACAGGTAAGATGCTTGCATATAAATGTGGTGATTTAGGGATTGCATCTAATAATATTATAGAAGGCCATGGGCTTATTGAAGGATTATTACTATGCAAAAAACTAAAATTAGAATTTATTGATATAGAAGGGGACTCAGCTTTAATTATCAATGCATTTAGAATGGGTAAAACTCCAAACTGGAGATTGAACGGATTAGTTAAAACAGGGTTGAACCTATTATCCTGCTTTAACCATTTTCCAATTAATCATATGTATAGGGAAGGCAATCAAAATACTAACTCTTTAGCTAACAAAGGTGTAGATGGAAAAAATGAAGAAGCCATCTATATTAATTAATATATAAAATAAAGACAACCTCAATAATTTATGAAATAGGTGGGCACAATCCCACAACCTAGGTGACCTATTAAACAATTCTGGGAGTAGAAAGGAATATCAATGTATTACTGCATCTATTAAAACTTCTATTCAAAAACATAACATATAATATTGATGTCAAACTCAGGAGTAGTGGAAATTTGTTAGTAGTTTACTCATTTGATATATGGAAACCCATGATTAACCACCTTGAACTTCAAAACCATACCAGTATGTTAGGTTTTTAAGTTATTCTCACAACATTTTAAATCTCCCTTCATTTCTCTTAGATACCAGTTAGATCATTCAATTTAAACCTAGAATATTCTCATATATATATATATATATATATATATATATATATATATATATATATATATATATATATATATAAATGTATCATAATTTTTACAAATAAATTCTTTCACTCATTAAATTATTTAATTCAACTTATCACGTCCTCAATTCAAGGTTAATTATCTTACTAACTCTTGCAATTACATCTTAGGTCAAAATCTTTAACAGGCAGGGATTTCTTCAAGCTCAACTTTCCTAGAGGATTCTTGATAATCCTAAATCCATCATCTAATCATAAGGAAGTACAATTCTAAAAAAGAGCAGAAATATTACATATTTTCAAATAAGATTTTATCGATGACATTAATAAATCATAATTAGAAATTATGATATATTGATGCATTCTTGAAACTCTGAATCATTTCAATAACACACCACTCAATCGTTTCCCCTATCACGAGACCAGCTTCTTATTTTCTTACAATCCCAATTCTATACTTAATGGAATACCTTTTTCATCTTCATATGAGTCTGCAATTTCATCATACAATAAACATGTCTAAGTTAAAAATCCCAAGCATTTAGAACCAACCCGTCATCATAACTTGGCATAGTGTCACCAGGCTAGATTATTTAATCGAGCACACACCCACGGATTATCATAACTAGACACAGTGTCACCGGGACAAATCATTAAATTTAGTTCATATCCATGGATTAACCAAGATCTTTCATAGCATAATATAAACCTAAAAACTAGGCATTCATTCTAAATAAGGATAAACTTCCAAAGAAACCAATTAGCAAAGCTTAGACCTATGTAGATGAATGTGTTAACCTTTCCCAACAAGAAGAGACAAATGTTGTTTCAAGGCCCAATATTACCAGAGCATTTGAACAAAATCCTACTAGATATTCCTAATGATAGTAGAAGGGCATTAGAAAAGAGTCTTGGAGAGTTTTAGTTCAACAATGAATTTACAGTCTGGGTAAATGGCCACATTGTGGGTCTATTCATATCACTAGCCGTAGAAGCAGGATACTCGAAAGAGGTGATTCTCAACACAACTAAGAGAATCTTCATTAAAGACATCCTTGTAGTACTAGAGAAAGCCATCCACTACATCGATACAAAGAAACACATTCCGTATTCAGAAATCTACATGAGAATTAATAGTGACCAAATTCCCATTATCCCAACCTCTTAGAAATGTCCAATTCTAATCCACAAATAGGGAGAAATCTTTGAGACTTTTTGGCCCGTAATGAAGAGGAACATGGATTTTCTGATGCAATCCTCACAAGCTAATCCTCTGCCTACAAACTGGATGATAGAATATTGGAAATAAGAAGGCTACAACATCGCCAACGAATATTATGAAGATGAGGCTGAAAAAGTATGCTTCATTTCACCTAATGTCAAACACAATACTCATAGCTTGAAGGTGCACAATGAAGATGATGATGCGTTGATAGTATTCAAGAAAATTAAGTAAGAGAATAGTGAAAGTATAGTTAATAAAATGATAGTATAGAAGTAATATTAGAAAAGGAGTTTGTGTACTCTACTAACAGAGCTCACCTCTATCTTTTGTTTTAAAATGTTTTCCATGCTACTTATAGTTTTTACAATCTCTAAACTTTTATAAATTTCAAATTAATAAATATCATGTTTATCATAAAAGGATGCATTTAAGAGGAACTTTCTTTCTTTTAAAACTAAGATAGCTTATACTCTAACTTTTATTATTTCATGAAAAACTTCCAATGGGCCTCCTTAGTTAGGGAGCAATTTCAGAGTAACACAGTCTTCCAAGAATCATAGACATTAACAATAGATAATTATATAAATGAAAATTTAAATAGAAACACATATATACAATGATATATTAATATATAGAAGTAGAACCACAAAATATTCAAAATCGGGAATCCGTATAGACAAACAATTGTGGTATCTGAATCAACAAAAAATGAAAAGACACATCATCTGATATATAAGTTTAACTATCACCAATCCTTAACCAAGCCTCTGAGAGTGTAGCCCCCACATTTACAGTGATGACTACCCCTATCAAACTTAGAGGCTTAAAACCTCAAATTGCTTTTGAAGGAACCATAGACACAAAAAGACTCAAGTTAGTAATGTTAAGCACGCATGCTTTAATTCTCAAGGTAGTGTATAGGATATTAGGGTTGTAAGTTTTAACTAATGATGATCTCTACCGTGTCAACATAGACATTCCATCCATGTTTATAGCTTTGGCCTCCCAAGTAGACCCGGTCAAATTTGATATTGGGAGATTATGCACCAGAATTTTTAGAAAGAAATACCTAGGTGGACTAGATGTTGTTATCAATAATATAAAGGGAGACCTAACCATCACAAGGCCAAGATTCTACAACACTCCAATGATTGGTGACAAACCTGCCCCATCTTTTTCCATCCTAGAATCTAAGGACATGACCACTCTAATATCCAGAGGTCCCATAATTAGGAGGAACTTAGAATTCCTCTACTACTTTTTCCATGTGTGAACACGTGAAACTAAGGACTGGTTCTACTTATATTGGCATGAGGATGATGTAGGGAACACAGAAACAGAAGGTTTCAGTGAAACAGAAGATGAAGGAACCTTAGGAATATGGTCTTAAACTTCATAATCAGAAATAAAAGTAAGAAAGAAAAAAGGGAATGCTAATCTAGTCCCCTGATGTATTGGAAGCTACACTCTAATCTACTTAATATATTAACTTGTCTTTTCTTTATTTATAGCTAGATTCAGGATCCAAAGAAAATCACTCCTATCACCAAGTACCCACTCTGCAATGTAAGATTCTATGTGATGATAAATTAAATTCACACGTCTGTCATGAGCTTTATTTAACAAGGAAGACTCAATAATACCCCCTTATCTGTGTAGCTTAATAGAAAATCTAATGTCTAATACATACTAACTAGGACTAAGTATGCACTTAGATTAATGTATATCTCATTACAAATAGCTAAACTGGGATATGATAGGATAATAATAGGCATGATAAAAGTGCTTCTATTACTTTGTTACTATGGAGTATTGTCCTAGTAAAGTTTAGTAATTCTTAAATGATTGATTTATCTTATAATCGATCCCTCTTTTCCCCACTTTAAAATAGTTGTTCCTTCTGTTTAATTTCTATCAATGGTTAAATGTTTCTATCTTAAATTAGTGTGTTCATATATGTTTACTTTGAACATATAGGAGGCAGGGCTTTCCATGTATTAAAAATAGGATAGACCTATTAGTTACAAGCGTCGGAATAGGCTAAGACAAGTGTATAAGGCTCTGCAATCACATAGTAATATTCCCCTTACAACATAGTAACTAAAGATAATAGTACAATTAAAAATGGATTAAATGTTATAGGTATCTAATACCTAAAAACTCAAGGCTGAGACCAAAGACCAAAAATCTAAATGCTTGCTACTCCACTAAGCTATAGTCATAGATTGAAGGTTAGTTGTTAGTCTTAGATGAGGTTATCATGGTAATCTCTTATCTTGAAGTCGATACATAGAAAATATGTATTGGCTTCAGCTAAGCTATTAACATGATGATCTTATTTCATGGGTTTTTATCTTTTTTATATGCTCTCTAATTTTAGACTCTCTTAACAAGCGAACCTTGGACACTGTTTTGATCTATGGTAAAAATTAATAGTCTTGTTCATTTATGCTTATATGCAGCCTCGATTGAGGGATACTGATAACATAAAGTTTCATATATTTTTAGTTTGTAGAGGCCCCTATTAGGTTTAGAAAAGTAGCATTTTATAACCCTCTTTCACTCTTCCTTTTCCTCTATTCATGTTCATATAATTTTTCATTCTGAAATGGTTCCTAGAAATATTATCTTTGTACATATAGCGACATCCCTCAAAGATATTTAAAGAGTTTCTTATCTTAAGGACTAACGAAACTGATTAAATCTTTAAGATTTTCCTCCGAGAATGGATCTTAACTCATGTCTTTACCTTTTAGATCTTGTTTTATCTTGATATATGTGCCTTAATCTCTCATTTAAAGGATAATCTAGAGATTTAGTCCTTTTTGATGTTTTAAGCATTCAAATATAAGTAGATAATAGTTTGGTTATAAGGATGCATTTTTTAAATAAAATAGATTAAAGCATCTCTCTCCTTTGTCCTCTCATTGGTCATGTTTTATAAATAATGATGTAATTAGATCAAGTCTATCTAGAATCTTTTAGTGTTTTCATATTATCGGTAAGAATCCAATTAAACTATATCGGAAAATCCTTTTGTAAGTAGAGTTATAGCCTAATGTAGGATTATCTCTAACATAACCTACATTTGATTGGTTTGAATAAGGACTAACCAAATAGAGTATTATTAGACCTGAGGATTCTAGTGTTTACATGTATATAGGAAAGCTTTACTAAAATTCAAGGTGGAGGCTTCCATTAGTCGGGATATAAGTGCAAGCAATTTATTTAGTAGCAAAGGACCAATGCACCATAGCATTTACAATTAGGAATTAGTTTCTCAATCAAGATATTGATTTTAAGGGAATGACCTTAAGAATGATGTAAATGAAGGAATGCATTCCTAAGGATTTGTAAATGAGGGAATGACCTCATAAAACTTTATGTACCATATGATATGGACCTCGGTCTCAGGCTAGACTGGAGGTTTTCTTCTCCATTCTTTCCTACCAATGCCCGCATTGAATGGAAACCTTATAAATTTAAATTTCTGAATAAAATATCTTGGCTTCGACCTTTTACTGATCAAAAAATTAAAATTAAAATTAAAACATCAATTATTTAAACAAGAGATGCATTGCACCAAGTTCCTCCCTATTAAGTGTTACATATAGTAGCTATTGTTAGGTAGACTCATTGACGATCGTAGTTAGATTAGTGGAAACATAGAACATTCATTTACATCGTTAGTCATCTAGTCGATTCCTCTTTGTGATGTTCTATATTAGTCACTTGACTTATTGGTGACTAGTATTAATGATATAGATGACTTTCTCTACACATTCTAGCTCCTTCTTTCTTAGTGATGCACATAGGAAGACAAATCTCTATAGAAACAAGGAACTTGAGGATATAATTTTCCTCAATATTATTTTCAATCAATTTGGTCAGCTTAAATAATTTTTTTAATCTTTTTTTCTTTTTGGAAAGTGTGTTTGGATAGGTTCCAAATTGTGTTCAGTTAGTCATGTTAGAATAAGAAAATACAAGAAATCAAGATTATTTGTATAATCTCCATCCTTATTTACTACTCACAACGATGGATTTCAATAAAATTTCATTCATTTCATATATGGAATGTCTTCGATGTAAAAATAATTATTAAAGTAAGTTAACTATGATTAGTAATAATTAAATTTTAAACCATTTGTAGAAACAACTCTTTATTCATCTAGTCAGCATTGTAATACAAGATCAGGTGCATCAAAATTGAATAATGCCTAAAGTTGATAATAGAGCTATCCTTTTGAATGTTTACTAGGGCATCATGAATATGCTCCACCAAGTACCCAACATAGTCATAATCAGTATTCACTTCAGGATGTTGAATATTCATTTCAATCATCAGAAGTTTAGCAAGAGATGTAATGCTTCCATCCAATCCCAATATCCTGCATAATCCATACATTTCATTTCATGTAAAAATATAATGTGTTCAAGTCATAGGGCTCCTCTACATTATCTATAATTGGTATCAGTTTCCTCCTAGCCCTAGGCATGTACTATGGGAGAGTGTGCCTCTTCAATACATTCTTGTGGCATGTGTATTTCTTCCTTTCTCCATCCAAGTCTATATATGTGCAAGTTTCCCTAGGTATCTATAATGCCTCCACAAAGCTGGATTTGTTGATTGTTACTAAGAAAGACTTGTCCTTTCTCCTTATATCCATAGTTTCAGGATAGTAAGCCTTTGCCAAATCAATGACCAAGTCTATGCATCCAAATACACATATTACACAACTACGTTTCCATATTAAATTCCCAAGGATTTGATATTGGAACTCCCTTTTAATTTTTTATTCTAGAAATATAATAAAAAAGACATTCCAGAAGCATTAGGGGTTTTTGGATTCCAGCATTGGTTGCATGCATCCTTCTAGTAAAATTCATTCATTGACAAACTGTTAGAAGTACCCAGTAGTAAGTCAATGAATTCTTCAAAAAACTTCTTCACGCCTTCCTTCTTCTTTCCAGATGCATGAGAACCACCATTGGTTGTTTTCTGACTCATGTTTGAAAACACATAAATCACAATCACAACTCAACCCAGAAATGCACACCTACTCAAAATTCCTAGTTGCTGAGAAATTTTTTTCAAGTCTCGTCAACTCTTGCACCAAGACTCAGAAATCATATTGTAATTATAGGAAAATCATCAATACGATCATGCCTTGATAACTCTTCAAGCCATAGATTAGTGGCCGTCAGCTCAACCATTAATTCTCATGCATGTGGCCATTGTAATACCCCAAAAATGGGCTATAAGTTCATTAATCTCCTACATCTTCAATTCGAACGAAATCGACATCAAAGTCCTAACCTAAGGCACATCTAAACATCATCGAATCATAATTGATTATCTTAAATTCTACATCGGGGAATATTCCTAGTAATATTCCTAATCATTATAATTATCTTTAATTTTATAATTATTTGGCAATAAATCACATTTATCCTAAAATTTGATTAATTGAATATTTTCATATTTAATTAATTAGATTTAATATTTGCCACTTAATTATGTAATTAAATTTAATTCTATCTATTATTAATTATATTATTTAAATTTTGACAATAAATCCAATATCATAAGAATAATTGATTAAATTCTTATTTAATTAATTAAAGCATGTTGTCATTATTTAATAATATAGTTTTTAATAAAAATTTGATTAAATAATTGATTAACCCATAAATCAATTGTTTTATTTTTAAAAGCAATTAAGTTGGAAATAAATCACTTTATTATTAAATTAATTCATAAATAAAACATGCACAATCATAAAAGCAAACAACTATCAATTATCAATTAAAGCTAAACTCTATTTTGAGTTAAAGCTTAGCTTTTGCATGTTTTTGTGACTTAAATTATCTTTATTATAAAATAACTCAAAAATCAACCTGAGTTATTTGAGTGATTTATGGCTTTTTTTCATGCACCTCCAAAGCCTTGGATTTCTATAAAAACAATGCTCAGCTCTTCATAATTCATCTCTCAATCATCTCTCAAATTTGCATCCAAGCATCCACATATTTTGCACAATCACGCTAGAGAATTGGAGGCTGAGGAATCAACTTGTGAATTCAAAGCTTTGTGAGATCAATTTCAATTGCATAGTTTTTATATCTTAGTATAGAATTTCATAGTTTACATATCATTGTTAGATTAGCATTGCATATCAATTTTCAATAGCATTCATAGCATATCAATTTCATCTAGCATAGATTCATATCAAGTTTTCATTCTTATTGCATAGAAAATCCAAAAAAATAGATTAATTGCATTCATATTTCATATCTAGATCAATTGCATTCAAATCCTTCATTTAGGTGTCATCTAGGTCACTGATCTCGATTACAATCTGAGAACATCAATCTCGCACCTATTAGAAGGCAGTAAATCACTTGGTTAGATAGCTTTCAATTTTGCACGATTTTGATTATCACTAACCTCTAATGTTTTACTGAGTGTTGTGTTTACAGATCAGGTACAATTTTCACACACACAGCCATCAACTCTACAAACTAGCTATGGGATCATCATGAGCTATATGCAAGAATTTGAAAAAATGCCTTTATGGAATAAAGTTTTGATTTTTGTAGCAAAAGGCACAAAGAATTCTACATGTCAATCTCTGATTGGTCAAACCCTTTTCTCTTTTTACATCTCAACATGTCATGACAAGGCCCCTTGGACATGTGGCACTCAATAGCTAGCTCTAGACTCACAAAACCACTCTCTCTAAACAACTCATGACCCAATGATGAGTTGATAACATGTTCAATCTCCAGTTCTCCAGTTGAAAATATTATATCTTCAAACCCTCACAAGATGGTGACCAAAGAAAAAAAACCTTTATTGCTAACCTGCAAAGTCAAAACATCAAGTTCATAAATTGCAGCAAGCTTGCAATAACTAGTAATAAACTATTCATCGCTAGTTCTCCAATATTTAGTGTTACCTTTACTAACTGGCGTGAGTTGGAGATAATTATCATCTTCAAACATCTTGGACACATGACATGTACTCACCAATTCACCAAATAATGTAATATTCCATTTCATCTTGCGAGTCTGTGACAAAGCAAGAAAGAAACCTTTCATTTTTCATAAATAATGAGACACGTTGCATCTGCTCGCTAACTCACAACTTGAAATTGCTATCATAAAAATGACTTGAGAGCTAGCGACAACCGCACAAAAGAGTTGTGGAAAAGATCTTGCATAATCTTGCAGATCTAATTTCTATCTGATAGTTTGTAATAGTGGAGCTAGTGGTTTACATACTTGGGAACAAGGAGATTTCTTGGAGGCTTGCAAGCTCAAGTTTAGATCTACCTTAGGGTTTACATTAGCTTCTGATTGTCTTCAGAGTTGAAATAGATGGAGATTGTATTGGATCTAGTTTGGATCTTGCAAAATTGTTTCTGATTGTAATTGGCCCTAACCCGGAAGGCCTTACAGTCGTGCATGTTAATGCAAATTACTTGAAGCAATTATTGTGTTATCTATTATGTTGAGTATTTTGCTGTGTAATTCTGAAGCTGCTCAGCCTGAACTGTCCTTAATTGGATCCTTCTAGCCTTTGTCTATGTCACTTTTTTATTCTAGAAATATAAGAACAAAGACATTCTAGAAGCTCGTTAGGGGTTTCTGGATTTTAGCATTAGTTGCATGCATCCTTCTAGGAAAATTCATTCATTGAAAAACTATTAGAAGTACCCAAAAGTAAGTCAATGAATTCTTTAGAAAATTTCTTCACTCCTTCCTTCTTCTTCCCAGATGCCTGAGAACCACCACTAGTTATTGTCTGAATCATGTTTGAAAACACATAAATCACAATCACAACTCAACCCAAAAATGCACACCTACTCAAAATTGCCATTTGTAGAAAAAAAAATTTCAAGCGTAGCATTGTTAACTATTACACCAAGACTCAAAAATCATATTACAATTGTAGGAAAATCATCAACACAATCATGCCTTGATAACTCTTCAAGCCATAGACTAGTGGCTATTAGCATTCTCATGCATGTGGCCATCAACTCTACAAACTAGCCATGGGATCATCATGAGCTATATGCAAGAATTTGAAAAATGCCTTTATGGAATAAAGTTCTGATTTTAGTAGGAAAAGGTACAAAGAATTCTACATGTCAATCTCTAATTGGTCAAACCCTTTTCTCTTTTTACATCTTAGCATGTTATGACAAGGCCACTTGGACATGTGGCGCTCAATAGATAGTTCTAGAATCACACAATCATTCTCTCTAAACAACTCACGACCCAATGACGAGTCGATAATAGGTTCAATCTCTAGTTCTCCAGCTAAAAATATTATGTCTTCAAACCCTCATGAGTTGGCAACCAAAGAAAACAAACCTTTATCACTAACCTACAAAGTCAAAACATCAAGTTCATAAATTGTAGTGAGCCTGTGATAACTAGCAATAAACTGTTCGTTGCCAGTTCTCCAATATTTAGTGTTACCTTTACTAATTGGCGTGAGTTGGAGATAACTGTCAACTTCAAACATCTTAGACACATGAAATGTACTCACTATTTTCCAAATAATAGAATATTCCTTTTCATCTTGTGAGTCCATGACGAAGAAAGAAAGAAACCTTTTGTTTTTCATAAAAAGTGAGACATGTGGCATCTGCTCACTAACTCGCAAATTGAAATTGCTAACATAAAATGACTTGAGAGCTAGCGATAACCGCACAAAAGACTTACTAATTCTTTTTGTTTTGAACAATGACCTCACATAAGCCTGAGACCACATGTCTAGGAAAATTTTAACAACACTCTCCAACTCACTAACATAAAACATTAACACTTCAAAAGCTAGAGACCTCGTGACTAAACCAATAATCCAATACTCGCTAACTAGTGACTTGAAATGCCAAACACAAAATTGGACCCTCGAGTTGGAGATAAAGCAAAACATGCCCGGCGAACCCTTTGACCAAATTTGGCAATGACATGGACCAATAAGGTAATGACAACTCGGATTTCAAAGCTAAATTTGACTAGCCAACTAAGGCAAAATAAAATAAGAAACCCTATCACCAAGTATGAGACCAAAATGTGGGAAAACAACTTTTATTAAATTCCAGAAGGTAAAACATCAACATGGAACAATGAAGCTCGACATGACTTCACCAAATGTTTTACAATCCTATCAATCTCCAATATAAAAAAGAAACAACCTTATCGTTGTAATCACAACCTCTTTAACTATTTCTCTAAAATTACATATTGGTAGGTAAAAAACAATTTATTATTAAAAATGAATCAAATTAATAATTAATTTTAAAAATAGTCTCTGTAAAAAATTGAACCTTACTAAGTATAAATGGGACGTAAAAAATCATGAATCACTTCTATGAAGAGGTGATTGGAACTAAAAAAAGTAGTGTCTGTAAAACAAAACTAATCTATAAATGAATGTAGAATTCTTAACAAAAAGTTCAATTCTTAAAGAGATAATAAGGGAGATGATTCTGAAATTTATGGTGAAGGAAAATATTGCATTTCAAATTTGAGGGTCTGTTCTTGACACAATTTCCATGATTAATCAGTCGTGCACTGACCCCAGCAATAAAAAAAATGTCTACTCAATTAATTATAATATAATTTTTATGGTGAGAAATTATTGTTAACTGATAAACTTGACTTCTGTAAAATATTACGCACGTCTCACAACAAGACTTGTCATATTTCTATGGAAAGTCTGTGAAGGTGAGTGCATAGAAATTGTTGGATTTCAAATTTGTGAAGGTGATTGCATTGACATTATCCCCAAGTAATCATCTAAGTGCAATTATTGTAAAAATGTACAATCTTTTACAATAAACTAACTTAGATGACCTCAATTATTGGGGGTTATTAACATAGGCGGCAGCTATCTTCATGAAAGGAATGCACTTTTAATGAATTTTATTTTTTCCCAAATTTGCAAAAACTTTGTGTTTTTTTTCAAAATTTTCTGGTTGTTTTCAATCTAGAATGAGCAGATGAAGAAGAACAGATCCTGAATTTTTTGAAAAAATCCACTACATTTCAAATTTTCTAAAATGGTACAGCGGTGCATTCCTTCGAGAGGATAGCCGCGTCCACATAAGCCGATATTTTCGTGATCTAGGTATTGGAGTGATTCCACAATTTACAATGAAAAAAAAATCTATGGGTGTGTACTCCACATAATTTTCACAAATAATCAACAATGTCTACTTAGATGTTGTGGGGTTGTTATTCACTACAAATATTAAATTTGGCAAATAATCATTTGAATGGAATCATCCCTCTAAGTTTAGCCAATTGTTCAAAGTTTGGAGTCTTAAATTTGAGGGATAATAATTTGACGGAATGATGCCATCCAAATTTAGTAAGCTAAGTATGTTGTAATCAGTACTATTGATAAGGATACCAAGGTGACTGGCTCACTCCCTCCCTCACTATCAAATTGTTTAGAATTGATCATTTTGGATGTTGGGAAGAATTCATTGAAAGGTTAGATTCCAAAGTTAATAGGTAAATTTTTAAAGCTAAAAATGCTAGTAATGAGAAGGAATAATTTTGAAGGTAGTAAAGGAATAATTTTGAAGTTAGTATTTCTACATAAATTTTACAATTGAAACAGCTTCCAATTCTTGATCTTTCTTCAAATCACCTAACAAGGTTTATACCACGCAACATTTTCAATTTAAGCAATGATGGTAGAACCTCACTAGGAATTTAGCATGGTTTCAATGGATCTACACAATATTCCAAGAGCATATGCACCATACACATATAAGAATAGATTGAAATTGATTCTAAAGGAAGAGATGAGGATTATGCATATATTTTTTCCAACATGGTGGCCATAGACATCTCAAACAATCATTGAGTGGAGATGTTCTTCTAATTTGGGAAAGTTGAAAG